>CM055894.1:60773326-60972078 GCA_029582155.1 Panopea generosa | reverse complement strand
TAGTCCAAGTTTGATTAGATTCATTATCACATTGATGGTTTAAGAGAAGATATATTCTTTTTTTTTAATGGTTGTCTTAAGATTGGATATACTCAATTCTTACATTGATGGTCAAAGATTGGATATACTAAATTCTCACATTAATGGTCTAAAATTGGATATACTCAGTTCTTACATTGATGGTCAAAAATTTGATATACTAAATTCTCACATTAATGGTCTAAGGTTGGATATACTCAATTCTTACATTGATGTCAAAGATTGGATATACTAACTTCTCACATTAATGGTCTAAGATTGGATATACTCAGTTCTTACATTGATGGTCTAATGTGCTATGTACTCAGTTCTCACATTGATGGTCTAAGGTTGGATATACTCAATTCTTACATTAATGGTCTAAGGTTGAATATACTCAGTTCTAACATTGATAATCTAAGTTGGATATACACAGTTCTAACATTAATGGACCAAGGTTGGATATACTGAATTCTAACATTAATGGTCCAAGGTTGGATATACTCAGTTCTCACATTGATGGTCTAATGTGCTATATAATCAGTTCTCACATTGATGGTCTAAGGTTGGATATACTCAATTCTCACATTAATGGTCTAAGGTTGAATATACTCAGTTCTACCACTGATAATCTAAGGTTGAATATACACAGTTGTAACATTAATGGACCAAGGTTGGATATACTCAATTCTAACATTAATGGTCCAAGGTTGGATATACTCAGTTCTCACATTGATGGTCTAGGGTTGGATATACTAAATTCTCACATTAATGGTCTTAGATTGGATATACTCAGTTCTAACATTGATAATCTAAGGTTGGATATACACAGTTCTAACATTAATGGTCTAAGGTTGAATATACTCAATTTTTACATTGATGGTCTAAGGTTGGATATACTCAGTTCTCAAATTAATGTTCTAAGGTTGGATATACTCAGTTCTCACATTAATGGTCTAAGGTTGGATATACTCAATTCTTACATTAATGGTCTAAGGTTGGATATACTCGATTATTTACATTGATGGTCTAATGTTGGATATACTCAATTCTTACATTAATGGTCCATATTGAATATACTAACTTCTCACATTAATGGTCTAAGATTGGATATACTCAATTCTTACATTGATGGTCAAAAATTGGATATACTAAATTATCACATTAATGGTCAACGGTTGGATATACTCAGTTCTCACGTTGATGGTCTAAGGTTAGATATACTCAATTCTCACATTAATTTTTTAATGTTGGATATACTCAACTCTTACATTGATGGTCTAAGGTTAGATATACTTGATTCTTACATTAATGGTCAACGGTTGGATATACTCAGTTCTCACATTGATGGTCTAAGGTTGGATATACTCAGTTCTCAAATTAATGTTCTAAGGTTGGATATACTCAGTTCTCACATTAATGGTCTAAGGTTGGATATACTCAATTCTTACATTAATGGTCTAAGGTTGGATATACTCGATTATTTACATTGATGGTCTAATGTTGGATATACTCATTTCTTACATTTATGGTCTAAGGTTAGATATACTTGATTCTTACAATAATGGTCTAAGGTTGGATATACTCAGTTCTCACAATGATGATCTAAGGTTGGATATACTCAATTTTCACATTAATGGTCTAAGGTTGGATATACTAGATTATTTACATTGATGGTCTAATGTTGGATATACTCATTTCTTACATTTATGTTCCAAGATTGAATATACTAATTTCTTACATTAATGGTCTAAGGTTGGATATACTCAGTTCTCACATTGATGGTCTAAGGTTGGATATACTAATTTCTAACATTGATGGTCTAAGGTTGGACATACTCAATTCTCACATTAATGTTCTAAGGTTGGAAGTACTCAGTTCTAACATTAATGGTCTAAGGTTGGATATGCTCAGTTCTCACAATGATGATCTAAGGTTGAATATACTCAATTTTCACATTAATGGTCTAAGTTTACAAATACTTGATTCTTACATGAATGGTCTAAGGTTAGATATACTAGATTCTTACTATAATGGTCTTAGGTTGGATATACTCATTTTCACAATGATGATCTAAGGTTGGATATACTTAGTTCTCACATTAATGGTCTAAGGTAAGATATTCTCAATTCTTACATTAATGGTCTAAGGTTAGATATACTCGATTCTTACAATAATGGTCTAAGGTTGGATATACTAAATTCTCACAATGATGATCTAAGGTTGGATATACTCAGTTTTCACATTAATGGTCTAAAGTTGGATATACTTGATTTTTTACATTGATGGTCTAATGTTGGATATACTCATTTCATACATTTATGTTCCAAGATTGAATATACTAATTTCTTACAGTAATGGTCTAAGGTTGGATATACTCAGTTCTAACATTGATGATCTAACGTTGGATATATTCTATTCTCACATTAATGGTCTAAGGTTGGATATACTCAGTTCTCACAATGATGGTCTAAGGTTGGATATACTAATTTCTAACATTGATGGTCTAAGGTTGGATATACTCAATTCTCACATTAATGTTCTAATGTTGGATATACTCATTTCTTACATTTATGTTCCAAGATTGAATATACTAATTTCTTACATTAATGGTCTAAGGTTGGATATACTCAGTTCTAACATTGATGGTCTAATGTTGGATATACTCAGTTCTAACATTAATGGTCTAACGTTGGATATAATCTATTCTCACATTAATGGTCTAAGGTTGGATATACTTAATTTCACATTAATGGTCTAAGGTTGGATATACTCAATTCTCACATTGATGTTCTAAGGTTGGATGTACTCAGTTCTAACATTAATGGTCTAAGGTTGGATATACTCAGTTCTAACATTAATGGTCTTATGTTGGATATACTCAATTCTTACATTAATGGTCTAAAGCTGAATATACTCAATTCTCACATTAATGGTCTAAGGATGGATATACTCAGCTCTTATATTAATGGTCTAAGGTTGGATATACTCATTTCTTACATTGATGGTCCAAGATTAAATATACCAACTTCTTACATTAATGGTCTAAGGTTGGATATACTAATTTCTTACATCAGTGGTCTAAGATTGGATATACTCAATTCTCACATTAATGGTCTAAGGTTGGATATACTCAGTTCTCACATTAATGGTCTAAGGTTGGATATACTCAATTCTTACATTGCTGGACCAAGATTGGATATACTAACTTCTCACATTGATGGTCTAAGGTTGGATATACTCAGTTGTCACATTGATGGTCTAAGGTTGGATATACTCAGTTCTCACATTAATGGTCTTAGGTTGGATATACTCAATTTTCACATTAATGGTCTACGGTTGGATATACTCAATATTTATATTAATGGTCTAAGGTTGAATATACTCAATTCTGACATTGATGGTCCAATGTTGGATATACTAACTTCTCACATTGATGGTTTAAGGTTGGATATACTTAATTCTCACATTGATGGTCTAAGGTTGGATATACTCACTTCTAGCATTAATGGTCTAAGGTTGGATATACTCAGTTCTCACATTGATGGTCTAAGGTTGGATATACTCAGTTCTCACATTAATGGTCTAAGGTTGGATATACTCAGTTCTCACATTGACGGTCTAAGGTTGGATATACTCAGTTCTCACATTAATGGTCTAAGGTTGGATATACTCAATTGTTACATCAATGGTCTAAGGTTGGATATACTCAATTCTCACATTAATGGTCTAAAGCTGAATATACTCAGTTCTCACATTAATGGTCTAAGGTATTATATACTCAGTTCTTACATTGATGGTCTAAGGTTTGATATATTCAGTTCTAACATTGATAATCTAAGGTTGGATATACACAGTTCTAACATTAATGTTCTAAGGTTGGATATTCTCAATTCTTACATTAATGGTCTAAAGCTGAATATACTCAGTTCTCACATTAATGGTCTAAGGTAGGATATACTCAGTTCTTACATTGATTGTCTAAGGTTGGATATACTCATTTCTTACATTGATGGTCCAAGATTGAATATACTAACTTCTTACATTAATGATCTAAGGTTGGATATACTCAGTTCTCACATGGATGTTCAAAGGTTTGATATACTCAATTCTCACATTAATGGTCTAATGTTGGATATACTTGATTCTTACATTAATGGTCTAAGGTTGGATATACTCAGTTCTCACATTAATGGTCTAAGGTTGGATATACTCAATTCTTACATTGATGGTCTAAGGTTGGATATACTCATTTCTTACATTGATGGTCTAAGGTTGGATATACTCATTTCTTACATTGATGTTCCAGGATTGAATATACTAATTTCTTACATTAATGGTCTAAGGTTGGATATACTAAATTCTCACATTAATGGTCTTAGGTTGGATATACTCAATTCTCACATTGAGGGTCTAAGGTTGGATATACTCAGTTCTCACATTGATGGTTTAAGGTTGGATATACTCAGTTCTCACATTAATGGTCTAAGGTTGGATATACTAAATTCTCACATTAATGGTCTAAGGTTGGATATACTCAATTCTCACATTGATGTTCTAAGGTTGGATATACTCAGTTCTCACATTAATGGTGTAAGGTTGGATATACCCAGTTCTAACATTAATTGTCCATGGTTGGAAAATTCCACTGCTTTGCACGCCATGACAAGTGAACATTTTTTATCAGGATGAGTAAGATTTAAGAAAATGACCAAATATTCCTTTGATTTTAGCATTCAATGAAAAAAGTTTGAAAGAGAGGACGAGTAGTTTCTATCAGCAATTTCAAGCCCTGCAATGGTCTAAGGTTGGATATACTTAATTCTTACATTAATGGTCTAAGGTTGCATATACTCAATTCTTACATTAATGGTCTAAGGTTGCATATACTCAATTGTTACATTAATGATCTAATGTTGGATATACACAGTTCTAACATTAATGGTCTAAGATTTGATAATTATACTCATTTCTTACATTAATGGTCTAAGGTTGTATATATTCAATTATTACATTAATGATCTAAGGTTGGATATAATCAGTTCTAACATTAATGGTCTATGGTTTGATATACTCAACTCTCACATAAATGGTCAAAGGTTGGATATACTTAATTGTATATTAAAGGTCCAATGTTGGATATACTCAATTAATTATACACATTAACTTGTCCTGTTCGCTGGTCTTACAGGGCTAACACATTCACCTGTCTTGTTTTGGTAATCTTACAGGGTTTACATATTCATCTAACTTGTTTGGCTGATTTTACATAATAAACACATTGATTTGTCTTGTTTGGCCAGTCTTACAGGGCTTACACGTTCATCTGCCTTATTTGGCCTGTCTTACAGTGTTTAAACATTCATCTGTCTTGTTTGGCCAGTCTTACAGGTCTTACACATTCCTTTGTCTTGTTTGGCCAGTTAAACAGGGCTTACAAATTTATCTGTGTTGTTTGGCCTTTCTTACAGGGCTTACACATTTGTCCGTCTTGTTTGGCCAGTCATACAGTGTTTAAACATTCATCTGTCTTGTTTGGCCAGTCTTACAGGGCTTACATATTCGTCTGTCTTGTTTGGCTTGTCTTACAGGGCAAACACATTTATCTGTCATGTTTGGCCAGTCTTACAGGGTTTACTATTTGTCTGTCTTGTTTGGCCAGTCTTACATGGCTTACACATTCGTCTGTCTTGTTGGCCTGTCTTGCAAGGCTTACACATTCATCTGTCTTGTTTGGCTAGTCTTACAGGGCTAACATATTTGTCTGTCTTGTTTGGCCTGTCTTACAGGGCTTACACATTCATCTGTCTTGTTTGGCCAGTTTCACAAAGCATACATATTTGTCTGTCTTGTTTGGCAGGTCTTACAGGGCTAACATATATGTCTGTCTTGTTTGACCTGTCTTACATGGCTTACACATCCATCTGTCTTGTTTTGCCAGTCTAAGAGGGCTTACACATCCATCTGTCTTGTTTTGCCAGTCTTACAGGGCTTACACATTCATCTGTCTTGTTTGGCCAGTCTTTAAGTGTTTAAACATTCATCTGTCTTGTTTGGCCAATCTTACAGGGCTTACACATTCATCTGTCTTGTTTGGCCAATCTTACAGGGCTTACACATCCATCTGTCTCTTTTGGCCTTTCTTACAGGGCTTACACATTCATCTGTCTTGTTTGGCCTGTCTTACAGGGTTAACACACCCAACTGTCTTGTTTGGCCTGTCTTACAGGGCTTACTTATTTTTCTGTCTTGTTTGGCCTGTGTTACAGGGCTTATACATTCATCTGTCGTGTTTGGCCAGTCTTACAGGGCTTTCATATTTTTGTGTCTTGTTTGGCCTGTGTTACAGTGCTTACACATTCATGTCTTGTTTGGCCTGTATTACAGGGCTTACACATTCATTTATCTTGTTTGGCCAGTTTCACAAAGCTTACACATTCATCTGTCTTGTTTGGCCTGTCTTACAGGGCTTACATATATGTCTGTCTTGTTTGACCTGTCTTACATGGCTTACACATCCATCTGTCTTGTTTTGTTAGTCTTACAGGGCTTACGCATTTATCTGTCTTGTTTGGCCAGTCTTACAGTGTTTAAACATTCATCTGTCTTGTTTGGCCAATCTTACAGGGCTTACACATTCATCTGTCTTGTTAGGCCAGTCTTACAGGGCTTACACATCCATCTGTCTTGTTTGGTGTGTCTTACAGGGCTTACATATTTTTCTGTATTGTTTGGCCTTTCTTACAGGGCTTACACATTCATCTGTCTTGTTTGGCCTGTCTTACAGGGCTTACATATTTTTCTGTCTTGTTTGACCTGTTTTATAGGGCTTGCACATACATCTGTCTTGTTTGGCCTGTCTTACAGGGCTTACATATTTTTCTGTTTTGTTTGGCCAGTCTTACAGGGCTTACACATACATCTGTCTTGTTTGGCCTGTCTTACAGGGCTTACATATTTGTCTGTCTTGTTTGACCTGTCTTACATGGCTTACACATTCATCTGCATTGTTTGGCCAGTCTTATAGTTTTTAAACATTCATCTGTCTTGTTTGGCCAGTCTTACAGGGCTTACAAATTCATCTGTCTTGTTTGGCCTGTCTTACAGGGCTTACACATTCATCTGTCTTGTTTGACCAGTCTTACAGTGTTTAAACATTCATCTGTCTTGTTTGGCAAGTCTTACATTGCTTACACATTCATCTGTCTTGTTTGACCAGTCTAACAGTGTTTAAACATTCATCTGTCTTGTTTGGCAAGTCTTACATTGCTTACATATTCTTCTGTCTTGTTTGGCCTGTCTTACAGGTCTTACACATTCATTTGTCCTGATTGGCCAGTCTTACAGGGCTTACACATGTGTCTGTATTGTTTGGCCTGTCTTACATGGCTTACACATTCATCTGTCTTGTTTTGCCAGTCTTACAGGGCTTGGCTTAAACAATCGTCTGCCTTGTTTGGCCAGTCCTACAGGACTTATACATTCAACTGTCATGTTTGGCTAGTCTTACAAGGCTTTCATATTTTTCTGTCTTGTTTGGCCTGTGTTACAGGGCTTACACATTCATCTGTCTTGTTTGGCCTGTCTTACAGGGCTTACACATTCATCTGTTTTGTTTGGCCAGTCTTACAGGGCTTACACATTTGTCTGTCTTGTTTGGCCTGTCTTACAGGGCTTACATATTTGTCTGTCTTGTTTGGCCAGTCTTACAGGGCTTGCATATTCGTCTGTCTGTTTGACCAGTCTTACGGGGCTTTCATATTTTACTGTTTTTTGGCCTGTGTTACATGGCTTACACATTCATCTGTCTTGTTTGGCCTGTCTTACATGGCTTACATATTTGTCTGTCTTGTTTGGCCTGTGTTTCAGGGCTTACACATTCATCTGTCTTGTTTGGCCTGTCTTACAGGGCTTACATATTTTCTGTCTTGTTTGGCTAGTGTTACAGGGCTTACATATCCATCTGTCTTGTTTGGCCAGTCTTACAGGGCTTACACATTCATCTGTCTTGTTTGGCCAGTCTTACAGGGCTTACACATTCATCTGCCTTGTTTGCCCTGTCTTACAGGGCTTATACATTCATCTGTCTTCTTTGGCCAGTCTTACAGGGCTTACATATTTGTTTGGTCTGTCTTAAAGGTCTTACTCATTCATCTGTCTTGTTTGGCCAGTCTTACAGGGCTTACACATTCATCTGTCTTGTTTGGCCTGTCTTACAGGGCTTACACATTCATCTGCCTTATTTGGCCTATCTTACATGGCTAACACATTCATCTGTCTTGTTTGCCCTGTGTTACAGCGCTTACACATTCATCTGTCTTGTTTTGCCAGTCTTAAAGGGCTTACATATTTGTCTGTCTTGTTTGGCCTGTCTTAAAGGGCTTACTCATTCCATCTGTCTTGTTTGGCCAGTCTTACAGGGGTTACACATTCATCTGTCTTGTTTGACCAGTCTTACAGGGCTTACACATTCATCTTGCCTTGTCTGCCCTGTCTTACAGGGCTTATACATTCATCTGTCTTGTTTGGCCAGTCTTACAGAGCTTACATATTTGTTTGGCCTGTCTTAAAGGTCTTACTCATTCATCTGTCTTGTTTGGCCAGTCTTACAGGGCTTACACATTCATCTGTCTTGTTTGGCCTGTCTTACAGGGCTTACACATTCATATGCCTTATTTGGCCTATCTTACACGGCTAACACATTCATCGGTCTTGTTTGCTCTGTGTTACAGGACTTACACATTCATCTGTCTTGTTTGGCCAGTCTTACAGGGTTTTACATATTTTGTCTGTCTTGTTTGCCCTGTCTTAAAGGGCTTACTCATTCATCTGTCTTGTTTGACTGGTCTTACAGAGTACACACATTCATCCTGTTCTTGTTTGGCCAAGTCTTACATTGCTTACACATTCATCCTGTATTGTTTGGCCAGTCTTACATTGTTTAAACATTCATCTGTCTTGTTTGGCCAGTCTTACAGGCTTTACATATTTGTGTGTCCTGTTTGGCCTATCTTACAGGGCTTACACATTCATCTGTCTTATTTGGGCCAGTCATACAGTGTTTAAACATTCATCTGTCTTGTTTAGCCTGTCTCACATGGCTTTCATATTTGTCTGTCTTGTTTGGCCTGTGTTACAGGACTTACACATTCTTCTGTTTTGCTTGGCCAGTCTTACAGTGTTTAAACAATCATCTGTCTTGTTTGGCCAGTCTTACAGGGCTAACACATTCATCTATCTTGTTTGGCCTGTTTTACAGGTCTAACACATTCATCTGTCTTGTTTGGCCAGTCTTGCAGGGCTTACACATTCATCTGTCTTGTTTGGCCAATCTTACAGGGCTTACACATTCATCTGTCTCTTTTGGCAGGTCTTACATGGCTTACACATCCATCTGTCTTGTTCGGGTGGACTTGAAGAGCTTACTCATTTGTCTGTCTTGTTTGGCTGATCTTACAGAGTTAACACGTTCATTTGCTTTGTTTGGCCTGTCTTACAGGGCTTACACATTCATCTGCCTTGTTTGGTCAGTATAACAGTGTTTAAACATGCATCTGTCTTGTTTGGCCAGTCGTACAGGGCTTACATATTCGTCTGCCTTGTTTGGCCAGTCTTACAGTGCTTACACATTCATCTGTCTTGTTTGGTCTATCTTACAGGGCTCACACATTCATCTGTCTTGTTTGGCTAGTCTTACAGGGCTTACACATGCATCTGTCTCTTTTGGCAGGTCTTACACGGCTTACACATTCATCAGTCTTGTTTGGCCAGTCTTACAGGGCTTATACATTCGTCTGCTTTGTTTGGCAAGTCTTACAGGGCTGACACATTTGTCTGTCTTTTTTGGCCAGTCTTACAGTGCTTATACATTCATCTGTCTTGTAAGGGCCAGTCTTACAGGGCTTACACATTCATCTGTCTTTTTTGGCCTGTCTTTCAGGGTAAACACACCCAACTGTCTTGTTTGGCCAGTCTTACAGGGCTTACACATTCATTTGTCTTGTTTGGCCTGTCTTACAAGATTAACACACCCAACTGTCTTGTTTGGCCTGTCTTACAGGGTTAACACACCTAACTGTCTTGTTTGGCCAGTCTTACAGGGTTTTCATATTTTTCTGTCTTGTTTGGCCTGTGTTACAGGACTTACATATTCGTCTGTCTTGTTTGGCCAGTCTTACAGCGCTTACACATTCATCTGTCTTATTTGGTCTGTCTTACAGGGTTAACACATTCATTTGTCTTGTTTGGTCTGTCTTACAGGGCTAATACATTCATCTGTCTTGTTTGGCCAGTCTTACAGGGCTTACACATTCATCTGTCTTGTTTGGCCAGTCTTACAGGGCTTACACATTCATCTGTCTTGGCTGGTCTTACAGGGCTTACACATTCATCTGTCTCTTTTGGCAGGTCATACATGGCTTACACATTCATCAGTCTTGTTTTGCCAGTCTTACAGGACTTATACATTCTTCTACTTTGTTTGGAAAGTCTTACAGGGCTAACACATTCATCTGTTTTGTTTGGCCAGTCTGACAGGGCTTATA
This sequence comes from Panopea generosa, assembly GCA_029582155.1. NCBI lineage: Eukaryota > Metazoa > Mollusca > Bivalvia > Adapedonta > Hiatellidae > Panopea > Panopea generosa. The sequence goes on along the minus strand of CM055894.1, from coordinate 60,961,516 downwards.
CATTCATCCGTCTTGTTTGGCCTGTCTTACAGTGCTTTCATATTTTTCTGTCTTATTTTGCCTGTTTTACAGGCCTTACATATTCGTCTGTCTTGTTTGGCCAGTCTTACAGGGCTTACACATTTATCTGTCTTGTTTGGTCTGTCTTACAGGATTTACACATTCATCTGTCTTGTTTGGTCTGTCTTACAGGGCTTACACATTCATCTGTCTTGTTTGACCAGTCTTACAGGGATTACACATTTGTCTGTCTTGTTTGGCCAGTCTTACAGGGCTTACACATTAATCTGTCTTATTTGGCCAATCTTACAGGGATTACACATTTATCTGTCTTGTTTGGCCTGTCTTACAGGGCTTACACATACATCTGTCTTATTTGGCCAGTCTTACAGAGCTTACACATACATCTGTCTTGTTTGGCCAGTCTTACAGGGATTACACATTTGTCAGTCTTGTTTGGCCAGTCTTACAGGGCTTACACATTCATCTGTCTTGTTTGGCCAGTCTTACAGGGCTTACACATACATCTGTCTTGTTTGGCCAATCTTACAGGGATTACACATTTGTCTGTCGTGTTTGGCCAGTCTTACAGGGCTTACACATTCATCTGTCTTGTTTTGCCAATCTTACAGGGATTACACATTTGTCTGTCTTGTTTGGCCAGTCTTACAGGGCTTACACATTCATTGAACTTGATTGTCCGTCTTACCTTTCCTTGGTTTATTTAATTACCAGACATTTATATATATACACATTTCTGTTCATGACCTTTATGTATCTTTTCAATGTTATAAAGTTGATGTATTTAACAGAAAATATAAAAAAGTAACATTAATTAACAAGGGGTCAGAAGTCTGGAACCCATTTATTTTATAGTAGGAGAGCTTTAATTTAATTCCAGGCTAATGAACCGTTTCAATCTTCTTTGGAAACAGCTTCAGCTAAAGCAGTTTTAAATCATTGATAATTGATACAAATTTATTCAAATAGTTTTAAATTATTTCTAATTAGGAAAACATAAAATGTGTGATATGTAAGCCAATGGGACTTGAAACACTTGTTTAATGTGTGTAAAACAGATAATCCAGTGAAAAGCTCCTCCTAGGCATTAAACGAGCATATGTTTTACTTGTTTAGATCGCTTTGATAAGGTTTGAGGAATGTCACTTAACTGGAGGCTTAACTGAGATGTATATAGAATTGGAATGATGTATATATGTATCGGGTGTCTCCCCTTACTTTATGTGTTCTTCATCATAAGTTTTGGTTGTATGTGCCACACCAAAATATATTGTCATGGGTTTGTGATGCTGTAGTGGTAGAGTATCAGACCTAGGGTCAGTTGGTCATGGATTTGTAATGCTGAAGTGGTAGAGTTTCAGACCTAGGGTCAGTGGGTCATGGGTTTGTGATGGTCTAGTGGTAGAGTATCAGACCTAGGGTCAGTGGTCATGGGTTTGTAATACTGTAGTGGTAGAGTATCAGACCTAAGATCAGTGGGTCATGGGTTTGTGATGGCCTAGTGGTAGAGTATCAGACCTAGGGTCAGTGGGTCATGTGTTTGTGATGGCCTAGTGGTAGAGTATCAGACCTAGGGTCAGTGGGTTATGTGTTTGTGATGGCCTAGTGGTAGAGTATCAGACCTAGGGTCAGTGGTTCATGTGTTTGTGATGGCCTAGTGGTAGAGTATCTGACCTAGGGTCAGTTGGTCAAGGGTTTGTGATGGTCTGGTGGTAGAGTATCAGACCTAGGGTCAGTGGGTCATGGTTTTGTGATGGCCTAGTGGTAGAGTATCAGATCTAGGGTCAGTAGTTCATGTGTTTGTGATGGCCTAGTGGTAGAGTTTCAGACCTAGGGTCAGTGGGTCATGGATTTGTTATGGTCTAGTGGTAGAGTATCTGACCTAGGGTCAGTGGGTCATGTGTTTGTGATGGCCTAGTGGTAGAGTATCTGACCTAGGGTCAGTGGGTCATGGGTTTGTGATGGTCTAGTGATAGAGTATCCGACCTAGGGTCAGTGAGTTATGGGTTTGTGATGGCCTAGTGGTAGAGTATCAGACCTAGGGTCAGTGGGTCATGTGTTTGTGATGGCCTAGTGGTAGAGTATCTGACCTATGGTCAGTGGGTCATGTGTTTGTGATGGCCTAGTGGTAGAGTATCTGACTTAGGGTCAGTGGGTCATGGGTTTGTGATGGCCTAGTGTTAGAGTATCAGACCTAGGGTCAGTGAGTTATGGGTTTGTGATGGCCTAGTGGTAAAGTATCAGACCTAGGATCAGTAGGTAATGGGTTTGTGATGGTCTAGTGGTAGAGTATCAGACCTACGGTCAGTGGGTCATGGGTTTGTAATGCTGTAGTGGTAGAGTTTCAGACCTAGGGTTAATATGTCATGGGTTTGTGATGGTCTAGTGGTAGAGTATCAGACCTAGGGTCAGTTGATCATGGGTTTGTAATACTGTAGTGGTAGAGTATCAGACCTAGGATCAGTTGGTCATGGGTTTGTGATGGCCTAGTGGTAGAGTATCCGACCTAGGGTCAGTGGGTCATGTGTTTGTGATGGCCTAGTGGTAGAGTATCAGACCTAGGGTCAGTGGGTCATGTGTTTGTGATGGCATAGTGGTAGAGTATCAGACCTAGGGTCAGTGGGTCATGGGTTTGTGATGGTCTTATGGTAAAGTATCAGACCTAAGGTCAGTGGTTCATGTGTTTGTGATGGCCTAATGGTAGAGTATCTGACCTAGGATCAGTGGGTCATGTGTTTGTGATGGCCTAGTGGTAGAGTATCCGAACTAGGGTCAGTTGGTCATGGGTTTGTGATGGTCTAGTGGTAGAGTATCAGACCTAGGGTCAGTGGGTCATGGGTTTGTGATGGCCTAGTGGTAGAGTATCAGACCTAGGGTCAGTGGTTCATGTGTTTGTGATGGCCTAGTGGTAGAGTTTCAGACCTAGGGTCAGTGGGTCATGTGTTTGTGATGGCCTAGTGGTAAAGTATCTGACCTAGGGTCAGTGGGTCATGGGTTTGTGATGGTTTAGTGATAGAGTATCTGACCTAGGGTCAGTGAGTTATGGGTTTGTGATGGCCTAGTGGTAGAATATCAGACCTAGGGTCAGTGGGTCATGTGTTTGTGATGGCCTAGTGGTAGAGTATCTGACCTATTGTCAGTGGGTCATGTGCTTGTGATGGCCTAGTGGTAGAGTATCTGACCTAGGGTCAGTGGGTCATGGGTTTGTGGCAGTCTAGTGGTAGAGTATTAGACCTAGATACCAAGTTTAACAACTGTGTTTTTTTAAACAAATAGTTCTCGGAAAAAATATTTTATTAATGGAGTGAAAGAGAATATAAGTACATTCAGGGGTATCTAAAAATTCTTTCAATTGGCAAAAAATTCTATTAACAACTGACCTTAGATCTGATACTCTACAAATAGACCAACACAAACCAGTGACCCACTGATCGTGGGCGAAAATACATCTGAAAATAAGTTAATTTACTTAAACTCAATAATGTGCCAAATTTCATACTCAAATTGAGCACACTATTTGAGTTTCAGTAAAATAACAGACTTAATTATTTTTGTGAAACCGGGGGCCTTGGTCCGACACTCTTACAATAGACCATCACAAACACATCACCCACTAAACCAAGGTCTGATACACTAGACCATCACATACCAATGACCCACTGACCCTAGATCTGATACTCTACCACTAGGCCATTACAAACCCTAGATCTGATACTCTACCACTAGGCCATCACAAACCCTAGATCTGATACTCTGCCATTAGGCCATCACAAACCCTAGATCTGATACTCTACCACTAGGCCATCACAAACCCTAGATCTGATACTCTACCACTAGGCCATCACAAACCCATTATCCACTAAACCAAGGTCTGATACACTAGACCATCACATACCAATGACCCACTGACCCTAGATCTGATACTCTACCACTAGGCCATCACAAACCCTAGATCTGATACTTTACCACTAGGCCATCACAAACCTTAGATCTGATACTCTACCACTATGCCATCACAAACCCTAGATCTGATACTCTACCACTAGGCCATCACAAACCCTAGATCTGATACTCTACCACTAGGCCATCACAAACCCATTATTCACTAAACCAAGGTCTGATACACTAGACCATCACATACCAATGACCCACTGACCCTAAATCTGATACTCTACCACTAGGCCATCACAAACCCTAAATCTGATACTCTACTACTAGGCCATCACAAACCCTAGATCTGATACTCTACCACTAGGCCATCACAAACCCATGACTCACAGAACCAAGGTCTGATACACTAGACCATCACAAACCAATGACCCACTGACCTTAGATCTGATACACTACAACTAGGCCATCACAAACCCCTAACCCAATGACCCTAGGTCTAATACTCTACCATTAGACCATCATAAATCCATGACCAACTGACCTAGGTCTAATACTTTACCACTATACCATCACAAACCCATAACCCACTGACCATAGGTCTAATACTCTACCATTAGACCACAAATCCATGACCCACTGACCATAGGTCAAATACTCTATCACTAGACCATCACAAACCTATAACCCATTGACCCTAGGTCAGATACTCTACCACTAGACCATCACAAACCCATGACCAACTGACCCTAGGTCTAATACTCTACCACTTGACCATCACAAATCCATGACCTACAGACCCTAAACCACTCAAGTACCCCAATTGCACGCAAACGGAGTGCATTCAGAGCGTAAGTGGAGCGCAGCGCAGACGGAGCGCAAACGGAGCCCAAATTGAGCGCTGACAGAGCGGACCTGGACCGTAATCGAACGCTGGATTTTGAATAATAAACGCATTCCTGAACTCATGAAATAGATCGAGTGCACTCAGACACGCTGAATGCACTCAGATACACTGAGTGCGCTCAGATGCGCAGTATATGCAGTATACGCTAGACACAGTAAGATAACTGATAACAGAACTATTCTTGCGCTACTGAGTGCACTCGTTCATTCGGATACACTCTTTTTTCATTATTTGATCGTGAAATCGATAATTAAGATAGAGATAAAAAAGAAATTTTCTTTCACATAAATATAAACCATGTAGTTTATATAAATGTTTTATTGTAAAAAGCATGATAAAATTAATTTTGGTCAACAATTTGTCAATTATAGCATAAATATCAATATTTAGCTGATCAATACAATAATGTTTAAAATACCTATTATACAATAGACGACACATCAATGGTTATCTACGGTTTCAAGGCCAATTTAGTTGCATGTTTAAACATGATTTGGTTTGTGCAACAAAAATATAAATAATTATATATATTGTGTAAATAACAATTCGAAAAGATGTAATATGAATTCACTTTTTGCTGTGTTATTTCGATATAAATTAGTTATAGAACATACAAAACATGTACTTTATTTCGATTCAAGTGTATACTGCTCCAAATACAAAAATATCAAAGCATGCGTGAATCAAACAAAACATAGATATGCGGAAAATTATATGATTATGATTCTATTTGTTTGAGTATTTTGGCAAAATAAAAATTACCAATTTTCAATTTAATTTGGACTTTAGTTTTATATTTTCCCCAAACATAGTTACACCGAGTTTGTGCTTAGTTGTAAACAACTGTACGTAAAACTGTTATATTGCAATTAAAGTGGAAACATTATACTCGTGCACATCTCATTAAAATATGCAAATAATAGTAATAAATTAATTGTATTCTAAAATATAAAGTGGGTCAGTAGTACAGCGGATAGGGTGCTGGCTTCAGACGGCAGAGGTCGCGAGTTTGACCCAGGCTCTACCCGACCTCTCGAAACACAATTCAGTACCAGATCTAATAAGGGAATGCACTGGAGAATGATTTGCATAAGCTCCGAGCTTATTTCACAATTAAGTTAAATTAAATTAATGAAAAATAAATGTACGTATGCCAAAATAACACGACAGACCGAAATAACACATTAGACACAGGAAATAAAAACTAGTAAAAGTAAATTTCTAGGTGACCTTTTTGAGGAGATGGTGATTTTATATTGACTAAAGAACGTTAGAATAGGAACAACTTTTGATCATGAGGAAGGTTTAAATAAACAAAAAAATACATGTACTCACTGCATATAAAATAGTAAATATATTGTTTTCCCGCTTTCCTACAAAATCGATACGCCTGATCACGTGCATGTAAGCACGTTACAATTAAGCCATTATAAAAGCTGTGAAAGGGGCAACGAGTAAGAAATGACAACAAAAATAATAAGAAGAAGTATAATAATTATACTAAAGAAGAAAAAATACTCAGATCATAATAATTTAATTATATAATAATATAATAATTTAATAATATAATAATAAAGTAATATAGCAATAATAACAATATTATTAACAATAATGAAAATAATATTAGTAATAATAGTAATAAATAATAATAAAATAAAATGCTACGATAATAATATTTATAATAAATATTAATAATAATGATGATGATAATAATCTGCATTTTTTAGTATTGATTTTGACTATATATTTCTTATCCAATCACATGCCGCGGGTTAAATTAAGATTCATTCATCTGGCACAAATTATAATCAAAATGAAAATTACACACCAGCAGGGTCCTTTGTGATCAATGGACCGATAAATCACCAACTAACTATTTATTGACACACATGTGGTTCTCACCATGGGTATCTGTTTTGATGATTGCCATGCAACTCTGCCTACATAATAGTAATTAAATTGTTATATTCATTGTGAACGACTGACCACATGCACGTACGCACGTATCCAATATAAAAGCTGTGACAAATCAATCAGTCAATATATATATTATAATAATAGCTGCAATGATAATATTATTTAAAAAAAATAAAACAAATAATGAAAGTAAAATATAATACAAATAAGATACTCCAATTTTACGAGGAATTATTTAGAGACAAGTCTTTGATTTTTATTAGTTTTAAAATTGTAGGATTGTTTTTATTTTGTAAATTAACAATTCTGATTTTTAGTTTTATCTGTTTTTATATGAAATCACTATGGTAGCTGTGGTAAAATAACAGCCCTGAATACACATCCCTTAATATGTGTATGTCACACTTTCTACCATTCACTCAGAACTGGCGTGGCGTTTTCCGTTCGTTAATTTTATGATATTAACATCATGATATTTACATACAAAAGCGATCTGAAACTTCGAATAACAAATATCTTAAATGATTTTTTTATTTGTTGTTAATTGGCTGGCAGTTTTTTCTTTTTTATCTTTTCTTTTCAATCACATAATGTTGGCTCAATTAAGATTCATCCATCTGGCACTAATTACAATCAAAATGAAATCATACATATCTTCCGTGGTCAATAGACAGATAAGTCACCGCTTTAGCGTAAAACTTAATTGACACGGCTCTCACTGGCATGTGACATAACGTAATTAACACCACGGGTGTGTTGCTGCGTGTCATATAATTAGCGGTATAGCACAGTGGGTTTAGTTTCAAACAAGTTTAATGTAGTTTGTCATATTAAATAATATATTAACATAAAGCATACTATCAGTAAAAGAATAATTTGAGAAACCCACTGAAAAAAGTTCATTGCAAGTATATTTATATACATAATGATAACGAAAATAATTATAAAAACTTAAAATATCAGAATATCTTTTTTAAGTTTAGTGAAGCCACATTTGGACCCAAATCGAGAAAAACACTACAAGATTATTATTTTTCAAAAATCATTTATTATATGTCGAATTGCATCGCATGAATTATAATAAATTTTTCATCACCCATGCAGTGCATATTATTGATTATAAAGCTTATTTTAGTTTGAACATTAACAAAACCAGTGATATATCCGCACGTTGTTAAGTCACTGCTTACACTGAGCAGATTTATGGATTACTATTGGTCCAACGAGGTATCAACAGTATGGAATTATTAAATAAATTTAATTATTAATAACAATATATTTAGTTTATGTTGATGATGTATCTGTAAATTTTGTGGACAAACTGTATTGCTTTCCTGTTACAAATGGCTTACAGTATATAAAAGAAGATACTGACGCAAACACATTTCAGTCTGGATAATAGAAGCCTGTATAACGTGCGATATTCTTTGATCATTCAGACCACTGATCACATATCAAAAAATAGACACTTCCGTTAAACTTGCCTACTATCGATACTAGTTTATCGGAAATTTACAACCTTTGCCCAGCGGGTGACATAATATGTAGACAAACAATCAGATTAGGAATTAATTTACCTTGACTAAATCCCATGGATACATTTTATTGCTCCATTGGAACAGATTGAATTAAAAAGTCAATATAGAATCATTTTAAGAGCTGAGATGTTAGTATGGTTATGGGCCGGAAACCAAACTGAGCGGACTGAATGTTGAATGAATGCTGAACGAACGAAGCGAACGCTAAGAGGAGTATTAAATAGAGCACTCAGATATACAGTGCTCGTGAGCAAATATTTGCGTTTGTGAGTGCATTAAATGAACCGCATTTAATCGAGTGCACGCAAATGGAGCGCGAACGGAGCGGGAACGGAGTGCAAACTGAGCGCAAACGGAGTGCAATTTTGGGGTACTTGAGCGGTTTAGTGTCTGTACTAACCCTAGGTCTGATATTCTACAACTATACCATCACAAACCCATAACCCACTGACCCTAGGTCTAATACTCTACCACTAAACCATCACAAATCCATGACCCACTGACACTAGGTCTGATACTCTACCACTAGACCATTATAAACCCATGACCCACTGACCCTAGGGCTTTATAGGAGTCATGCTCGTCAGTCGGTCGGTCGAGCATCAAACACTCACATCTGTTACTCTAATTAGTTCACTGTGTCAAAGCTGAAGGCAAAAGGGTGCAATAACTGTGTAACGGCGCCATATGGGGTTATTGATATTTCTAGTTGAATAATGTACCCATGTTAGGGCCTCATTGAATGATGTTCCCATGTTCGAGCCTCATTGAATGATGTACCCATGTTAGGGCCTCATTGAATAATATACCCATGTGAGAACCTCATTGAATGATGTACCCATGTTAGGGCATCGTTGAATGATGTACCCATGTGAGAACCTCATTGAATGATGTACCCATGTTAGGGCCTCATTGAATGATGTACCCATGTTAGGGCCTCATTTAATGACGTACCCATGTTAGCGCCTCATTGAATGTTGTACCCATGTGAGAGCCTCATTGAATGACGTACCCATGTTAGGGTATCATTGAATGATGTACCAATGTAAGGGCCTTATTGAATGATATAGCAATGTTAGGGTCTCATTGAATGATGTACCAATGTTAGGGTCTCATTGAATGATGTACCCAAGTAAGGGCCTCATTGAATGATGTACCCATGTTAGGGTCTCATTTAATGATGTACCCATGTGAGAGCCTCATTGAATGATGTACCCATGTGAGAGCCTCATTGAAAGATGTATCAATGTGAGAGCCTCATTGAATGATGTACCCATGTTAGGGTTTCATTTAATGATGTACCCATGTGAGAGCCTCATTGAATGATGTACCCATGTGAGAGCCTCATTGAATGATGTACCCATGTAAGGGCCTCATTGAATGATGTACCAATGTGAGAGCCTCATTGAATGATGTACCCATGTTAGGGTCTCATTTAATGATGTACCCATGTAAGGGCCTCATTGAATGATGTACCAATGTGAGAGCCTCATTGAATGATGTACCCATGTTAGGGTCTCATTTAATGATGTACCCATGAAAGGGCATCATTGAATGATGTACCCATGTAAGGGCATCATTGAATGATGTACCCATGTAAGGGCCTCATTTAATGATGTACCCATGTTAGGGCCTCATTGAATGATGTACTCATGTTAGGGCCTCATTGAACGATGTACCCATGTTAGGGCCTCATTTAATGATGTACCCATGTTAGGGCCTCATTGAATGATGCATTTATGTTATGGCCTCATTGAATGATGTACTCATGTAAGGGTCTCATTGAATGATGTACCAATGTGAGAGCCTCATTGAATGATGTACCCATGTTAGGGTCTCATTTAATGATGTACCCATGTTAGGGCCTCATTTAATGATGTACCCATGTTAGGGCCTCATTGAATGATGCATTTATGTTATGGCCTCATTGAATGATGTACTCATGTAAGGGTCTCATTGAATGATGTACCCATGTTAGGGCCTCATTTAATGATGTACCCATGTTACAGCCTCATTGAATGATGCACTCATGTTATGGTCTCATTTAATGATGTACCCATGTAAGGGTCTCATTGAATGATGTACCCATGTTAGGGCCTCATTTAATGATGTACCCATGTTAGGGCCTCATTGAATGATGCACTCATGTTATGGCCTCATTGAATGATGTACTCATGTAAGGGTCTCATTGAATGATGCACCCATGTTAGGGTATCATTGAATGATGTACCCATGTAAGGGCCTTATTAAATGATGTACCCATGTTAGGGTCTCATTGAAGGATGTACCCATGTGAGAGCCTCATTGAATGATGTACCCATGTTACAGCCTCATTGAATGATGTATCCATGTGAGAGCCTCATTGAATGATGTACCCATGTTACTGCCTCATTGATTAATGTACCCATGTTACAGTCTCATTGAATGATGTACACATGTGAGAGCTTCATTGAATGATGTACGCATGTTATGGCATCATTGAATGATGTACCCATGTGAGAGCCTCATTGAATAATGTACCCATGTTAGAGCCTCATTGAATGATGTACCCATGTTACAGCCTCATTGAATGATGTACCCATGTGAGAGCCTCATTGAATGATGTACCCATGTGAGAGCCTCATTGAATGATGTACCCATGTAAGTGTCTCATTGAATGATGTACCCATGTTAGGGTATCATTGAATGATGTACCCATGTTAGGGCCTTATTGAATGATGTACCCATGTTAGGGTCTCATTGAATGATGTACCCATGTTAGGGTCTCATTGAATGATGTACCCATGTTAGGGTCTCATTGAATGATGTACCCATGTTAGGGTCTCATTGATGAATGTACCCATGTTAGGGTCTCATTGAATGATGTACACATGTAAGGGCCTTATTGAATGATGTACCCATGTTAGGGTCTCATTGAATGATGGACCGATGTTAGGGTTTCATTGAATGATGTACCCATGTTAGGGTCTCATTGATGAATGTACCCATGTAAGAGCCTCATTGAATGATGAACCAATGTTAGGGCCTCATTGTATGATGTACCAAAGTTACGGTTTCATTGAATGATGTACCCATGTATGGGCCTTATTGAATGATGTACCCATATTAGGGTCTCATTGAATGATGTATCGATGTTAGGGACTCATTGAATGATGATCATATGTTAGGGCCTCATTGAATGATGTACCCTTGTGAGAGCCTTATTGAATGATGTACCCTTGTGAGAGCCTTATTGAATGATGTACCTATGTTAGAGCCTCATTGAATAATGTACCCATGTGAGAGCCTCATTGAATGATGTACCGATGTTAGGGCCTCATTTAATGATGTACCCATGGTAGGGTCTCATTGATGAATGTACCCATGTTAGGGTCTCATTGAAGGATGTACCCATTTAAGGGCCTCATTGAAGAATGTACCTGTGTTAGGGCCTCATTGAATGATGTAGCCATGTTAGGACCTTTATTAACTAATTTACCGATGTTAGGGCCTCATTGAATGATGTACCCATGTAAGGGCCTCATTGAATGATGTACCCATGTAAGGGCCTCATTGAATGATGTAGCCATGTTAGGACCTTTATTAACTAATTTACCGATGTAAGGGTCTCATTGAATGATGTACCCATGTAAGGGCCTCATTGAATGATGTAGCCATGTTAGGACCTTTATTAACTAATTTACCGATGTTAGGGTCTCATTGAATGATGTACCCATGTTAGGGCCTCATTGAATGATGTACCCATGTAAGGGCCTCATTGAATGATGTAGCCATGTTAGGATCTTTATTAACTTATTTACCGATGTTAGGGTCTCATTGAATGATGTACCCATGTAAGGGCCTCATTGAATGATGTACCTTTGTTAGGGCCTCATTGAATGATGTACCCATGTAAGGTCTCATTGAATGATGTACCTTTGTTAGGGCCTCATTGAAGGATGTACCCATGTTAGGGCCTCATTGAATGATGCCCCCATGTTAGAGCCTCATTGAATGATGTACCCATGTAAGGGCCTCATTGAATGAGGTACCCATGTAAGGGCCTCATTGAATGAGGTACCCATGTAAGGGCCTCATTGAATGATGTACCCATGTGAGAGCCTCATTGAATGATGTACCCATGTAAGGGCCTCATTGAATGATGTACCAATGTGAGAGCCTCATTGAATGATGTACCCATGTTAGGGTCTCATTTAATGATGTACCCATGTAAGGGCCTCATTGAATGATGTACCAATGTGAGAGCCTCATTGAATGATGTACCCATGTTAGGGTCTCATTTAATGATGTACCCATGAAAGGGCATCATTGAATGATGTACCCATGTAAGGGCATCATTGAATGATGTACCCATGTAAGGGCCTCATTTAATGATGTACCCATGTTAGGGCCTCATTGAATGATGTACTCATGTTAGGGCCTCATTGAACGATGTACCCATGTTAGGGCCTCATTTAATGATGTACCCATGTTAGGGCCTCATTGAATGATGCATTTATGTTATGGCCTCATTGAATGATGTACTCATGTAAGGGTCTCATTGAATGATGTACCAATGTGAGAGCCTCATTGAATGATGTACCCATGTTAGGGTCTCATTTAATGATGTACCCATGTTAGGGCCTCATTTAATGATGTACCCATGTTAGGGCCTCATTGAATGATGCATTTATGTTATGGCCTCATTGAATGATGTACTCATGTAAGGGTCTCATTGAATGATGTACCCATGTTAGGGCCTCATTTAATGATGTACCCATGTTACAGCCTCATTGAATGATGCACTCATGTTATGGTCTCATTTAATGATGTACCCATGTAAGGGTCTCATTGAATGATGTACCCATGTTAGGGCCTCATTTAATGATGTACCCATGTTAGGGCCTCATTGAATGATGCACTCATGTTATGGCCTCATTGAATGATGTACTCATGTAAGGGTCTCATTGAATGATGCACCCATGTTAGGGTATCATTGAATGATGTACCCATGTAAGGGCCTTATTAAATGATGTACCCATGTTAGGGTCTCATTGAAGGATGTACCCATGTGAGAGCCTCATTGAATGATGTACCCATGTTACAGCCTCATTGAATGATGTATCCATGTGAGAGCCTCATTGAATGATGTACCCATGTTACTGCCTCATTGATTAATGTACCCATGTTACAGTCTCATTGAATGATGTACACATGTGAGAGCTTCATTGAATGATGTACGCATGTTATGGCATCATTGAATGATGTACCCATGTGAGAGCCTCATTGAATAATGTACCCATGTTAGAGCCTCATTGAATGATGTACCCATGTTACAGCCTCATTGAATGATGTACCCATGTGAGAGCCTCATTGAATGATGTACCCATGTGAGAGCCTCATTGAATGATGTACCCATGTAAGTGTCTCATTGAATGATGTACCCATGTTAGGGTATCATTGAATGATGTACCCATGTTAGGGCCTTATTGAATGATGTACCCATGTTAGGGTCTCATTGAATGATGTACCCATGTTAGGGTCTCATTGAATGATGTACCCATGTTAGGGTCTCATTGAATGATGTACCCATGTTAGGGTCTCATTGATGAATGTACCCATGTTAGGGTCTCATTGAATGATGTACACATGTAAGGGCCTTATTGAATGATGTACCCATGTTAGGGTCTCATTGAATGATGGACCGATGTTAGGGTTTCATTGAATGATGTACCCATGTTAGGGTCTCATTGATGAATGTACCCATGTAAGAGCCTCATTGAATGATGAACCAATGTTAGGGCCTCATTGTATGATGTACCAAAGTTACGGTTTCATTGAATGATGTACCCATGTATGGGCCTTATTGAATGATGTACCCATATTAGGGTCTCATTGAATGATGTATCGATGTTAGGGACTCATTGAATGATGATCATATGTTAGGGCCTCATTGAATGATGTACCCTTGTGAGAGCCTTATTGAATGATGTACCCTTGTGAGAGCCTTATTGAATGATGTACCTATGTTAGAGCCTCATTGAATAATGTACCCATGTGAGAGCCTCATTGAATGATGTACCGATGTTAGGGCCTCATTTAATGATGTACCCATGGTAGGGTCTCATTGATGAATGTACCCATGTTAGGGTCTCATTGAAGGATGTACCCATTTAAGGGCCTCATTGAAGAATGTACCTGTGTTAGGGCCTCATTGAATGATGTAGCCATGTTAGGACCTTTATTAACTAATTTACCGATGTTAGGGCCTCATTGAATGATGTACCCATGTAAGGGCCTCATTGAATGATGTACCCATGTAAGGGCCTCATTGAATGATGTAGCCATGTTAGGACCTTTATTAACTAATTTACCGATGTAAGGGTCTCATTGAATGATGTACCCATGTAAGGGCCTCATTGAATGATGTAGCCATGTTAGGACCTTTATTAACTAATTTACCGATGTTAGGGTCTCATTGAATGATGTACCCATGTTAGGGCCTCATTGAATGATGTACCCATGTAAGGGCCTCATTGAATGATGTAGCCATGTTAGGATCTTTATTAACTTATTTACCGATGTTAGGGTCTCATTGAATGATGTACCCATGTAAGGGCCTCATTGAATGATGTACCTTTGTTAGGGCCTCATTGAATGATGTACCCATGTAAGGTCTCATTGAATGATGTACCTTTGTTAGGGCCTCATTGAAGGATGTACCCATGTTAGGGCCTCATTGAATGATGCCCCCATGTTAGAGCCTCATTGAATGATGTACCCATGTAAGGGCCTCATTGAATGAGGTACCCATGTAAGGGCCTCATTGAATGAGGTACCCATGTTAGGGCCTCATTGAATGAGGTACCCATGTTAGGGCCTCATTGAATGATGTACCCATGTTAGGGCCTCATTTATTGATGTACCCATGTGAGGGCCTCATTGAATGATGTTCATATGTTAGAGCCTCATTGAATGATGTACCCATATAAGGGCCTCATTGAATGATGCCCCCATGTTAGAGCCTCATTGAATGATGTACCCATGTAAGGGCCTCATTGAATGAGGTACCCATGTAAGGGCCTCATTGAATGAGGTACCCATGTTAGGGCCTCATTGAATGAGGTACCCATGTGAGGGCCTCATTGAATGATGTACCCATGTTAGGGCCTCATTTATTGATGTACCCATGTGAGGGCCTCATTGAATGATGTTCATATGTTAGAGCCTCATTGAATGATGTACCCATATAAGGGCCTCATTGAATGATGCCCCCATGTTAGAGCCTCATTGAATGATGTACCCATGTAAGGGCCTCATTGAATGAGGTACCCATGTAAGGGGCCTCATTGAATGAGGTACCCATGTTAGGGCCTCATTGAATGAGGTACCCATGTAAGGGCCTCATTGAATGAGGTACCCATGTAAGGGCCTCATTGAATGAGGTACCCATGTTAGGGCCTCATTGAATGAGGTACCCATGTTAGGGCCTCATTGAATGAGGTACCAATGTTAGGGCCTCATTGAATGAGGTACCCATGTTAGGGCCTCATTGAATGATGTACCCATGTAAGGGCCTCATTGAATGAGGTACCCATGTTAGGGCCTCATTGAATGAGGTACCCATGTTAGGGCCTCATTGAATGAGGTACCCATGTTAGGGCCTCATTGAATGATATACCCATGTTAGGGCCTCATTTATTGATGTACCCATGTGAGGGCCTCATTGAATGATGTTCATATGTTAGGGCCTCATTAAGCAAAATATCCATATTAGAGCCTCATTTAATGATGTACCTATATAAGGGCCTCATTTAATGATGTACCCATATAAGAGCCTCATTGAATGAGGTACCAATGTTAGGGCCTGATTGAATGATGTTCACATATTAGGGCCTCATTGAAATTGATGTTCACATGTTAGGACCTTTATTGAATAAATTACCCATGTGAGGGCCTCATCAAATCTCTCCTTAACTACAGTAGACCAGTCATATATTGTTTTGTCATCAATAACATCATTACACAATGAATAGCTTGTATGCAACATCTATGTAGGTGAAATCAAACAAATATGAACATAAATAAAATGAAAGTGAAAGGAATGGATGGATTAGTTGTGGTGAATTAGTTAATGTTAAATAATTCAGTGTGGTTTGGGAGTTTAACTGTTCACACCAATGTATGGTAAGTATGCATACAGTTTAAAACCAGTGTACATGTAACATAAATGTTGATACTTAACTAGTTTTTTCCACCTGGGATTTGTTAGGGGGAGATGAAATATTTCTGGAATAAAACACATTTTTAAATTGTCTGCTTGCAATTGCTAGAGTACAACTGCAAGTGTTGAAGATAAAACAAAGTTCAAATCAGATTTTTCATCTTCTTAGAATTTTCCAGAATTTTATTTTATTTTTATGACTTTTCTCTAATTGAAACATAGTTACTAACTGACCATAGTTACTTATTGATCATAGTTACTTACTGAGCATAGTTACTAACTGACCATAGTTATTTATTGATCATAGTTACTTACCGAGCATAGTTACTAACTGACCATAGTTACTTACTGACCATAGTTACTTACTGAGCATAGTTACTAACTGACGATAGTTACTTACTGACCATAGTGACTTACTGAGCATAGTTACTAACTGACCATAGTTACTTATTGATCATAGTTACTTACTGAGCATAGTTACTAACTGACCATAGTTACTAACAGACCATAGTTAATACTGACCATAGTTACTTACTGAGCATAGTTACTAACTGACCATAGTTACTTACTGATCATAGTTACATACTGATCATAGTTACATACTGATCATAGCTACTTACTGACGATAGTTACTAACTGACCTTAGTTACTTACTGATCAGAGTTACTTACTGATCATACATGTAGTTACTTACTGACCATAGTTACTAACTGACCATAGTTATTAGCTGACCATAGTTACTTACTGAGCAAAGTTACTTTCTGTCCATAGTTACTAATTGATCATAGTTATTTACTGACCATAGTCACTAACTGACCATAGTTATTTACTGAGCATAGCTATGTACTGACCATAGTTACTTACTGACCATAGTTACTTACTGACCATAGCTACAGAATGAACAAACTTACATAATGAACATAGTTACATGATGTACATAGTTACATGATGAACATAGTTACATAGTGAACATAATTACATAGTGAACATAGTTACATGATGTACATAGTTACATGATAAACATAGCTACATGATGTACATAGTTATATAAGGAACATAGTTACATGATAAACATAGCTACATAATGTACATAGTTATATAATGAACATGGTTACATAATGAACATAGTCACATACTGAACATAGTTACATAATGAACATAGCTACATGATGTACATAGTTACATAATGTACATAGTGTGGTATATAGTTACATAATAAACATAGTTTCATAATGAACATAGTTGCATAATGAACATAGTTATATAATGAACATAATTAACATTGTTACATAATGAGCATAGTTACATAATGAACTCGCTGTTGTCTGAGTCCCTGTTGTCTTAGGCACTGTCATCTTAGTCACTGTTGTCTAAGGCACTGTCGTCTTAGTCACTGTTGTCTTAGTCACTGTTGTCTTAGGCACTGTCATCTTAGTCACTGTTGTCTAAGGCACTGTTGTCTTAGTCACTGTTGTCTGAGTCACTGTCCTCTAAGGCACTGTTATCTAAGTCACTGTCTTCTAAGGCACTGTGGTCTGAGGTACTGTTGTTTATGTCACTGTTGTCTGGATCACTGTTGTCTTAGGCACTCTAGTCTAAGTCACTGTCGTCTAAGTCACTGTCATCTAAGGCACTGTCATCTGAGTCACAGTGGTCTAATTCACAGTCGTCTGAGGCACTGTCACCTGAGGCACTGTCGCCTTAGGCAATGTTGCCTGAGGTACTGTCGCCGGGTTACTGTCATCCAACGCACTGTCGCCCAAGGCACTGTCATCTGAGGCACTGTCATCTGAGTCACTGTTGTATAAGGCACTGTTGTCTGAGGTACTGTCATCTGAGTCACTGTCATCTGAGGCACTGTTGTCTAAGGCACTGTCATCTAAATCAATGTTGTCTAAGCCACTGTCTAAGTCACTGTCATCTGAGTCACTGTCGTCTAAGGCACTGTCATCTAAGTCACTGTCACCTTAGTCACTGTTGTCTAATTCACTTTCGTCTAAGGCACTGTCGTCTAAGTCACTGTCGTCTAAGTCACTGTTGTCTAATTCACTTTCATCTAAGGCACTGTTGTCTAAGTCACTGTTGTCTAAGTCACTGTCAGCTAAGTCACTGTCGTCTTAGGCATTGTCGACTAAGTCACTGTCGTCTAAGGCACTGTCATCTAAGTCACTGTCGTCTAAGTCACTGTTGTCTAAGGCACTGTCATCTAAGTCACTGTCATCTTAGTCACTGTCATTTAAAGCATTGTTGTCTAACAACCGGTTACATCTCACCACTGAGATTGTGGGTCTGATTACAGCTGGTTGTAAATCTTCATAACCAGTTATGTGTTGAAAATGGCATTAGGCCATTATAAATTAATTGCTAGACTATCATCCAATTTTTCTTATAAAGGGGGAGGCGGTGTGATTTTAGTTTTTATTTTGTATTTTTCAATTTTTTGCTTTTTAAAAAAAAATTATATATATATAATAAATAATTATATTATTTATTTTGAAAATAAAAAGGGTCAGTAGGCATTAAAATTAGAGGGCGGGTGCGGATGCTAATCTAACAATGTTCAACAACATCAAGAAATTTTTTAAGTTATTTGGTAACCAGATTTATTGGTAGCAATTTATCAGAGTAAGGTCCTTCTGTGAGTATTCAACAAGCAAACTTTCTCACTTTTCAACTGACCCTTAATCTAAAATTCTCCCTTCATGGTAAAAGACATTTCCTGTTAATTGGACTTAATGATATTATTGTCTACCTTGTGTTGCTGAGTATGGGTTAACCCCATCTGTTGAGATCTGCCTTGGCAGGCAAACAACTAGAACATAAAACAAAAATGTCAAAGGTTAAATCATACATTTGAAATGTCAGTGAAGTTTGTATAATGTACATGCGAAATATAACTCAATGTAATAAAAATGATGATAAAATTAAGGACTATGTATATGGTTTAGATGTCTCAAAATCAATGTTTGAACTATTTGATTGAATTTCACACAAGACTTCCCAGTCATCAAACCTACTACAAAAACTAAGTTAAATCTTAAGGCAAAACTAGTCTCTCTGCCTTCTTTGTCTATCTATACTGAGTAAGACAAGTAGTTAACAAGACACAATTTCCCCATTTATTACTGGTAGGTCTACAAACCACTCTGTGTTCAACATATTTGTACTTTATCAAAACAGATTTCTCATAATCTATATTTGTCATTTGAGCAAAGTTAATTATTTCATGCCCAATATGAGTAATTCTGATTATTGTGTGTCCAGCGTCCATTTACTTTTATTTGTGCACATTTCAGCACCTGTAATTTTCACTGGATCTTGATGCAACTTACACTGTAGGACAAGTTCTTGAACTGGCAAAATCAGGCAACTAAAGTTGCCACATGAGCTAAGTGATTTAAATTATTGATAATAACTTGAACAAGTTTTTGAACTGACAAAATCAGGCAACTTAAGTAGCCACATTGGCTAAGTGATTTAAGTTATCGATAATAACTTGGACAAGTTTTTGAACTGACAAAATCAGGCAACTTAAGTAGCCACATTGGCTAAGTGATATTAGTTATCGATAATAACTTGGACAAGTTTTTGAACTGACAAAATCAGCCAACTAAAGTAGCCACATTGGCTAAGTGATTTAAGTTATCAATAATTAACTTGGACAAGTTCTTGAACTGGCAAAATCAGGCAACTAAAGTAGCTAAATTGGCTAAGTGATTTTAGTTATCGATAATAACTTTGACAAGTTTTTGAACTGACAAAATCAGGCAACTAAAGTAGCCACATTGGCTAAATGATTTAAGTTATCGATAATAACTTGGACAAGTTCTTGAACTGACAAAATAAGGCAACTAAAGTAGCCACATTGCCTAAGTGATTTAAGTTATCAATACTAACTTGAACAAGTTCTTGAACTGGCAAAATCATGCAACTAAAGTAGCCACATTGGCTAAGTGATTTAAGTTATTGATAATAACTTGGACAAGTTTTTGAACTGACAAAATCAGGCAACTAAAGTAGCCACATTGGCTAAGTGATTTAAGATATCGATAATAACTTGGACAAGTTCTTGAACTGGCAAAATCAGGAAACTAAAGTAACCTCATTGACTAAGTGATTTAAGTTATCAGTTATACTTTGACAAGTTTTTGAACAGACAAAATCAGGCAACTAAAGTAGCCACATTGGCTTAGTGATTTAAATTATCTATAATAACTTGGACAAGTTCTTGAACTGGGAAAATCAGGCAACTAGAGTAGCCAAATTGGCTAAGCGATTTAAGTTATCAATAATACTTTGACAAGTTTTTGAACTGACAAAATCAGGCAACTAAAGTAGCCACATTGGCTTAGTGATTTAAATTATCGATAATAACTTGGACAAGTTCTTGAACTGGCAAAATCAAGCAACTAAAGTAGCCACATCGGCTAAGTGATTTAAGTTATCGATAAAAACTTGGACAAGTTTTTGAACTGACAAAATAAGGCAACTAAAGTAGCCACATTGCCTAAGTGATTTAAGTTATCAATACTAACTTGGACAAGTTCTTGAACTGACAAAATCAGGAAACTAAAGTAGCCAAATTGGCTAAGTGATTTTAGTTATTGATAATAACTTGGACAAGTTCTTGAACTGACAAAATCAGGCAACTTAAGTTGCCAAATTGGCTAAGTGATTTAAGTTATCAATAATAACTTGGACAAGTTCTTGAACTGACAAAATCAGGCAACTAAAGTAGCCAAATTGGCTAAGTAATATTAGTTATCGATAATAACTTGGACAAGTTTTTGAACGGACAAAATCAGGCAGCTAAAGTAGCCAAATTGGCTAAGTGATTTAAGTTATCAATAATAACTTGGACAAGTTCTTGAACTGACAAAATCAGGCAACTAAAGTAGCCAAATTGGCTAAGTGATTTAAGTTATCAATTATAACTTGGACAAGTTCTTGAACTGACAAAATCAGGCAACTAAAGTAGCCAAATTGGCTAAGTGATATTAGTTATCGATAATAACTTGGACAAGTTTTTGAACGGACAAAATCAGGCAACTAAAGTAGCCAAATTGGCTAAGTGATTTAAGTTATCAATAATAACTTGGACAAGTTCTTGAACTGACCAATCTGACTGACTTCTTTTTATATTTGTTAGAAGTTTTATCAAGTATTAATTTCTACTAGTTTTTTTTATTCCTTTATGTTTAAGTATTCAACAAATGTTATGTTTAATGCCTGTCAGACATTTACATAAGACGACCAGTGTACATTGTGTCATGTAAACAAACTGATAACATTGTATGAGTCAGGCATAAAATCAACACACTGTTTTTTCACTCACCAAAATGTTTGATTAACACTGTGTTATCCTGAAGTATATTTTGTCTGACAAGTTTTATTAGACTGTGATATGGATTTATGTAAAAAAAAGAGAGTTTTTGTAAGGTAAAATAAAAAGCTTAGCTAAATAAATGTTTTTCACAGTCACTTAACGATTTTGTGAAATTGGTGGTTCAATATTCATAAGGATATAATTTATATATTTTTCCTGAAAAAACATATATTAACTGAATAAAGTGATTAGCTGATCTTTTAAAGCAGGTTAAATCATAATACTGAGAAGGCTTATTCTTAAAACAGATAATATCTTCATAAAAAGGCTGCTGGCCTCTTAACACAGTTAAAATCTTAATACAAAGGCTGCTGTTCTCTTAATAGAGTTGAACTATATAAAGGTTGTTCTCTAAACATAGTTAAAATCTTTATACAAAGGCTGCTGGTCTGTTAACACAGTTAAAATCTTTATAAAAAGGCTGCTGGTCATTTGATACAGTTAAAATATTCATATAAAGGCTGCTCTCTTAACATAGTTAATATCTTTATACAAAGGCTGCTGGTCTCTTAACACAGTTAAAAATATTCATACAAAGGCAGCTGATCTCTTAACACAGTTTAAATCTTCATACAGGGGCAACTTTTTTCCTAAAACAGTTAACATTTTGGTTAATTTCTTTAAGAAGTTGAAATTTTAGCTGATCTTTTAAGTAATTGAAATCTTGATACAGAAGCAGCAAAAATATCATAAATGTATATTTATTTCTCTCTTCAGATATACATAATGGTGTGCTCTCAAACAATGTGTGGAAGCAGAATCTGTAAATGCTGAGTAATGAACATGTTTGATAATGGATCTCAACGGCGGAGGAAAAACCCGCAGGTAAATAGTTCCAAGGAAGGAAGGAAGAAATCTAAACATGTAAAGCGGGAGGAAGAAAAAAAACACATAATTATTATCCAAGGAAAGGACATTAATAATTAAAGTTGGGAGGAAAAGATATGGCTCGAATTAATTGTTATTTATAGAAGAATATCAGGAATGAGAATGGAGAATTAACAAGAGATGTTTTAGAGGCAAGGTACAGATGTCAAGCTATAAAAGTACCAAAATTGTTAAGGGATTGTAAAGTTTTTTTCAAGAAGTGATTTAGAAGAAACAAAATGAAATGCTGTCAATATATCTGCGAGATAAAGTTTGCCATTTATTTACACTATACAGCAGATGACCAAATTTTAACTCAAATGATTTTTATGCCTTTCAAAGAATTCAGGCGGCATATAAATTTGCCACTTTAATGTCTGTCTGCCTGCCTGCCTACCTGCCTGCCTGCCTGCCTGCCTGCCTGCCTGCCTGTCTGTCTGTCTGTCTGTCTGTCTGTCTGTCTGTCTGTCTGTCTGTCTGTCTGTCTGTCTGTCTGTCTGTGCCTGCCTGCCTGCCTGCCTGCCTGCCTCCTGCCTGCCTGCCTGCCTGCCTGCCTGCCTGTCTGTCTGTCCTTATAGTAGTAAAGACAAATAGAAAAGTTACAAAGGTGAAATATTTCATTTCCCACAAAGAACTAGGAAGAAAGAAACATTTACACCCATTGCACAAAGAACAAACGACAAATTGCAAACTTAGAATTATGGCGGTGATACCCTTCCATAAATTTGTACTTGTAGTTTTCTGAATTTGCTTGTCAGGACCATTCCTTGAAAACCATGGGCTATGATTTTGTATCCCCATCTCAGGGAGACATATTATTTTTGCGCTTTCTGCCCGTTTGTTCGTCCTGTCTGTCCATCAATCTATCTTCCACAAAATCTTGTCTGAATAACTGGTACATCTGTGGTCAGATTTAGGTAAAAGTTGCTGACAAGGATCAGAATGACGTCTTGTGTGTATACCTTTTGTGTTCTGGTTTGATAATATTTGACTGAGTTACAGCCCTTTGCATTTTTGGAATTAGAAATCTTTTCTAAATAACTACTTTAACATCGGTGGTTGGATTTAACAAAAACTTGCTGGGAAGGGTCCATGTGAAGTATAGTACATATCTGTTTGATAACTTTTGACTTGGTTACAGGCCTTTATATATTTGTTATTTAAAATCTGGCTCGAATAATTTCTCAAACATCTGTGATCTAATTTAGCTGAATTAACTTGATGGGAAGGACCAGTGTGAGGTCTAGTTGTGTATATCCATTTTGTTTTTGGGTTTAATAATTTTGACTAACTTACAGCTCTTTTTATGGAGATGCATATTTTTGGGGTTGCATATAGTAATCGCAGCGTCCGTCTGTCCGTCCTTCCGTCCGGTATTTCGTTTCCGGCCTGTATCTTTGTCATGCATAGATGGATTTTGTTGATACTTGGTACAAATGATCAACATAACATGACAATGTGTTGCGATTAAGACCCACACCCGTACCTCAAAGGTCAAGGTCACAATTTGAGTTTGTTTGCATACACTTTGAGTCTGTGAGATTTCCTGTCCGGCCTGTAATTTTGTCATGCATAGATACTTGCTACAAATGATCAACATAACATGACAACATGTCGCGAGTAAGACCCACACCAGTAGCTCAAAGGTCAAGGTCACAATTTGAGTTTGTTTGACAACACTTTGAGTCTGTGAGATTTTGTGTCCTGCCTGTAACTTTGTCATGCATATATGAATTTTAATGATACTTGCTACAAATGATCAACATGACATGACGATGTGTCGTGAGTAAAAATCCACACCCGTAACTCAAAGTTCAAGGTCACTATTTGAGTTTGTTTGACCACACTTGTAGTCTGTGTGAGATTTCCTGTCCGGCCTGTAACTTTGTCATGCATAGATGAATTTTAATGATACTTGCTACAAATGATCAACATAACATGACAACGTGTTGTGAGTAAGACCCACACCTGTACCTCAAAGGTCAAGGTCACTATTTAAGTTTGTTTTACAATACTTGGAGTTTGTGTGAGATTTTTTGTCCGGCCTGTAACTTTGTTATGCATAGATGGAGATTTTAATGATACTTGCTACAATTGATCAACATAACATGACGACATGTCGCGAGTAAGACCCACACCAGTAGCTCAAAGGTCAAGGTCACTATTTAAGTTTGTTTGACAACACTTGGAGTTTGTGTGAGATTTTTTGTCCGGCCTGTAACTTTGTTATGCATAGATGGAGATTTTAATGATACTTGCTACAATTGATCAACATAACATGACGACATGTCGCAGGTAAGACCCACACCCATACCTCAAAGGTCAAGATCACAATTTGAGTTTGACAACACTTTGAATCTGTGTGAGATTTCATGTCTGGCCTGCAACTTTGTTATGCATAGATGGATTTTTATAAATACTTGTTATAAATGATCAACATAACATGACGACGTGTTGCACTTAATAGCAAAACTCTCACTTCAAAGGTCAAGGTCACAATTTATCTTTGTTTAACAACACCTTCAGTCATATTGACATTTCTTGTCTGGTCTGTCATCTATGGATAAATTTTAAAAACACTTGGCTCAGTTGATCAACATGATATAATTAAGTGTTACATGTAAGACCCAGAACCTTTCCTCAAAGATCAAAGTCACACTTTCAATTTGTTTGATATTGTGTGTCTGGTCTGTGACTTGGCTCAGTTTATCAAGATGACATGATGACATGTCATAAGTAAGACCTAGACCCATACCTCAAAGGTCAATGTCACACTTTTAGTATGTATGACAACACTTTGAATCTGTTTGAGATTTCAAGTCCGTCCTTTAATTTTATCATACATGGATGGATTTCAAAAACACTTGGCTCAATTTATCAACAATTGATCTGTAACTTTGTCTTACATTTAGGGATTTTACAATAGCTTGACACAAGTGATCAGCATGTCATGATGATGTTTCAGCAGCTTTTAACTGTTGAAATACCCAGACCATTACATCAGGTGTCAACGTCAAGGTTACACAAAGGTCAAGGTCACGCTTTAATGTAAAAACATGAAATTGCATGTCTAGTCTGTAACATCAGTCCATTACTCTTGATATTCATGGATACATAGCTACCTATTATAACATAATTATATTGTTATTTTTCAACAACCATTTGAGGGGGGGGGGGGGGGGGGGGGGGACATGCGACACTTACCAGTGACATTTCTTGTTATTTCTGGAATTGAAAATCTAGTATGAGGAGGAGATATAGTTTTTGTCTGACAACAATTTCTAGTTCTTTTAAACTTTGTACACATATAAAGTATGATTAGGCAGTGTGCAGTGGGATTTTGTTTACAGAATTACATCCGTTTTTTTAATTAACTTTTCTTGTAGGGAGCATTATGAATATGAAAATATATATAAAACATTGGTTGCTTCTACTTTCTTGTTTAATAAATAATTTTGTATTAATGAAGGAATTATCTTATGCTCCAGACAAGGAAAGTTCAGAAGATTTACCAAACAGGCAGGCAGTAATTCTGTGAAAGGAAACAACCCAGGGTTATTTTGGTACCAGTTTTCTTGTGTATTTTTCAGGAACATGTCCAGATCACAGAGACAGAAAATGTTGTCAAAGTACAAACAGACAACCCTCACCTGGTCAGTATGGGGAGTGGACGCTTGTCAACAGCTGTCACCTTGCTGCCTCTACAGCCAGGTATGTGATGCATGAGGGGGTATGGTGTTGGTCCTTATATCTTTGAGTCATGGGTTTGTTTTTCACCAGGGCAAGATTAGTGGTACATGAGCTCTTGACATTGGGGGAAGGGTGATGGACAGGGGCCGGTTCTTCACCAGGACAAGATTAGTGGTATATGAGCTCTTGACATTGGGGGAAGGGTGTTGGACATAGGTTTGTTCTTCACCAGGGCAAGATAAGTGGTACATGAGCTCTTGACATTGGGGGAAGGGTGTTGGACATGGGTCGGTTCTCCACCAGGACAAGATTAGTGGTACATGAGCTCTTGGCATTGGGGGAAGGGTGTTGGACATGGGTTTGTTCTTCACCAGGGCAAGATTAGTGGTACATGAGCTCTTGACATTGGGGGAAGGGTGTTGGACATGGGTCGGTTCTTCACCAGGACAAGATTAGTAGTACATGAGCTCCTGACATTGGGGGAAGGGTGTTGGACATGGGTTTGTTCTTCACCAGGGCAAGATTAGTGGTACATGAGCTCTTGACATTGGGGGAAGGGTGTTGGACATGGGTCGGTTCTTCACCAGGGCCAGATTAGTGGTACATGAGCTCTTGACATTGGGGGAAGGGTGTTGGACATGGGTTTGTTCTTCACCAGGACAAGATTAGTGGTACATGAGCTCTTGACATTGGGGGAAGGGTGTTGGACATGGGTTTGTTCTTCACCAGGGCCAGATTAGTGGTACATGAGCTCTTGACATTGGGGGAAGGGTGTTGGACATGGGCCGGTTCTTCACCTGGACAAGATTAGTGGTACATGAGCTCTTGACATTGGGGGAAGGGTGTTGGACATGGGTTGGTTCTTCACCAGGACAAGATTAGTGGTACATGAGCTCTTGACATTAGGGGAAGGGTGTTGGACATGGGTCAGTTCTTCACCAGGGCAAGATTAGTGGTACATGAGCTCTTGACATTGGGGGAAGGGTGTTGGACATGGGTTTGTTCTTCACCAGGGCAAGATTAGTGGTACATGAGCTCTTAACATTGGGGGAAGGGTGTTGGACATGGGTTGGTTCTTCACCAGGACAAGATTAGTGGTACATGAGCTCCTGACATTGGGGGAAGGGTGTTGGACATGGGTCGGTTCTTCACCAGGACAAGATTAGTGGTATATGAGCTCTTGACATTGGGGGAAGGGTGTTGGACATGGGTCGGTTCTTCACCAGGGCAAGATTAGTGGTACATGAGCTCCTGACATTGGGGAAAGGGTGTTGGACATGGGCCGGTTCTTCACCAGGGCAAGATTAGTGGTACATGAGGTCTGACATTGGGGGAAGGGTGTTGGACATGGGTTTGTTCTTCACCAGGGCAAGATTAGTGGTACATGAGCTCCTGACATTGGGGGAAGGGTGTTGGACATGGGTCGGTTCTTCACCAGGACAAGATTAGTGGTACATGAGCTCTTGACATTGGGGGAAGGGTGTTGGACATGGGTTTGTTCTTCACCAGGGCAAGATTAGTGGTACATGAGCTCTTGACATTGGGGGAAGGGTGTTTGACATGGGTTTGTTCTTCACCAGGGCAAGATTAGTGGTACATGAATTCTTGACATTGGGGGAAGGGTGTTGGACATGGGTTTGTTCTTCACGTGGGCAAAATTAGTGGTACATGAGCTCTCGACATTGGGGGAAGGGTGTTGGACATGGGTTTGTTCTTCACCAGGGCAAGATTAGTGGTACAAGAGCTCCTGACATTGGGGGAAGGGTGATGGACATGGGTCGGTTCTTCACCAGGACAAGATTAGTGGTACATGAGCTCTTGACATTGGGGGAAGGGTGTTGGACATGGGTCGATTCTTCACCAGGACAAGATTAGTGGTACATGAGCTCTTGACATAGGGGGAAGGGTGTTGGACATGGGTTGGTTCTTCACCAGGACAAGATTAGTGGTACATGAGCTCTTGACATTGGGGAAAGGATGTTGGACATGGGTTTGTTCTTCACCAGGACAAGATTAGTGGTACATGAGCTCTTGACTTGGGGAAAGGGTGTTGGACATGGGCCGGTTCTTCACCAGGACAAGATTAGTGGTACATGAGCTCTTGACATTGAGGGAAGGGTGTTGGACATGGGTTTGTTCTTCACCAGAACAAGATTAGTGGTACATGAGCTCTTGACATTGGGAGAAGGGTGTTGGACATGGGTCAGTTCTTCACCAGGACAAGATTAGTGGTACATGAGCTCTTGACATTGGGGAAAGGGTGTTGGACATGGGTCAGTTCTTCACCAGGACAAGATTAGTGGTACATGAGCTCTTGACATTGGTGAAAGGGTGTTGGACATAGGTTTGTTCTTCACCAGGACAAGATTAGTGGTACATGAGCTCTTGACATTGGGGGAAGGGTGATGGACATGGGCCGGTTCTTCACCAGGACAAGATTAGTGGTACATGAGCTCTTGACATTGGGGAAAGGGTGTTGGACATGGGTTTGTTCTTCACCAGGACAAGATTAGTGGTACATGAGCTCTTGACATTGGGGGAAGGGTGTTGGACATGGGCTGATTCTTCACCAGGACAAGATTAGTGGTACATGAGCTCTTGACATTGGGGGAAGGGTGTTGGACATGGGTCTGTTCTTCACCAGGACAAGATTAGTGGTACATGAGCTCTTGACATTGGGGAAAGGGTGTTGGACATGGGTTTATTCTTCACCAGGACAAGATTAGTGGTACATGAGCTCCTGACATTGGGGGAAGGGTGATGGACATGGGCGGGTTCTTCACCAGGACAGGATTAGTGGTACATGAGCGCTTGACATTGGGGGAAAGGTGTTGGACATGGGCCGGGTCTTCATCAGGACAAGATTAGTGGTACATGAGCTCTTGACATTGGGGGAATGGTGTTGAACATGGGTTGGTTCTTCACCAGGACAAGATTAGTGGTACATGAGCTCTTGACATTGGTGAAAGGGTGTTGGACATAGGTTTGTTCTTCACCAGGACAAGATTAGTGGTACATGAGCTCTTGACATTGGGGGAAGGGTGATGGACATGGGCCGGTTCTTCACCAGGACAAGATTAGTGGTACATGAGCTCTTGACATTGGGGAAAGGGTGTTGGACATGGGTTTGTTCTTCACCAGGACAAGATTAGTGGTACATGAGCTCTTGACATTGGGGGAAGGGTGTTGGACATGGGCTGATTCTTCACCAGGACAAGATTAGTGGTACATGAGCTCTTGACATTGGGGGAAGGGTGTTGGACATGGGTCTGTTCTTCACCAGGACAAGATTAGTGGTACATGAGCTCTTGACATTGGGGAAAGGGTGTTGGACATGGGTTTATTCTTCACCAGGACAAGATTAGTGGTACATGAGCTCCTGACATTGGGGGAAGGGTGATGGACATGGGCGGGTTCTTCACCAGGACAAGATTAGTGGTACATGAGCGCTTGACATTGGGGGAAAGGTGTTGGACATGGGCCGGGTCTTCATCAGGACAAGATTAGTGGTACATGAGCTCTTGACATTGGGGGAATGGTGTTGGACATGGGTTTGTTCTTCACCAGGACAAGAATAGTGGTACATGAGCTCCTGACATTGGGGGAAGGGTGTTGGACATGGGTCGGTTCTTCACCAGGATAAGATTAGTGGTACATGAGCTCTTGACATTGGGGGAAGGGTGTTGGACATGGGTTGGTTCTTCACCAGGACAAGATTAGTGGTACATGAGCTCTTGACATTCGGGGAAGGGTGTTGGACATGGGTCAGTTCTTCACCAGGACAAGATGAGTGGTACATGAGCTCCTGACATTGGGGGAAGGGTGATGGACATGGGTCGGTTCTTCACCAGGACAAGATATGTGGTACATGAGCTCCTGACATTGGGAGAAGGGTGTTGGACATGGGCCGGTTCTTCACCAGGACAAGATGAGTGGTACATGAGCTCCTGACATTGGGGGAAGGGTGTTGGACATGGGTCGGTTCTTCACCAGGACAAGATGAGTGGTATATGAGCTCCTGACATTGGGGGAAGGGTGTTGGACATGGGTCGGTTCTTCACCAGGACAAGATGAGTGGTACATGAGCTCCTGACATTGGGGGAAGGGTGTTGGACATGGGTCGGTTCTTCATCTGGACAATTTGCTGAAGGACCAACCAGCCAAATTAGTTTATATTGGT
Organism: Panopea generosa; assembly: GCA_029582155.1. Classification (NCBI taxonomy): domain Eukaryota; kingdom Metazoa; phylum Mollusca; class Bivalvia; order Adapedonta; family Hiatellidae; genus Panopea; species Panopea generosa. Next base: position 60,930,919 of record CM055894.1, on the reverse strand, counting down.
GTAAATGATCCCTGTGAGTAGGGTTTTTGTGTTTTTTATTCGGCTTGAATCCATGGGGACCCAGTATGGGGACTTCGAATATTATGGGAAAACAGGTAATTATGTTTTTCTCATTATTTCATTTTAGGAATTATTTCAAACATCTTGACGTCTTGGGCATTGTTATGCCCCCGCTATTTTCAATAGGGGGATGCATATAGTATCACCACTGTCCGTTCTAACATACATACATACAAAAATGGTTTCCAACTGATATCTTTAGTTTTAATGAAATGATTGAAACCAAATTTGGTGTGTGACTTCATATTCAGGTAATACAGGTCAAGTTCATATTTCGTTCCGGTCTGATGATTTTTGATGGAGTTATGCCCCTTTTTGGAGTTAGATTATTGACAAATGTCAAGAAATTGGTTTCCGCTCGATATCTCTCAAAGGATTGGATGGATTTGATTCATATTTGGTAGAAAGATATATGGTAATAATACAGCTCAAGTTCGATTTCCATCAAAATCCCTGCATATAAATTAGGTGTTCTGGGCTCTGATTGGCTGATAGTTTCCAATCTCTAAAGTCTTTATATATGGACTGATTTTGACGAAAATTTATATTTGGCTTTATATCAACAAGACCCAGGTCATGTTCAATAATGGATGCAATTGGCGCATATTAATTAGGTGATCTGGACTCTGATTGGCTGATGATTTCCGACCTCTTGAATCTTTATTGATGGACCGATTTTGATGAAACTTGATATTTGACTTTATTGATATCTACACTGTAGTTACAAAGCAGGGGCATCTGTGTCCCATGGATGTATTTTTAGTTTAGTAATTACAGTTGAAACTGGGTCATATAAATGGGATTTAATACACATGAGTGTCAGCAGAGGCCCAAAAAGGGATAAAATTGTTAATTTCTAAAATGTCTATTTTTGGTATAAATTTAAAGGGATCTGAAGTAATTGTTCATATAGAGGAGTTACTGTTCATCTGAGCCAGTAAGGGGATTTTGTTACTATAGAAACACAGATTTTTAAGTGACAGGTGAAATACTGTGAACGACTTAGGTCCGTGTAGGCCTCTTGTTTATTTATTTATTCATTTATTAATTGGTTGATTAATGGATTGATTGATTCATTTGTCCATTTATTCATTGATCCATGCATTCATTTAGCCATCCATCAATTCACCCATCCACTCGTCCATCCATCCATCCATCCATCCATCCATACATCTACCTGTCTATTTCTCTATTTATTTATTGATTTATTCATTGATAATTGTTACATGTTCAATAAAATTGTTTATAAACTGCCCTTATAGAAATAGCAATTAATCATGTTTTTAATCTTCGTTCCTCCATGACAAAGTGGTATATGGAACATCTTGATGGTCTGGAACAGAACAACTAGTGAAACAGTTAGAAACCTCAACATATCACAAGTCATGGAAACCATTGTTGACAGAAACCTCAACATATCACAAGTCATGGAAACCATCATGGACAATGGCCTCATCATATCACAAGTCATGGAAACCATTGTGGACAGAAACCTCAACATAAACCATTGTGGACAGAAACCTTAACATATCACAAGTCATGGAAACCATCATGGACAGAACCCTCAACATATCACAAATCATGGAAACCATCATGGACAGAAAGCTCAACATATCACAAATCATGGAAACCATCTTGGACAGAAATCTCAACATATCACAAGTCATGGAAACCATCATGGACAGAAACCTCAACATAAACCATTGTGGACAGAAACCCCAACATATCATAAATCATGGAAACCATCATGGACAGAAATCTCAACATATCACAAGTCATGGAAACCATCATGGACAGAAAGCTCAACATATCACAAGTCATGGAAACCATCATGGACAGAAAGCTCAACATATCACAAGTCATGGAAACCATCATGGACAGAAAGCTCAACATATCACAAATCATGGAAACCATCATGGACAGAAACCCCAACATATCACAAATCATGGAAACCATCATGGACAGAAATCTCAACATATCACAAGTCATGGAAACCATCATGGACAGAAAGCTCAACATATCACAAATCATGGAAACCATCATGGACAGAAAGCTCAACATATCACAAGTCATGGAAACCATCATGGACAGAAATCTCAACATATCACAAGTCATGGAAACCATCATGGACAGAAAGCTCAACATATCACAAGTCATGGAAACCATCATGGACAGAAAGCTCAACATATCACAAGTCATGGAAACCATCATGGACAGAAAGCTCAACATATCACAAATCATGGAAACCATCATGGACAGAAACCCCAACATATCACAAATCATGGAAACCATCATGGACAGAAATCTCAACATATCACAAGTCATGGAAACCATCATGGACAGAAAGCTCAACATATCACAAATCATGGAAACCATCATGGACAGAAAGCTCAACATATCACAAGTCATGGAAACCATCATGGACAGAAAGCTTAACATATCACAAGTCATGGAAACCATCATGGACAGAAAGCTCAACATATCACAAGTCATGGAAACCATCTTGGACAGAAACCTCAACATATCACAAATCATGGAAACTATCTTGGACAGAAACCCCAACATATCACAAGTCATGGAAACCATCATGGACAGAAACGTCAACATATCACAAGTCATGGAAACCATCTTGGACAGATACCCCAACATATCACAAGTCATGGAAACAATTGAGGACATGGAAACCATCATGGACTGCCAGAAACTGCAGTAATTTCATTACGTTGTTGTTAATTGTAACACAAATATTTTTTCACCATCTTCACAATATTTATAACTAAGGGTGAGGTATTTATCAAATAGTATGCACAAAATGAATGTTGACTAAATCATTTCTCGCACTAAGTAGTACAACAGGCAATGATTGATTACGTCATTTTCTAGGAATTTTGCTTTTCATATTAATGCCAAATTTTAAACGGACACAGGTTTGTGTAGTACATGCTAAAAACAAATTATATGTAAAAATAGTTTCATTTAATGAGCTTCAACACCAGTTTTCTCATTTTTTATGAAATATTAGGATTTAAACTTGAAATATACCCGCTATGTGGTAACTTTGTAATTACAGAAGTATTAAATTTATTGCAACCTCCAAAGTGGGGTTATTAGTCAATCTCTGGTAGGGAGAAAATTTCATTCCCAGATTATTTTTTTTTAAAAAAAGAAATCTCTTGGAACCTCTTTTCTATCCCTCACTGTTTCTCAGTTGAGTATTAGGTACTTTCCATTTTGCTTCAATGTTGATTTTTTCCCCATGTTACTTTAATGATGAAATTATTCCATGTTGAATATATCAGACCGTAATCCGTTCAAGTACACCAAAAATGCATTTCAAATGCATTTGTTTTGCGTGTCAAATGTGTTTGTTCTGCGTTTGAAATGCATTTTAGTCTGTGTTTAAATCGTTTACCATGTATCGTTTACTATTAACGTTTACACAGCATGCTCACCAATCGCATCATCTGTGGTTGTCCAATTGTTCACCCATTACAAAATATTTGGTTGCAGTAGAATAAATAGTAAGAACTATATATTTAACGAAATCACCAGGTGTTATATGATTTTATATTGATTAAATAAATTAAAATAATTTTGATTAAAATCTTTCTGAAAGATTGTTAACTACACCACCATACTTTAGGTATGGTCTACCATATAGGTGATGATTTGTAGCATAACAGTAGATTAATATGTTACATAAAACTCAATCTTTGAAATTAAATACACACGGTCAGCGCGTCATGTCAATTTCATTAGATAAACACATTACGGTCACGTAATAATTATATGGCTGCTCAAGTCAGACTGGTTCACACTAGTTAACATTACTGTATTGAAAAAGTATATAATAAATAAATGTGAACCAGTCCGTGTTATATACATGTATCTGGAGCGATGTATAATATGCTTCTATGCAAAAAATGGAGTATAGACGCCTCAGGCTAGTATTAATCTTAATGCATTATTTACCATGTTATAATTTCTGTTTTGAATTTCGATAGATTGTCATACAAAATAATTATAACAATTCTTTAACAAAAAGTCTGTGTGGTTCCGGCTAAGAATAGAATCACTGTCAATCTCTTTAAAGGGGTAGGAATCCTCCGAATGGGTGTCATGTTCATTTTATCATTTTTTGTCATGTTCACTATTGTGGTTAAATTATCAACCCCTGTGTGGTTCCAGGGAGCCATGAGTGATGGCAAAAATAGGATCACTGTGGCTTATGCATGTCGTAAGAAGTGACAAATTGAGTAATATGATAGAATTTGCTGAAACTCTGCAGTTCTGCAGGTATCAAGGTTCTAGGTTCATTCTGCATGTTCATTTGTTGATGTATTTTTTTTAATCTGTATGTTAATTTGTTGTTTTTGTACATGTAGAGTGAACCTGGAATCTTCCTTCCTGTTGGCGTTGAATAACCTATAATGTGTTGGTATGCCATGAAACCCTATTCATTCTTTCATTCTTCTATGATTGTATTATTCCATGTTGACAGAATGATTAAATTATTCCAAATTTGATATAAACACAAGACACACTAAACACAAAGTATCCAGTAATGTTGTGAATTAATAATTACTAGTATTGTTATTAAATGAAGTTATAAAATTTCAGGTCGGACAACCATAGGCACATGTGATAATATACCCAAACCTGACATTGTGATCTCGGGTACTGGAGTGGAGAAAGAGCACTGTTACATAGACAATCAGGATGGGGTCATCTACTTTGTACCTGTCGCTAAGCAGTGTTTTATGGATGGAACAGTTGTTACCACAGCAACCAGACTGGCACAAGGTATGTGAGTAAAAAAAGCCACATTTTTTTTCCTCACCTTTTTATGCCTTGCAAAACCAGATGGATGCAGACTCTATATGAATTGTTGCTCCCTCTCGTGAGCATTATTTTCCTGTCATTGATTCACAGATGTAAAATTTACAATAGTAATCCTATGTCATTCTGTCAGCTGTCACCCAAAACATTACTTTCTTTGAAATCATCACCAAGTACACTCAAACTGCATATCAGTCTTTTTACAGAAGTTTTCCCCAAACTTTTCTATAAAAAGAAATAGGAGGAGCCTAATTTCAAATGGTGGCACTTTCTTGCAACAATGTTGAATTGGGAGATGTTTTTCTGTAAAACATAGTAACAAAGTTGTCATTATTTTCAAAAAGAAGTGCAGTTGTAGGGACATATTTTGTCCTTATAAAAATACCCTTTATTCACAAAAGCTCCCTGAAACAAAGGAGTAGAAGTCCTTACAAAATTGAAATATCAAGGAAAATTTGCTAAATATTTGAATTTTGAACACTGTCTGACCCTTGTCACATGGTGTAAACAGCAACACTTGCTTGGAGATGTGTATAACCCACTTTAAGGAGCCATGCAGTGTTTGATATCTCAGAGTAGAATAATGTGTTTGACTTTCAGTTTGTGAATTACATGTTTAGGAAGATTAATCTTCATAATATTTCTGCCTTTTTCATATTATAAACAAATGATTATACATTGTAGTTGATGGCTTATCTCAAGATACATGCATACATGCTTTTTTATTTGGATGCAAATAAGTAACTATTCACACTAACCTCGGTTGATCATTGTTTTGAATCCCATAATTCACAATAGCTTACTTTTGGAAATAATTTTAAGTTTTTGTTTTTTTAGCAAATAAATGTCATTTTATTGTTTATACAGTTCTTATATCACAGCCTTCAATTAAAACCACTTAGTGCTATATAGGTGGCATTGGATGTATGTGTATGCACCATGTATTAGGTTCAAAACACAACTTGGCATAATTTAGATCTTGGTTGGTTCAATATTCTTTGCTTTTGTTATTACATAATTAAGTAGGAACCAAACTCCTACATTTGAAAACATATTCCAGTATTTTCTGTATCTACGTTTTGGTAAATGACTGTTTCTTTGATTAGGAAATGAAAATTCACCTAGCCAAAACTGATGTTGAAATGTTATAAACGGACATGAAAACAATATCCACATTTATTTTCATCATCATCATCATCAGCATCAATAATCATGTTATCATTTTCCCCATCTGTGCCTCAATTTTTGTCCTGATTGCCATCTGACAATAAATATTCCTGCAAGTATGTTCTGTTTCTAACTATAGTTATTTTCATCAACATTAATTGACCAGTCTGGTGTAACTAAATGATCCTCAAAATCACACATTATAATCAAATAAATGGAATAATATACAAAACTGTTCCCTCGAAACCTTCGAAGTATTTCCGTGTGTAAGTTTTGCCAGGGAAATTGTGAACCTAAATGGAATGGGTCATTCTATTATGTCAAAGGGGTTTCTGTATTTTTCAATCTTTGTATGTTTTGTCTCACAAATAATTGTTTGCCCTTTACTTGTGTCCAAGCAATTTATTTACAATTCATTACAACATGTATGCCTGTTTGATATTATAAGTCCATAATAAATAAGATAAACCATTTTTCATAAATAGTTTCATTCTCTCTAAGTAAATAATGTACTAATCCATGGAACTTGACCCAAATAATTTCACTTTATCTCTTTGATCATGACCAGAGATGTGTTATATGTAACCCAGCATGATACTGTAAATTGGATGTACCTAATTAGCAATTTTGTTTATTATGCATGCAGATAAGATGTCCATTGCAATATATTTGAGTGCTGTGTTTGCTGTACTAAATCTGGGGAAACCTTTATTTTAATCCATAACACTGAGGAACCTGCACGTACAAGAAACATTGTTGCTTAGATTAACTTCCATAATATCAATGAAATATATTTACAAGAAATTCAGTGTGTGTTAACTTGTAACAGGCAGTATCGTCTATGGCTATGCTGGTAGTTACAGCTTATGTTGGACATGAGTATTATCAAATAACTGTAGTAAACTTGTCGGCTGCTAGTGATAAGCCCCGCCTATAATACTGTGTGTAGGAGCTACCGGCGATGGGCCTTTCTTCAAACAGGAAGTCAACTTCCATTACTAATAATCAATAAGAGGCAAGATCATCATCATGAGAAAAACTATAAATGAAAGTGGGTGAGAAACTAAATCACGGAAGAACATTCTAACACTATTGTTATAATAGATATTAATAATAAACTTTCATGTTACTGATTTATTTCCTTTTATTGTTAATTATTGAACAAATTATAATCACAGAAATTTGAATGATTTTTATCTGTACTGGCCAATGGCCAAAATTGTGTATCAATTTTACACAATATACTTCAGTATGTGTTATGAGCAAAAATGACCATTATGCTAAAAATTAAATTTTACTTCATTAAACATATTATTTGTTTGTAATTTTATACATACAATGATATGATACCCAATCAACCAATCTTGTCAAAATTAAATACAAGATATTACTAGAAGGAAGTCAGTTCTACACACAGCTAGTATGTCAGTATTGAGAAAATATATTAAACTATTGGTAAACCTTAGCTTCACTGCGTGTTTTAAGACCAAATTAGGTGCATTGCGTGGAACAATCATTACATTATTTTGTGTATCGTTGGTGACAATTGGCAGCGATTGATCAGTACAATTATTTGCCTCTTTGGATTGAGAACTACTGCGTTGAATGGTACAGGACCGATTATCGTATAAATTGATTTCCAGAGATTTTGTCTAAAGTTTGATTCGCTACATTCTAAACCAAGATGAATAATTATACAAAATACACCTCTCTTACAAAAGTCTTTGTGAACATGTCACTGCAGGGGCGACATATGATATTTACAGTACTTTGACATTCACTGGTATATCTAGGCTGATGCCAAATTTCCCATACATTGTTCAACATTGGTTTACCTGGAATAAAGTCAGTAAAGTTCCTGTTTATGTCTATCCTGTTTGACCTTTGCTCTGTTCTTCTCTATTAACATTTATATTGTAAAGTTTTTTTCATTTAAATTTAGATGGGAAAATGCCTGAGAAAACAAAATTATTCAAAATTGAAGATAGAGAATACTAGTTTGAAATACGCATGATATCGCGTATGAAACCAAGTTGATTTGATGGATGAGCTTGGTATTGCAAAAGCCTGTAAATAAAAATATTTGTTACTATGTGGTCATAGTTTGACCGACACAACTGACCAAGAAATTGCAATTTTCTTTTGTTAATTAAACCCTCTAAAGTCTGTGACCCAATTAAACTTAAACACACATTGGTTCTGCTATTCACTGGTACAGATTGCATTACATGACACAGAAATGATGGGCTTCTTCTAGTGTGAACATATCACATTTTGATATCTGGTTTAACAATTCACATCATATAAGCCTTAGGCAAAACAACAGAATTATAAATTTTCATTGAAGTTATAATATGGAGATTTTTTTTGTGAATACCAGAATTTTGCAGCCCTAAAAATATATGTCTACATTTGAAGCATATGCCCTTAATACATTGTTTGTAGTATCTGTCCCAATCCAGTTTATAAAAAGAAACAATGTTTTCTGATTTTACAAACATTTCAACATAGCCCCCTATCATGTAAAGGTTAACAAATCAAGTTGATGACAAGTTAACATTTATATCACCCATGATGATCACTTTCCCTTGAACACAGATTTACAATATTACACACCATTTCAGTATGTTCCCTATATTCATGAATGCTATGATTATTATTTGGCATGTATACTTGAATGATATATATAGATGCCGCAATAACGCCACGCCACCTTTGCCAACTTTGTGTTTAAATCCGTATTTGAATGGCTACCATGAATCAAACAGAGATTGTTTTCAAAGAGTCTGTGCTAAAAAATATCACAAATATTAGTATGGTTATTTTTTTAAAACGTCACATAATTATAAAGAGCTGGACATGAAGCCAGTGGCTTTCTGGGTTAGTTTATCTTGAAATCTAAATCATTGTCTGGTCATAGCATAGGTAGGTGATGGACATTTGGAAAAATGACAAGGAGCTGAAGTCCCAAAGATTGTTACTAAATATTATATTGTATTATTGTAGATATGTTTGATTGTATTTTATCTTCTCATTTGTTTGTAGTGCTCCCTCTCTCTCTCTCTCTCTCTCCCTCCCTCTTTTTTAAAATAAACAAACAAGTTCACTGCTTTTAAAAAGCAGTCAATTGTTAGGTCTTATAAAAGAGGTGGTAAATAGGTTTAATGAATGTATATGTATGAGTTTGTACACAATAAGCTTATTTATTGGTGTAAAGATGCAAAATTTGAGTGAAAAAAATTAAAATAACTGCGCACAGGGTACTAAATACACTGGTGATACCAAATCCCAACCAGGTTCCAGCTGACACGGCCAAATTCTGGATGCAGGGAAAAGGCAAACATGGTGTGCTTAATAGTAATTTTGATGTTTAAATGTACTAATCTCAATCATGCATTTCGATTTGCATATTTAAAAACATGTCTTGAAACCTACCTTATATATTTCCTAACAAACTTAATGTTATGTTATTTACTACTGTGATCATATATATTTTAAAATAATTTGTGGATATATAATTTAAAAAAACAAAAAAAAACAAAACTTGTGCATGTTCGGAGATATGTCTGATTCTTGCAACGTGCTGAAAATACGCCACACCAGTAAACTTTCCTTGTATTTAAAGAAAGTATATTTCTGTTGTATCAAGTAAAATAAACAACTGTAGCTGCTTGATTTTGTTATAATTTCCGTTGTTATGGGTTCAGCATATCATAACAGATTAAATAGGTGGTTATTTGAAAAGGATTTACATCAACTCAGGAGGAATTGTTGTTCAAAAATGGCAGTAAATCTTCAAAAAAAGATCAGTTTCAAGACCTCAATTAAGCCATTTTTATTTTATTTTTCAATACTTTCTTATTGAATATGCAAAGGGCAATGCATAATGATTCCAGTTAGTGCCTTAAAACGCCATAATCAATTAATACACACACCGCAGTCGCATTTTCCTTACAGTCGTAAAGTGGTCGGGTCAGCCGGTATATATGGCCAGGTTTTAGTATCAATTGCAGTTTGTACATTCCCATAATGCATTGTTTTGAAAAGCAATGGCGACCTCCTAGTATTGAATATGCCATGTTTTGAACACGTGATCGTGTCGTTTCAATATGGCACTGCCCAGAGTCATTTTCTTAACTGGCCCTTATAAAGGGTTTGGTCACTCATATGACCTAACCAATTAACTTTTACCCCTTTGCTTTTTGGCAACATTTTCAACTCCAAAAATTAACTCTTTTTTTCTGAGTAGAAATGCTGTAGAGACAGATAACTCTGATTTACTCTTTGAATATGTATAGTGAGTTACCTACCTTTAGTTATATTAAAATTAGATATCAAGATACACATACAACTGTGGGAAGTTTTGCAACCATCCTCTCTGGCAAATGTAAGAGTGCTAAGAAGGACATTAGTTTCAAGGCGCTGTTGAATTATATTCCTGAAACAACATACATTTCAGCAAGTAACGAAAAACATGCCTTTGAAAGAAAGTATCAATATTAGCAACATCACTGATTTAAATGTGACTGGTCATAAAAACAGTTCTTTTGTATGACATATCCTTCACTGCTTTTAAAAATCACAGAACACCAATTATTATTTAGTTATTTCTACAGCACCATACATTGGTGGTTTTTGACTAGTTGTTTCTACAGCACAATACATTGGTGGTTCCTGACTAGTTGTTTCTACAGCACAATACATTGGTGGTTTTTGACTAGTTGTTTCTACAGCACCATACATTGGTGGTTTTTGACTTGTTATTTCTACAGCACCATACATTGGTGGTTCCTGACTAGTTATTTCTACAGCACCATACATTGGTGGTTTTTGACTAGTTGTTTCTACAGCACCATACATTGGTGGTTCCTGACTAGTTGTTTCTACAGCACAATACATTGGTGGTTCCTGACTAGTTGTTTCTACGGCACAATATATTGGTGGTTTTTGACTAGTTGTTTCTACAGCACCATACATTGGTGGTTTTTGACTAGTTATTTCTACAGCACCATGCATTGGTGGTTCCTGACTAGTTGTTTCTACAGCACTATACATTGGTGGTTTTTGACTAGTTGTTTCTACAGCATCATACATTGGTGGTTCCAGAGTGGTTGTTCTACAGCACAATATATTGCTGTTTCCTGGCTAGTTGTTTCTACAGCACCATATATTGGTGGTTCCAGAGTGGTTGTTCTACAGCACAATATATTGCTGTTTCCTGGCTAGTTGTTTCTACAGCACCATACATTGGTGGTTCCTGACTAGTTGTTTCTACAGCACAATACATTGGTGGTTCCTGACTAGTTGTTTCTACGGCACAATATATTGGTGGTTTTTGACTAGTTGTTTCTACAGCACCATACATTGGTGGTTTTTGACTAGTTATTTCTACAGCACCATGCATTGGTGGTTCCTGACTAGTTGTTTCTACAGCACTATACATTGGTGGTTTTTGACTAGTTGTTTCTACAGCATCATACATTGGTGGTTCCAGAGTGGTTGTTCTACAGCACAATACATTGCTGTTTCCTGGCTAGTTGTTTCTACAGCACCATATATTGGTGGTTCCTGACTAGTTGTTTCTACAGCACGATACATTGGTGGTTCCTGACTTGTTGTTTCTACTGTACAATACATTGGTGGTTCCTGACTGGTTTTCTACAACACAATTAATTGGTGGTTCCTGACTAGTTGTTTCTACAGTACAATACTTTGGTGGTTCTTGACTAGTTATTTATACAGCACAATACTTTGGTGGTTCCTGACTAGTTGTTATTACAGTACAATACATTGGTGGTTCCTGACTAGTTGTTTCTACAGCACAATACATTTGTGGTTCCTGATTAGTTTCTACAGCACAATACCTTGGTGGTTCCTGACTGGTTGTTTCTACAGCACAATACATTGGTGGTTCTTGACTAGTTGTTTCTGCAGCACAATACATTGGTGGTTCCTGACTAGTTTTATCTACAGTACAATACATTGGTAGTTCCTAACTAGTTGTTTCTACAGCACCATACATTGATGGTTCCTGACTGGTTGTTTCTGCAGCACCATACATTGGTGGTTACTGACTAGTTGTTTCTACATCACCATACATTGGTGGTTCCTGACTAGTTTTATCTACAGTACAATACATTGGTAGTTCCTAACTAGTTGTTTCTACAACACAATACATTGGTGGTTCCTGACTAGTTGTTTCTACAGCACCATACATTGGTGGTTCCTGACAAGTTGTTTCTACAACACAATATATTGGTGGCTCCTGACTAGTTGTTTATACAGCACAAAACATTGGTGGCTCCTGACTAGTTGTTTCTACAGCACCATACATTGGTGGTTCTTGACCAGTTGTTTCTACAGCACCATACATTGGTGGTTCTTGACTCGTTAATTCTACAGCACCATACATTGGTGGTTCCTATCTAGTTATTTCTACAGTACAATGCATTGGTGGTTCCTGGCTAGTTGTTTCTATAGCAATATACTTTGGTGGTTCATGACTAGTTGTTTCTACAGCACAATACATTGGCGGTTTCTTACTAGTTGTTTCTACAGCACAATACATTGGTGGTTCCTGACTAATTGTTTCTACAGCACCATACATTGGTGATTCTTGACCAGTTTCTACAGTACAATACATTGGTGGTTCCTGACTAGTCATTTTAACAGCAAGATACTTTGGTGGTTCCTGACTAGTTGTTTATACAGCACCATACATTGGTGGTTCCTGACTAGTTGTTTCTACAGCACCATACATTGATGGTTCCTGACTAGTTGTTTCTACAGCACCATACATTGGTGGTTCCTGACTAGTCATTTTAACAGCAAGATACTTTGGTGGTTCCTGACTAGTTGTTTATACAGCACCATACATTGGTGGTTCCTGACTAGTTGTTCCTACAGCACCATACATTGATGGTTCCTGAGTAGTTGTTTCTACAGCACCATACATTGGTGGTTCCTGACTAGTCATTTTAACAGCAAGATACTTTGGTGGTTCCTGACTAGTTGTTTATACAGCACCATACATTGGTGGTTCCTGACTAGTTGTTTCTACAGCACCATACATTGGTGGTTCCTGACTAGTTGTTCCTACAGCACCATACATTGGTGGTTCCTGACTAGTTGTTTCTACAGCACCATACATTGATGGTTCCTGACTAGTTGTTTCTACAGCACCATACATTGGTGGTTCCTGACTAGTCATTTTAACAGCAAGATACTTTGGTGGTTCCTGACTAGTTGTTTATACAGCACCATACATTGGTGGTTCCTGACTAGTTGTTCCTACAGCACCATACATTGATGGTTCCTGACTAGTTGTTTCTACAGCACCATATATTGATGGTTCCTGAGTAGTTGTTTCTACAGCACAATACATTGGTGGTTCCTGACTAGTTGTTTCTACAGCACCATACATTGGTGGTTCCTGACTAGTTGTTTCTACAGCACCATACATTGATGGTTCCTGACTAGTTGTTTCTACAGCACCATACATTGGTGGTTCCTGACTAGTTGTTTCTACAGCACCATACATTGATGGTTCCTGACTAGTTGTTTCTACAGCACCATACATTGATGGTTCCTGACTAGTTGTTTCTACAGCACCATACATTGGTGGTTCCTGACTAGTTGTTTCTACAGCACTATACATTGTAGGTTCCTGACTTGTTGTTTCTACAGCACCATACATTGATGGTTCCTGACTAGTTGTTTCTACAGCACTATACATTGTAGGTTCCTGACTAGTTGTTTCTACAGCACTATACATTGGTGGTTCCTGACTAGTTGTTTCTACAGCACCATACATTGGTGGTTCCTGACTAGTTGTTTCTACAGCACTATACATTGTAGGTTCCTGACTAGTTGTTTCTACAGCACCATACATTGGTGGTTCCTGACTAGTTGTTTCTACAGCACTATACATTGTAGGTTCCTGACTTGTTGTTTCTACAGCACTATACATTGTAGGTTCCTGACTAGTTGTTCCTACAGCACCATACATTGATGGTTCCTGACTAGTTGTTTCTACAGCACCATACATTGATGGTTCCTGAGTAGTTGTTTCTACAGCACAATACATTGGTGGTTCCTGACTAGTTGTTTCTACAGCACCATACATTGGTGGTTCCTGACTAGTTGTTTCTACAGCACCATACATTGGTGGTTCCTGACTAGTTGTTTCTACAGCACCATACATTGGTGGTTCCTGACTAGTTGTTTCTACAGCACCATACATTGATGGTTCCTGACTAGTTGTTTCTACAGCACCATACATTGATGGTTCCTGACTAGTTGTTTCTACAGCACCATACATTGGTGGTTCCTGACTAGTTGTTTCTACAGCACTATACATTGTAGGTTCCTGACTTGTTGTTTCTACAGCACCATACATTGGTGGTTCCTGACTAGTTGTTTCTACAGCACCATACATTGGTGGTTCCTGACTAGTTGTTTCTACAGCACCATACATTGATGGTTCCTGACTAGTTGTTTCTACAGCACCATACATTGGTGGTTCCTGACTAGTTGTTTCTACAGCACCATACATTGGTGGTTCCTGACTAGTTGTTTCTACAGCACCATACATTGGTGGTTCCTGACTAGTTGTTTCTACAGCACCATACATTGGTGGTTCCTGACTAGTTGTTTCTACAGCACCATACATTGGTGGTTCTTGACTAATCGTTTCTACAGCACCATACATTGGTGGTTCCTGACTAGTTGTTTCTACAGCACCATACATTGATGGTTCCTGACTAGTTGTTTCTACAGCACCATACATTGGTGGTTCCTGACTAGTTGTTTCTACAGCACCATACATTGATGGTTCCTGACTAGTTGTTTCTACAGCACCATACATTGATGGTTCCTGACTAGTTGTTTCTACAGCACCATACATTGGTGGTTCCTGACTAGTTGTTTCTACAGCACCATACATTGGTGGTTCCTGACTAGTTGTTTCTACAGCACCATACATTGTAGGTTCCTGACTAGTTTTTTCTATAGTACAATACATTGGTGGTTCCTGACTTGTTGTATCTATAGCAAGATACATTGGTCATTCCTGACAAGTTGTTTCTACAGCACAATACATTGGTGGTTCTTGACTGGTTGTTTCTACAGCACCATACATTGGTGGTTCCTGACTAGTTGTTTCTACAGCACCATACATTGGTGGTTCCTGACTTATTGTTTCTACAGCACCATACATTGGTGGTTTTTGACTAGTTGTTTCTACAACACCATACATTGGTGGTTCCTGACTGGTTAATACTACAGCAAGATACTTTGGTGGTTCCTGACTAGTTGTTTCTACAGCACCATACATTGGTGGTTCTTGTCTAGTTGTTTCTACAGCACCATACATTGGTGGTTCCTGACTAGTTGTTTCTACAGCACCATACATTGGTGGTTCCTGACTAGTTGTTTCTACAGCATCACACATTGGTGGTTCCTGACTAGTTGTTTCTACAGTTCAATACATTGTTGGTTCCTGACTAGTTGTTTCTATTACAATATACTTTGGTGATTCTTGACTAGTTGTTTCTACAGCACAATACATTTGTGGTTCCTGACTAGTTGTTTCTACAGCAAAATACATTGGTGGTTCCTGACTAGTTGTTTATTCAGTAAGATTCTTTGGTAGTTCCTGACTAGTTGTTTCTACAGCATGATACATTGGTGGTTCCTGACAAGTTGTTTCTACAGTACAATACATTGGTGGTTCTTGACTAGTTGTTTCTACAGCACCATACATTTGTTGTTCCTGACTTGTTATTTCTACAGCACAATACATTGGTTGTTCCTGTCTCGTTGTTTCTACAGCACCATACATTGGTGGTTCCTTACTAGTTGTTTCTACAGCACCATACATTGGTGGTTCTTGACTAGTTGTTTCTAAATCACCATACATTGGTGGTTCTTGACTAGTTGTTTCTACAGCACAATACATTGGTGGTTCTTGACTAGTTGTTTCTACACCACAATACATTGGTGGTTCCTGACTAATTGTTTCTACAGCACAAAACATTGGTGGTTCCTGACTAGTTGTTTCTACAGCACCATACATTGGTTGTTCTTGACTAGTTGTTTCTACATCACCATACATTGATGGTTCTTGACTAATCGTTTCTACAGCACAATACATTGGTGGTTCTTGACTAGTTGTTTCTATAGCACAATACATTGTGGGTCCTTGACTAGTTGTTTCTACAGCACCATACATTGGTGGTTCTTATCTAGTTTTTTCTACAGCACCATACATTGGTGGTTCCTGACTAGTTGTTTCTACAGCACCATACATTGGTGGTTCCTGACTAGTTGTTTCTGCAGCATCATACATTGGTGGTTCCTGACTAGTTGTTTCTACAGTACAATACATTGGTGGTTCCTGACTAGTTGTTTCTATTGCAAGATACTTTGGTGATTCCTGACTAGTTGTTTCTACAGCACAATTCATTGGTGGTTCCTGACTAGTTGTTTCTATAGCACAATATCATTGGTGGTTCCTGACTAGTTGTTTCAACAGCACAATGCATTGGTGGTTCTTTACTAGTTGTTTCTACAGCACCATTTATTGGTGGTTCCTGACTAGTTGTTTCTACAGCACAATACATTTGTGGATCCTGACTAGTTGTTTCTACAGCACAATACATTGGTGGTTCCTGACTAGTTGTTTCTACAGTACAATACATTGGTGGTTCCTGACTAGTTGTTTCTACAGTAAGATAGTTTGGTGGTTCCAGACTTGTTGTTTCTACAGAACAATACAGTGGTGGTCAGACAGGTTGTGTATACAGCACGATACATTGGTGATTCCTGACTAGTTGTTTCTACAGTACAATACATTGGGAGTTCCATACTGCTTGTTTCTTCTGCATAATACACTTGTGTTTCCAGACTAGTTGTTTCTACAGCACAATACATTGATGGTCACAGACAGGTTGTTACTACAACACAAACATTGGTGGTAACAGACAAGTTTTTTTTACAACACAATGCATTTGTGGTTTCTGACTGGTTGTTTCTACAGCACAATACAACGGTGGTCTCAGACAGGTTGTGTCTACAGCACCATACATTGGTGGTTCCTGACAAGTTGTTTCTACAGCACAATACATTGGTGGTTCCTGACTTATTGTTTCTACAGTACAATACATTGGTGGTTCCTGACTAGTTGTTTCTACAGTACAATACAGTGGTGTTCTAGACTGGTTGTTTCTACAGCACAATACATTAGTGGTTCCTGACTAGTTGTTTCTACAGTACAATACAGTGGTGTTCTAGACTGGTTGTTTCTACAGCACAATACATTGGTGGTTTCTTATTGAGTTTTTACAGCACAATACATTGGTGGTTCAAGACTGGTTGTTTTTACAGCACAATACATTGGTGGTCACAGACAGGTTGTTTCTACAGCACAATTTATTGGTGGTTTCAAACTGGTTGTTTCTTCAACACAGTGGTGGTTTCAGACTGGTTGATTCTACAACACAATACATTGGTGGTCACAGACAAATTGTTTCTATAGCACAATACATTGGTGGTCACAGACTGGTTGTTTTTACAGCACAATACATTGGTGGTTACAGACCGGTTGTTTCTACAGCACAATACATAGATGGTTCCAGGCTGGTTGTTTTTGATTTCTTACTGACTGTTTCTACAGCACAATACATTGGTGGTTCCAGACTGGTTGTTTCTACAGCACAATACATTGGTGGTACATGTAACAGACAGGTTGTTTCTACAACACAATACATTTTTGATTCAGACTGGTTGTTTCTACAGCACAATACAGTGGTGGTTCCAGAGTGGTTGTTTTTACAGCACAATATATTGGTGGTTCAAGACTTGTTGTTTCTATAGCACAATACATTGGTGGTTTCAGACTGGTTGTTTCTACAGCACAATACAGTGGTGGTTTCAGACTGGTTGTTTCTACAGCACAATATATTGATGGTTTCAGACTGGTTGTTTCTTCAGCACGATACTTTGGTTGTTCCAGACAGGTATTGCACCACACACCACAACTTCCACAGGATATTCTGGGTATCCAGGTGTTTGTTTTCATGATAATCAATGTGTACAAGAAGAAGAGAATTTTATTACTCAGCCCCTCAGTTTGTATTCATTAATATCAGCCTTGTACTAAATATGTCAGGAAATTATTCCACTTGAATTAGAAAAGATTGAGTTAATTTCTGAAAAAGCAAACAATTGTAAATCAGTAGGT
Source organism: Panopea generosa (assembly GCA_029582155.1). NCBI lineage: Eukaryota > Metazoa > Mollusca > Bivalvia > Adapedonta > Hiatellidae > Panopea > Panopea generosa. The sequence continues at coordinate 60,912,612 of CM055894.1, read as the reverse complement.
GCCTGTATAGATTAAGATAAAAAGTAAACTAATTAATATTGCAGTTACCACTGGAGAGTGTTGTATTCTGCTACATCTGTAATCACTCCGTTTCTGCTTATTCCTGAACTCTGCTTTTCCTGTATGAAATTTTTGTACTTTGTTTATAGTAACTTGAAAGACAGACAATTTGTGCTGAGGTTACCTGCCAGAGACCTATATGTACATGTACTCCATAACATGCTATAATGACCTTATGAAATTCTGAAATATTTCACCCCAAAAATGATGGCAATGATAAAGAAACTTTAATTTGGTCAATTGTCCATTATTCCTGTAAAATATTTAGAAAATGTAGTAATGATTTCTTTATTCTGAAGCTTCAGATAACTCTACTGGGAGATTACCATCTTTATAATATGGTTAAATGATCATGATTGTAAAAGTTGAATTGTGATAATGTAAGTTGGTTTCAACATTTCTGTGTGTCCATCTAAATAATATGTATAATGATGATTTTCCATTTAACAAAACTGCTGAAGTACCCATTGTCGAGGTGCCATATCATACATTTACAATGACAATTAAAATTCATAGTACAATGGTAAACTGGTATTACTGCGCACCTTTAGTTAATAAACACATTTCAGAAAAATTAGACCAGTGTTGCTCTGATGTAAAAAAAAGTAACACTGGATCTTCTCCATATAGGTGTCATGTTCATTTTATCATATTTTGCCATGTTCATATTATCATATATTTTGTCATGATTATTTTATCATATGTTGCCATGTTCACTTTGTCATATTTTTATCATATTTAGCTGTGTTTATTTTATCATATATTGCCATGTTCATTTTATCATATTTTTATCATATTTTGTCATGATTATTTTATCATAAATTTTGCCATGTTTATTTTATCATGTTGCCATGTTCATTTTATCATATTTTTTTATCATGTTGCCATGTTCATTTTATCATATTTTTATCACATTTTGTCATTATTATTTTATCATATGTTGCCATGTTCATTTTGTCATATTTTTATCATATTTTGCTGTGTTTATTTTATCATATATTGCCATGTTCATTTTATCATATTTTTATCATATTTTGTCATGATTATTTTATCATATAGTTTGCCATGTTTATTTTATCATGTTGCCATGTTTATTTTATCATATTTTTATCACATTTTGTCATGATTATTTAATCATATATTTTGCCATGTTTATTTGATCATGTTGCCATGTTCATTTTATCATATTTTTATCATATTTTGTCATGATTATTTTATCATATATTTGCCATGTTTATTTTATCATATTTTGCCGTGTTCATTACTGTGGTTTATTTCAGTATTTTGGTAGAATTTGCTGAAACTGCAGATCTCCAGGTTCTATGTTCATTATGTGTAATGATTTGTTGCTAGTAGCCACCCACAAGTCCAGTCAGTAGAAGTTCAGGACACTGCATGGCTGCATTGTTTCTTGTGCTATTACAATCAGGTATTTTAGAGAATATTGGGTAGGTAGCACATTCAAAATGCTCTGGAACAAAATTAGCACATTTGAAAATTTCATAATGTATGTTTGCCTACAATGTAAGTCACTGCTACAGACCGTAATCTGTTCTAGTACACCAAACAAATGCAAATGAAACGATGTCAAACACCTTTTATATGTTATTCAAACGGACTAAAAATGCAAAAGAAACGATAAACGAAATGATACACGGACGCAACAGGACGAATGATCCACGAATGACACAAAACCGATAATGCAAACATTAAACGCAACAAAAATTAAATGCGTTTTTAGGATATACCTTGGAGATTTGGATGTCCTCTAATATTATCATAGGTATATTGACAATGAAATAAATAAATAATCGAAATGATTGCTCTTTTAGTCATTTAAATTCTAATAATGGCTATACCTGTAACTTTAATTTAATTTCTTTGTTGTAAGTTTCAATCCCAAATTATCCGTGAAAAACATTGCCTCAGGCATCTTGTCTTTGCTTGTAAAAGTGTGATAAAACAATCAGGTGACGCATGGCCTGCTTACACAACTCCTCCAATTAACTGATCTATTTATCTACACATCGATTTATGTCGCTGTTCTGTTATATGAGTGACCTTTTAGGAAAAGTTTTTACGCTATTTTTAGAAAATCTTTTCGTTACATTGAACTGGTTGAACAGAATGAACACACTGTCAATTTCATTTTCACCTTGTGTCAATGTTCAATGATGTCACCAGTGAAACAAACATTATTATGACACATGCTATTTCACTTAGTGGGTATCTTTGAAATTTTTGATGGAAGTATATCAAAGGAATTCTATCAGTGTAATGTACATAAAACTCTTTGAAAGTGTCAGACATATTTATGTCTTTTATTTTAAAAAATTTAAACACTTTTCAGAATTCGTAGGAAATTATTAAAAATAATGGATTAAATTTAAATCAACGATGGTAAACCGGTATGGTATTAATTTCAAATACTTTATATATTTATTTACAGTGACTACTCATCAATGCACTTTTGTGGGGGGTGGGGGTTATTTGCGGTAACACAGCTTGTAGATCAAAGAAATTACTGATCAAACACATTTCGATCTGATATGGCCCACTGAACACATACCAGAAGCGTGCTATTAATACTACGCTTGACCCTTCCGGTGCTTCCCTACTATCAATAATGGTCTAGCCTAATTTGACCCCATTTGGCACACCTGATGACAAACAACCGGGTTCTGGATCAAATGTTATTTTATGGGTTTATATGATTTGTAGGAAATATCTGGACAGACAATTTACTAAATTTCCAGAAGAAAAAAAGTCTAAAGAGGGAAATACTAGTGATTTTAGAAGCCCTGCCACAAGGCATAAAACTTTTACCAGTCAAAGTATCTATTTTATGAAAACACCAACCAGGCATAATGTTTTTATCATAATGCCGTCCCCCCCCCCCCCCCCCCCCCCCCCCCTGCATTTACATAAGTGAAATAGAATGCGACGTAAAATGAGGCAAGAAACTGTCAGAGTGACGACATTACACATTTGAACGAGGTCAAAAATAAATTGTATCAGAGTTATAAACATAAAGCATGTGCATTCGCTATATTAATTAAGGCATGGCATATTTGTAAATATATATATTTATCTTTTCGGAATATATATATATATTCTTTTGTTAAAGATTTTGCATGAAAAAAAATATCAAAATTCAAAACAGGAATTATAATTGCAAAAACACGGTAAATAATGCATTAAGTTTAATACCAGCCTGAGGCGTCTATACTCCGTTTTTTTTGCATAGAAGCAAATTATAAACCACTCCAGATACATGTTTAAAAACATGGACTGGTTCACATTTATTTATTATATACTTTTTCGATACCGTAATGTTAACTGTAGTGTTAACCAGTCTGCCTTTGAGGGGCCATATAATTATTATGTGACGGTATCATGTTTATCTAATGAAATTGACATGACGCGCTTACCTTGTGTATTTAATTTCAATGATTGAGTTTTATGTAACATATTAATCTGCTGTCACGCTACAAATCATCACCTATATGGTTGACCATATATAAAATAGGGTGGCGTAGTTAGCAATCTTTCAGAAAGATTTTAATCAATATTATTTTAATTTATTTAATCAAAATATTATATAACATCCGGTGATTTCGTTAAATATATAGTTCTTACTATTTATTCTACTGCAACCAAATATTTTGTAATGGGTGTACAATTGGACAACCAAAGATGATGCGATTGGTGAGCATGCTGTGTAAATGATGAATGGTAAATGATACACAGTAAACGATTCGAAAGCAAACGCAGGCTAAAATGTGTTTAGTATCGTTTTGAACTGCATTTTCGCATTTTCTCCAAAGTTTATCATAAAAAATGCAAACCACAAACGAAACTAAAATGCATTTCAAACGCAAAACAAATGCATTTGACATGCAAAACTAACGCATTTGAAATGCATTTTTGGTTTACTTGAACGGATTACGGTCTGTACCTCTATTTACAGTTGTGTTTGTACACTCTGGAATCTCAATTAAGAAGCTGCAGCACCAAAATAATCCTCCTCCTGGTACTTTCACTTCCATAGAAAGAAGGAAAGATCATAAATTTGTGTCTGCCTTTCATTGGACCAATTAAGTATAATAGGCCATGGTATATATTTTGTTCATTTTATGTTCATAAGCTGTTGTTTTTGATGGCCTGTTGATTATTTATTTGTTAACAATGGAGATAGGGGTAATCTATGAAGATAATGTAGTCCTTTTCGTGCTATTATTGAACAATAAGTCACAGACTTGGCAACAGATTTTTTGTTAGAACCCTACAAAAAATGTTGGCTAACACAAAAACCATGTGGCTAATTGACTTCTTGAAAGAAAAAATACAAGGCAATTGTACAAATGCATTTTGCTTATTGATAAATGTCTAGTTTTTTTTCCAAGTTCCAGACGTCTTCCATATACTTTCTTTAGTGGAAATATAAGTACGCTTATATTAAACTCAGATATAAATGTAAAATTCTATGAAGGCCAGGATTCTGCTACTGTCTAAAAATCACCAAGAATATTGATCCTTACTTTTTGATCCTATGGTGTGTTCAGTTTTTATTTAACTGAAATATATCATTATACGAGTTATTTGATGCAAAACAGAAAACACATGAAACCATTGATAGCATCTTCAGCACTGATACACATCATTATTAATACTGATTTTGTATGGAATGATCACACTCTGGTGTGGTACTCTTCTGTCTGCCCCTCCCATATAGTCCCAATATCTCGTAGAAATCAGTTTCATTTCCTAATGAATTTTTAGTAATGATTTTATACTGAAGCACATCGGCCTGGCTGAGTGATTCACATAGCAAACGGCCAAATTTTAAAATTGCCCCCTTACTACTATTATCACCACTACTACTACTACTACTGCTGCTACTACTACTACTACTACTACTACTACTACTACTACTACTGTTACTACTACTACTACTTCTATTACTATTTCTACTACTACTACTACTACTACTACTACTATTACAGACAGTAATCCGTTCAAGTACACCAAAAATGCGTTTCAAATGAGTTTGTTTTGCGTGTCAAACGCGTTTGTTTTGTATTTTAAATGCATTTTAGTTTTGTTGATGGTTTGCATTTTTTTATAGCAGTTCAAAACAATACTTAACACATTTTAGCCTGCTTTTGCTTTCGAATTGTTTACCGTGTATCATTAACAGTGTATTGTTTACCGTGTATTGTTTACAATTTATCGTTTACACGGCATGTTCACCAATCACATCATCTCTGGTTGTCCAATTATAACACCGCAGTAGAATAAATAGTAAGAACTATATTTAACAAAATCACCAGGTTTTATATGATAGTATTAATTAAATAAATTAAAATAATATTGGCGTTGCTGACCCTAAAATGATGTGCAAGCCCACTGGGTTCTAGTGGGGTCGGGGGATGGGTTTGGGGACATGGCCCTCTCCCCCATCAGAAAAAAGACTTTCAGGATGCATTTCCTCTGTTCTGATGGCATTTCCTGAGTTCTGATGTCATTTCCAGGAGATATAATGATGCATTCTCAAAAATATGTGCAAGCCCGGGTGTTGTGGCGTAAAGGCAGCTACACCACTGCATATACAGGTATTTTTCCAATTATAATTCCAGTTATGAATTTCGATAGATTGTCATGTAAAACAATTATAACAATTCATTAAACAAAAATATATTTAAGATAACAGATAAATAAATTTACAAATTCACATGCCTTAATCTATGTAGCGAATGCACACACTTTATGTCTATAACTCCGACAACATTTATTTTTGACCTCGTGCCAATGTGCAATGTCGTCACTCTGACAGTTTCTTGTGTCATTTTACGTCGCATTCAATTTCACTAAGGTAAATGCATAAGGGGAGGTGAGGGTTGTTTTCATAAAAAAGATGCCTTAAGGGTAAAGTTTTATGTCTTGTGGCAGGCCTTCTAAAATCGCTGGTACTTCCATCTTTAGACCTTTTTTCTTCTTGAAGTTTTATAAATTGTCTGTTCAGATATTTCCTGCAAATCATATAAAAAACATAAAATAACATTTGATCCATAACCCAATTGTTGTTCATTAGGTGTGTGAAATGGGGACAAATTAGACTTATCCATTACAGATAGTAGGAAGCTATAGAAGAGTCAATCGTAGTATTAATAGCACACTTCTTGTATGTGATCAGTGAGGCATATCGGACTGAAATGTGTTTGATCAGTAATTTCTTTGATTCACAAGCCTTGTTACAGGAAATATCCCCCCACAAAAGTGCATTGATGCATACTCACTGTAAACAAAATATATAAAGTATTTGAAATTAAAATGAAATTTACATACAAATCTGACAAGTGTTCAAATTTTTGAAAAGAAATGGCATAAACATGTCTAACACTTTCAAGAACTTTTATGTATATCATACACAGATAGAATTCGTTTGATATCCTCCCATCAACAATTTCCAAGATACCCACTTAGTGAATAAAATGTTTGTTTCACTGGTGACGTCATCGGACATCTGCACAAGGTGATAGTGAAAGGGACGGCGTGTTCATTCTGTACATAAATTTAGGAATATGTGTAGTTATAAATAACTCTCTATCAGTTTAATAGTAATCTTTTTTTAACAAATGGCTTTATTGAAAATAAACATTTTAGAAGACAACCAGTTACAATCAAACACTAACCTTTACGTGTGTTTTTTTATATATATGAAATATTTTTATATACTATTCTGGAAAAGCTGTAAGTGGAAAAGTTTTGATGTAACGAACAGATTTTCTAAAATAGCTTGAAAACTTTTCCTAGTTGTCAATTATATAACGGAACAGCAACATAAATCTGTGTTCAGATAATTAGATCAGTTAATTGGGGGAGTTGTGTAAGCAGGCTGTGTGTCACCTGATTGTTTTATCACACTTTTACAAGCAAAGAAACGCTGCCCGAGGCAATGTTTTTCACGGATAATTCAGGATTAAAACTTATAACAAAGAAATTAAATTAAAGTTACAGGTAAAGCAATTTAAAGACTTTAAATGACAAAAAGAGTAATCATTTTGTTTAATTATTTATTAAATTGTCAATATAACTACGATAATATTAGAGGATATCCAAATCTTTAATCTTTGTTGCGTTTAACGTTTGCATTATCGTTTTGTATCGTTCGTCCTGTTGCGTCCATGTATCATTTCGTTTATCATTTTATTTATCATTTCGTTTATAGTTTCATTTCATTTATCGTTTCGTTCCTATTTTTAGTCTGTTTGTGTAACGTTTAAAATGCGTTTGATATTCGTTTCGTTTGTGTTCGTTTGGTGTACTAGAATGGATTACGGTTTGTATCACCACTACTACTTATACTACTATGTACTACTACTACTGCTGCTACTACTTCTTCTACCACTACTTCTACTACTGCTATTACTACTACTGCTGCTACCACTACTACTATTACTACTATTACTATTATCACCACTACTACTACTGATGCTGCTGCTGCTACTGCTATTACTTCTATTACTACTCATGTCGCATTCAAGAGATTTTTTTCCTGTTCAGTGTACTCTGTTGACAAAGTGAAAGTAGATGTCAGAAATCATGTATATTTATACCCCAATTTGCAGGCATCCATTTTTTTCTAAATTCACAATTCAAACATGACAGTGTTTTCAAAATGTTCAAAATACATTTGATAAAAAATGAGCATTAAAATAAGGGAAAATGATGTTTTAAAGAAGAAGATCCAAGAATTATTTATAAAGCCACTTATAAACCCACGGAAACATTTCTTATTTCCAGTGGAAGTGTGCCCACGTAGTGGTATTTCCTGTTTCCAGTGGTGATGCCATGCCCACAGTGGTATTTCCTGACATACTACCTTTAAGCTATTCTACTAACATGAAATATATTTAACATAGTGATCCATTAATAATGAAACACAGCTTCAGTTAAAACATCTCATTGCAATCAAAACCCTGAATAACATTACCAAGTCTTGCTCATAGTTATTGAAGCCAAGAGGAACATAAAAAAGTGAATTACTCTAAAACTGACAGCAGCAGTTTCCATTCAGTCCATGGACAGGTGCTGAGTTCTTAGTGCTTAATTAAACCTGCTCTTCCTGTTTCATTCAAATGAATGATGCATGATGGGATATGAGGCAATTAGATGGTTCAATAATAATACATTTACCACATAACCATTCACCTCAGCTACTAAACGACATCTTAAAACTTGGCTTAGCGTTCATTCAACTTCATGTGCCATATTGTAATCAACACTTTCTGTGCTTGCGGAATATTTGGAGTAAATTCAGTCCCTTTATTTATTTGATAGTTTCAAAGGTTTAAGTAACAAATTATTTATGAATTGAAATAAAGAAAAGTTTTATTTTTTGATGTGCATCTTCCACTTCAATCATACAATGCGCTGTACAACCTATTTGCCAACCCACTGCTCTGGTCAAGTGGAGCTTCACCATGGAATTTCATACTGACGTACAATATAAGCCATATTTATATTGGAAACTGACATTCTATTAAATCTCTTTTCTGAATGCGATAAACTGCCCAAACCAAGCAAATTTCATGTTGTAATGTCTTCATGAACGTATTCTGCGATCACCTCTATTAGGCAGTTACCTGTCTTAAGCAACAATATTTTCTATTTTTCATTTCTATGCTTTCAGAGTAAACTTGTATTAAGCAATAACCTCTCTTAAAAGACCACTTCTTCATTTGACTGGCTGCTTAAGACAGGTTTGACTGTATATCAATGAAAATGCAAGATGAAAATTTGAGATGCTCATTATATTTTAGTACTTCTTTACCTTTTTTTTATCAAACTACATATAAAATAAAGTTTTAGAGCTTTTTCACAAACAGCAAGTGGAAGAATCGGCATACTGTTTACTTCTGCGATGCCATACTTTATACATTCCATTGTGCATGTCTCTGCAAAACATAGAATCATCATGGACTTTAATTTCTGAAGCCAACTAAAGTCAACACACAGTTGATGTGTTGCTGATTATGTTTCCTTGGCAGTCTGTGTTGCTGTTTGAAAGCAATCACAGATGTGTGCAAGGGCAATATGGCTTGTTGCCAGGACATCACTCTTTGAAGTCATTGGTGTGGCAGATTGGCCACAGAGTCAATTTCTTAGTGTTTCTTGACTGAATGCATGGTAGTGGAATTCTGCGTACAACCTCGTGATATGACACTCCTGGATACCAATGGCTTCATGATGTTAGACATCACAACCTCATGATATGACACTCCACCGGCTACCATAACAATAGCGTCATCATGTTAGACATCACAACCTGATGATATGACACTCCACCAGCTACCATACCAATGGCGTCATCATGTTAGACATCACAACCTTGTGATATGACACTCCACCGGCTACCAATGGCTTCATGATGTTAGACATCACAACCTCGTGATATGACACTCCTGGCTACCAATGGCTTCATCATGTTAGACAATCACAACCTCGTGATATGACACTCCTGGCTACTAATGGCTTCATGATGTTAGACATCACAACTTCGTGATATGACATTCCTGGCTACCAATGGCTTCATCATGTTAGACATCACAACCTCGTGATATGACACTCCTGGCTACCAATGGCTTCATCATGTTAGACATCACAACCTCGTGATATGACACACCTGGCTACCAATGGCTTCATGATGTAAGACAATCACAACTTCGTGATATGACACTCCTGACTACCAATGGCTTCATCATGTTAGACATCACAACCTCGTGATATGACACTCCTGGCTACCAATGGCTTCATCATTTTAGACATCACAACCTCCTGATATGACACTCCTGGCTACCAATGGCCTTATCATGTTAGACATCACAACCTCGTGATATGACACTCCTGGTTACCAATGGCTTCATCATGTTAGACATCACAACCTCGTGATATGACACTCCTGGTTACCAATTGATTCATCATGTAAGACGTCACAACTTCTTGATATGACATTCCTGGCTACCAATGGCTTCATCATGTTAGACATCACAACTTCTTGATATTACACTCCTGGCTACCAATGGCTTCATCATGTTAGACATCACAACCTCATGATATGACACTCCTGGCTACCAATGGCTTCTTCATGTTAGACATCACAACTTCTTGATATGACACTCCTGGTTACCAATGGCTTCATCATGTTAGACAGCACAACTTCTTGATATGACACTCCTGGCTACCAATGGCTTCATCATGTTAGACATCACATCTTCTTGATATGACACTCCTGGCTACCAATGGCTTCATCATGTTAGACATCACAACCTCATGATATGACACTCCTTGCTACCAATGGCTTCATCATGTTAGACATCACAACTTCTTGATATGACACTCCTGGCTACCAATTGCTTCATCATGTTAGACATCACAACTTCGTGATATGACACTCCTGGTTACCAATGGCTTCATCATGTTAGACATCACAACTTCTTGATATTACACTCCTGGCTACCAATGGCTTCATCATGTTAGACATCACAACCTCGTGAAATGACACTCCTGGTTACCAATGGCTTCATGATGTTGGACATCACAACCTCATGATATGACACTCCTTGCTACCGATGGCTTCATCATGTTAGACATCACATCTTCTTGATATGACACTCCTGGCTACCAATGGCTTCATCATGTTAGACATCACAACCTCATGATATGACACTCCTTGCTACCAATGGCTTCATCATGTTAGACATCACAACCTCGTGATATGACACTCCTGGCTACCAATGGCTTCATCATGCTAGACATCACAACCTTGTGTTATGACACGCCTGGCTACCAATGGCTTCATCATGCTAGACATCACAACCTTGTGATAAGTTACTCCTGGCTACCAATGGCTTCATCATGCTAGACATCACAACCTCGTGAAATGACACTCCTAGCTACCAATGGTTTCATCATGTTAGACATCACAACCTTGTGATATGACACTCCTGGTTACCAATGGCTTCATCATGTTAGACATGACAACCTCTTGATATGACACTCCTCCCTACCAATGGCTTCATCATGTTAGACATCACAACCTTGTGAAATGACACTCCTAGCTACCAATGGCTTCATCATGTTAGACATCACAACCTCGCGATATGACACTCCTGGCTACCAATGACTTCATCATGTTAGACATGACAACCTCGTGATATGACATGCCTGGCTACCAATGGCTTCATCATGTTAGACATCACAACCTTGTGAAATGACACTCCTAGCTACCAATGGCTTCATCATGCTAGACATCACAACCTCGCGATATGACACTCCTGGCTACCAATGGCTTCATCATGTTAGACATCATAACCTCATGATATGACACTCCTGGCTACCAATGGCTTCATGATGTTAGACCTCATAACCTCCTTATATGAAACTCCTGGTTACCAATGGCTTCATGATGTTAGACATCACAACCTCGCCATATGACACCCCTGGCTACCAATGGCTTCATCATGTTAGACAATCACAACCTCGTGATATGACACTCCTGGCTACCAATTAATTCATCATGTTACACATCACAATCTTGTGATATGACGTTCCTGGCTACCAATGGCGTCATGATATTAGACATCACAACCTCGTGATATGACACTCCTGGCTACCAATGGCATCATCATGTTAGACATCACAACCTCTTGATATGACCCTCCTGGTTACCAATGGCTTCATCATGTTAGACATCATAACCTCCTGATATGACACTCCTGGCTACCAATGGGTTCATCATGTAAGACATCACAACCTTGTGATATGACACTCCTGGCTACCAATGGCTTCATCATGTTAGACATCACAACTTCGTGATATGACACTCCTGGCTACCAATGGCTTCATCATGTTAGACATTACAACCTCGTGATATGACACTCATGGCTACCAATGGCTTCATCATGTTAGACATCACAACCTTGTGATATGACACTCCTGGCTACCAATGGCTTCATCATGTTAGACATCACAACCTCGTGATATGACACTCCTGGCTACCAATAGCTTCATCATGTTAGACAATCACAACCTCGTGATATGACATTCCTGGCTACCAATGGCTTCATCATGTTAGACAATCACAATCTCGTGATATGACACTCCTGGCTACCAATGGCTTCATCATGTTAGACATCACAACTTCTTGAAATGACACTCCTGGCTACCAATGGCTTCATCATGTTAGACAATCACAACCTCAGGATATGACACTCCTGGCTACCGATGGCTTCATCATGTTAGACATCACAACTTCGTGATATGACACTCCTGGCTACCAATGGCTTCATCATGTTAGACATCACAACCTCGTGATATGACACTCCTGGCTACCAATGGCTTCATCATGTTAGACAATAACAACCTCATGATATGACACTCCTGGCTACCAATGGCTTCATCATGTTAGACATCACAACCTTGTGATATGACACTCCTTGCTACCAATGGCTTCATCATGTTAGACATCACAACCTCGTGATATGACACTCCTGGTTACCTATGGCTTCATCATGTTAGACAATCACAACCTTGCGATATGACACTCCTGGCTACCAATGGCTTCATCATGTTAGACATCACAACCTCGTGATATGACACTCCTGGCTACCAATGGCTTCATCATGTTAGACATCACAACCTCGCGATATGACACTCCTGGTTACCAATGGCTTCATGATGTTAGACATCACAACCTTATGATATGACACTCTTGGCTACCAATGGCTTCATCATGTTAGACATCACAACCTCGTGATATGACACTCCTGGCTACCAATGGCTTCATCATGTTAGACATCACAACCTCGTGATATGACACTCCTGGCTACCAATGGCTTCATCATGTTAGACAATCACAACCTCGTGATATGACACTCCTGGCTACCAATTGCTTCATCATGTTAGACATCACAACCTTGTGATATGACACTCCTGGCTACCAATGGCTTCATCATGTTAGACATCACATCTTCATGATATGACACTCCTGGCTACCAATGGCTTCATCATGTTAGACATCACAACCTCGTGATATGACACTCCTGGCTACCAATGGCTTCATCATGTTAGACATCACAACCTTGTGAAATGACACTCCTAGCTACCAATGGCTTCATCATGTTAGACATCACAACCTCGCGATATGACACTCCTGGCTACCAATGGCTTCATCATGTTAGACATCATAACCTCATGATATGACACTCCTGGCTACCAATGGCTTCATGATGTTAGACCTCATAACCTCCTTATATGAAACTCCTGGTTACCAATGGCTTCATGATGTTAGACATCACAACCTCGCCATATGACACCTCTGGCTACTAATGGCTTCATCATGTTAGACAATCACAACTTCATGATATGACACTCCTGGTTACCAATGGCTTCATCATGTGAGACATCACAACCTCGTGATATGACACTCCTGGCTACCAATGGCTTCATCATGTTAGACAATCACAACCTAGTGATATGACACTCCTGGCTACCAATGGCTTCATCATGTTAGACATCACAACCTCGTGATATGACACTCCTGGCTACCAATGGCTTCATCATGTTAGACATCACAACCTCGTGATATCACACTCCTGGCTACCAATGGCTTCATCATGTTAGACATCACAACTTCGTGATATGACACTCCTGGCTACCAATGGCTTCATCATGTTAGACAATCACAACCTCGTGATATGACACTCCTGGTTACCAATGGCTTCATCATGTTAGACATCACAACCTCGTGATATGACACTCCTGGCTACCAATTGATTCATCATGTAAGACATCACAACTTCTTGATATGACATTCCTGGCTACCAATGGCTTCATCATGTTAGACATCACAACCTCATGATATGACACTCCTTGCTACCAATGGCTTCATCATGTTAGACATCACAACTTCTTGATGTGACACTCCTTGCTACCAATGGCTTCATCATGTTAGACATCACAACTTCTTGATATGACACTCCTGGCTACCAACGGCTTCATCATGTTAGACATCACAACCTCATGATATGACACTCCTGGCTACCAATGGCTTCATCATGTTAGACATCACAACTTCTTGATATGACACTCCTGGTTACCAATGGCTTCATCATGTTAGACATCACAACTTCTTGATATGACACTCCTGGCTACCAATGGCTTCATCATGTTAGACATCACATCTTCTTGATATGACACTCCTGGCTACCAATTGCTTCATCATGTAAGACATCACAACCTCATGATATGACACTCCTTGCTACCGATGGCTTCCTCATGTTAGACATCGCAACTTCTTGATATGTCACTCCTGGCTACCAATGGCTTCATCATGTTAGACATCACAACTTCGTGATATGACACTCCTGGTTACCAATGGCTTCATCATGTTAGACATCACAACTTCTTGATATGACACTCCTGGCTACCAATGGCTTCATCATGTTAGACAATCACAACCTCATGATATGACACTCCTGGTTACCAATGGCTTCATCATGTTAGACATCACAACCTCATGATATGACACTCCTGGCTACCAATTGATTCATCATGTAAGACATCACAACTTCTTGATATGACATTCCTGGCTACCAATGGCTTCATCATGTTAGACATCACAACCTCGTGATATGACACTCCTGGCTACCAATGGCTTCATCATGTTAGACATCACAACTTCTTGATATGACACTCCTGGCTACCAATTGATTCATCATGTAAGACATCACAACTTCTTGATATGACATTCCTGGTTACCAATGGCTTCATCATGTAAGACATCACAACCTCATGATATGACACTCCTTGCTACCGATGGCTTCCTCATGTTAGACATCACAACTTCTTGATATGACACTCCTTGCTACCAATGGCTGAATCATGTTAGACATCACATCTTCTTGATATGACAGTCCTGGCTACCAATGGCTTCATCATGTTAGACATCACAACCTCATGATATGACACTCCTTGCTACCAATGGCTGAATCATGTTAGACATCACATCTTCTTGATATGACAGTCCTGGCTACCAATGGCTTCATCATGTTAGACATCACAACCTCATGATATGACACTCCTTATTACCAATGGCTTCATCATGTTAGACATCACAACCTCGTGATATGACACTCCTGGCTACCACGGCTTCATCATGTTAGACATCACAACTTCTTGATATGTCACTCCTGGCTACCAATGTCTTCATCATGTTAGACATCACAACTTCGTGATATGACACTCCTGGTTACCAATGGCTTCATCATGTTAGACATCACAACTTCTTGATATGACACTCCTGGCTACCAATGGCTTCATCATGTTAGACAATCACAACCTTGTGATATGACACTCCTGGTTACCAATGGCTTCATCATGTTAGACATCACAACCTCATGATATGACACTCCTGGCTACCAATGGCTTCATCATGTTAGACATCACAACCTCGTGATATGACACTCCTGGCTACCAATGGCTTCATCATGTTAGACATCACAATCTCGTGATATGACACTCCTGGTTACCAATTGCTTCATCATGTTAGACATCACATCGTGGTATGACACTCCTGGCTACCAATGTCTTCATCATGTGAGACATCACAACCTTGTTATAAGACACTTCTGGCTACCAATGGCTTCATCATGCTAGACATCACAACCTCGTGAAATGACACTCCTAGCTACCAATGGCTTCATCATGTTAGACATCACAACCTCGCGATGTGACACTCCTGGCTACCAATGGCTTCATCATGTTAGACATCATAACCTTGTGATATGACACTCCTGGTTACCAATGGCTTCATCATGTTAGGCATGCCAACCTCGTGATATAACACTCCTGGCTACCAATGGTTTCATCATGTTAGACATCACAACCTTGTGAAATGACACTCCTAGCTACCAATGGCTTCATCATGTTAGACATCACTACCTCGCGATATGACACTCTTGGCTACCAATGGCTTCATCATGTTAGACATCATAACCTCCTGATATGACACTCCTGGCTACCAATGGCTTCATCAGGTTAGACATCATAACCTCCTTATATGAAACTCCTGGTTACCAATGGCTTCATGATGTTAGACATCACAACCTCGCCATATGACACTCCTGGCTACCAATGGCTTGATCATGTTAGACAATTACAACCTCGTGATATGACACTCCTGGTTACCAATGGCTTCATGATGTTAGACATCACAACCTCGCCATATGACACTCCTGGCTACCAATGGCTTCATCATGTTAGACAATTACAACCTCGTGATATGACACTCCTGGCTACCAATGGCTTCATCATGTTAGACAATCACAACCTCGTGATATGACACTCCTGGCTACCAATGGCTTCATCATGTTAGACATCACAACCTCGTGATATGACCCTCCTGGCTACCAATGGCTTCATCATGTTAGACATCATAACCTCCTGATATGACACTCCTGGCTACCAATGGCTTCATCATGTTAGACAATCACAATCTTGTGATATGACATTCCTGTCTACCAATGGCGTCATGATGTTAGACATCACAACCTCGTGATATGACACTCCTGGCTACCAATGGCTTCATCATGTTAGACATCACAACCTCGTGATATGACCCTCCTGGCTACCAATGGCTTCATCATGTTAGACATCATAACCTCCTGATATGACACTCCTGGCTACCAATGGCTTCATCATGTTAGACATCACAACCTTGTGATATGACACTCCTGGCTACCAATGGCATCATGATGTTAGACATCACAACTTCGTGATATGACACTCCTGGCTACCAATGGCTTCATCATGTTAGACATCACAACCTCGTGATATGACACTCCTGGCTACCAATGGCTTCATCATGTTAGACATCACAACTTCTTGATATGACACTCCTGGCTACCAATGGCTTCATCATGTTAGACAATCAGAACCTCGTGATATGACACTCCTGGTTACCAATGGCTTCATCATGTTAGACATCACAACCTCGTGATATGACACTCCTGGCTACCAATTGATTCATCATGTAAGACATCACAACTTCTTGATATGACATTCCTGGCTACCAATGGCTTCATCATGTTAGACATCACAACCTCATGATATGACACTCCTTGCTACCAATGGCTTCATCATGTTAGACATCACAACTTCTTGATATGACACTCCTGGCTACCAATGGCTTCATCATGTTAGACATCACAACTTCTTAATATGACACTCCTGGCTACCAATGGCTTCATCATGTTAGACATCACAACCTCATGATATGACACTCCTGGCTACCAATGGCTTCATCATGTTAGACATCACAACTTCTTGATATGACACTCCTGGTTACCAATGGCTTCATCATGTTAAGACTTCACAACCTCATGATATGACACTCATTGCTACCAATGGCTTCATCATGTTAGACATCACATCTTATTGATATGACACTCCTGGCTACCAATGGCTTCATCATGTTAGACATCACATCTTCATGATATGACACTCCTTGCTATCAATGGCTTCATCGTGTTAGACATCACAACCTCGTGATATGACACTCCTGGCTACCAATGGCTTCATCATGTTAGACATCACAACTTCGTGATATGACATTCCTGGCTGCCAATGGCTTCATGATGTTAGACATCACAACTTCTTGATATGACACTCCTGGCTACCAATGGCTTCATGATGTTAGACATCACAACCTCATGATATGACACTCTTGGCTAACAATGGCTTCATCATGTTAGACATCACAACCTCGTGATATGACACTCCTGGCTACCAATGGCTTCATGATGTTAGATATCACAACCTCATGATATGACACTCCTGGCTACCAATGGCTTCATCATGTTAGACATCACAACCTCGTGATATGACACTCCTGTACCAATGGCTTCATCATGTTAGACATCACAACCTTGTGATATGACACTCCTGGCTACCAATGGCTTCATGATGTTAGACATCATAACCTCAAGATATGACACTCCTGGTTACCAATTGCTTCATCATGTTAGACATCACAACTTCGTGATATGACACTCCTGGCTACCAATGTCTTCATCATGTTAGACATCACAACCTCGTGATATGACACTCCTGGCTACCAATTGCTTCATCATGCTAGACATCACAACCTCCTGATATGACATGCCTGGTTACCAATTGCTTCATCATGCTAGACATCACAACCTTGTTATAAGACACTCCTGGCTACCAATGGCTTCATCATGCTAAACATCACAACCTCGTGAAATGACACTCCTAGCTACCAATGGCTTCATCATGTTAGACATCACAACCTCGCGATATGACACTCCTTGCTACCAATGGCTTCATCATGTTAGACATCACAACCTTGTGATATGACACTCCTGGTTACCAATGGCTTCATCATGTTAGACATGACAACCTCGTGATATGACACTCCTGGCTACCAATGGCTTCATCATGTTAGACATCACAACCTTGTGAAATAACACTCCTGGCTACCAATGGCTTCATCATGTTAGACATCATAACCTCCTGGTATGACACTCCTGGGTACCAATGGCTTCATCATGTTAGACATCACAACCTCGCCATATGAGACACCTGGCTACCAATGGCTTCATCATGTTAGACAATCACAACCTCGTGATATGACACTCCTGGCTACCAATGGCTTCATCATGTGAGACATCACAATCTTGTGATATGACATTCCTGGCTACCAATGGCGTCATGATGTTAGACATCACATCGTGATATGACACTCCTGGCTACCAATGGCTTCATCATGTTAGACATCACAACCTCGTGATATGACCCTCCTGGCTACCAATGGCTTCATCATGTTAGACATCATAACCTCCTGATATGACACTCCTGACTACCAATGGCTTCATCATGTTGGACATCACAACCTTGTGATATGACACTCCTGGCTACCAATGGCTTCATGATGTTAGACATCACAACTTCGTGATATGACACTCCTGGCTACCAATGGCTTCATGATGTTAGACATCACAACCTCGTGATATGACACTCCTGGCTACCAATGGCTTCATTATGTTAGACATCACAACCTCGTGATATGACACTCCTGGCTACCAATGGCTTCATCATGTTAGACATCACAACCTCGTGATATGACACTCCTGGCTACCAATAGCTTCATCATGTTAGACAATCACAACGTCGTGATATGACACTCCTGGCTACCAATGGCTTCATCATGTTAGACAATCACAACCTCGTGATATGACACTCCTGGCTACCAATGGCTTCACCATGTTAGACATCACAACTTCGTGATATGACACTCCTGGCTACCAATGGCTTCATCATGTTAGACAATCACAACCTCGTGATATGACACTCCTGGCTACCAATGGCTTCACCATGTTAGACATCACAACTTCGTGATATGACACTCCTGGCTACCAATGGCTTCATCATGTTAGACAATCACAACTTCGTGATTTGACACTCCTGGCTACCAATGGCTTCATCATGTTAGACATCACAACTTCGTGATATGACACTCCTGGCTACCAATGGCTTCATCATGTTAGACATCACAACCTCGTGATATGACACTCCTGGCTACCAATGGCTTCATCATGTTAGATAATCACAACCTTGTGATATGACCCTCCTGGCTACCAATGGCTTCATCATATTAGACATCACAACCTTGTGATATGACACTCCTGGCTACCAATGGCTTCATCATGTTAGACATCACAACCTCGTGATATGACACTCCTGGCTACCAATGGCTTCATCATGTTAGACATCACAACTTCGTGATATGACACTCCTGGCTACCAATGGCTTCATCATGTTAGACATCACAACCTCGTGATATGACACTCCTGGCTACCAATGGCTTCATCATGTTAGACAATCACAACCTTGTGATATGACCCTCCTGGCTACCAATGACTTCATCATATTAGACATCACAACCTTGTGATATGACACTCCTGGCTACCAATGGCTTCATGATGTTAGACATCACAACCTCGTGATATGACACTCCTGGCTACCAGTGGCTTCATCATGTTAGACAACATTCAAACGTCCCATAATGTGAAGAATGTGCAATTTTATTTTTACCTTTTTAAAAGCCTAAAGCTAAGAACAGAAATCTTACCATCATCATGTAAACCTGATTTCCAGTATTGATTTGCATAGGGTTCAAGAAACTAGGTTATGGGCAGTGAATATCCTTAATGTGAGGTTACTGAAATGAGGTCTTTAATTGGGTGTATATATAAATGAAGAACATTCTAGATCAGTAAAAATAAGCTTTTTGGTGTGTTTTCATTGAACATGGGTATATTACTTGTGACAGGTTTACATACATCTTCATTGTTTTGTCATGTTGAATACTGACTGCATGTACCCCCAGCAGAGTAGTATGTGAACTTCCAGAAGGATTGACTTATATATGAACTTTGAGCTAATGATTGAGACACTATTTCAAAGGAAACAGAGCTGTGGTAACTCAGATCTTAATTATCTCCCTTATAATTAGTATAATTCAATTATGTCTTTATGACCCATTTCCAACTCAGAAAGGTTACCTCAAGTTGCTCAAGAAGTGTTGTTATTAATATATTAGCATGTGCTTTTGACAATATTCCTGACATCGGTGGGAACCATGTGCTGTTGACATCAGTGGGAACCATGTGCTGTTGACATCAGTGGGAACCAGGTGAAATTCAGTGATGCCCATACTCCAGAATGTACTGAAAGAGGAAAAGTGTATAGATTCAGAGCACAACTTTATATTTGTCAACAGGTGTACAGAATTAGGTACATTATTAGTTCACATGAGCATAATATCTTGAACAAACGTTTTGGAATGGTCAAATCAGATAATTAATGTCATAGTAATGGCGCTTGAAACATTAAAAATTGCATTTTTTGACCATTTGTGTATTATAGCACCTGCGTTTTCCAATTGATCCTCACTAAACTTACACAGTAATTATATAACTATAGTGTCATAGACAAGTCCTTAGTGAACTGTTTAAATCAGATAATTATTGTAAAAGTTATGACTTGAATTGTTAAATATTATATTATATAGTATTGTGTGCACTCTATAGCACTCACAGTTTTATTTTGATCTTCACCAAACTTACACAGTACTTATATAATCATAATATGAAAAGCAAACTGTTGAACTGGCCACATCAGATAATAATTACTGAAGTTATTGTCCTTCAATTGACAAAAATTGCTTTATCTTATGTTGTGTGCACTCTACTCACCCCATTTTTTATTTTCAAACTTCATTAAACTTACACATAAGTTATGTAACCATAATATCTCAAACATGTTTTTTAACTGACCAAATAGGATACTTAATGGTGGAGTTATGGTCCTTTTAATTATCAAACAATGAGCGATTTAATGTTGTTTGCATTCTAGCACCTGCAATTTTCATTTAATCATTGCAAAACTTGCACAGTAGTCATTTAACAATAATATCTCGAACAAGTACTTGTAATCGCTTAATAAGGTAATTAATGTTGGGAGTTGTGGCTCTTGAATTGTCAAAAATTGTGGTGTTTGACCTTTCCTGCACACACACACACACACACACACACACACACACACACACATTTGGTCATCACTAAACTTGCATTACACTTATTATATAACCACAATATCTTGGACGAAGGATCAAATTAGATAATATTCTCTGCATCATCAAAAATCGTTTCTTTATAATTATGTGCACTCTAGTTTTCATTTGATATTCACTAAATGTATACAGTATAACTAAATTATATTGGTCATATTCTTGAACTGGTCAATTTTGATAACTAATATTGGAGTTTGATGGCCCTTGAATTGTCAAAAAGTGTGTTATTTGAAATTGTGTGCAGTCTAATACCTGCAGTTTTTAATTGATCTGCACCATACTTACACAGCAGTTATATATAGCTATACTATCTCAGACAAGGTTTTGAATTTGCTGGAAGTCTGCCTGGCTAGAGCCAGTACTAAGGATATGTGGATAAAGTGTTTTGGACACTACACATGGCCCTGATGACCTCACCCTAATCCCCTACTCCCTGATCCTGGGTCTGATGCTCCCTATAACTACTTCTGCATTGTCTCCTCTACACCTGGTGAGTGATTTAGGATAATATGGAAGTTTTATATTCATTGACAAACTTTATGAAACCAAATATAGATGATGCACAGTTGGTGATGTGCTTACTCTAAATCTGCCATTCATTGTATTATATGGAAACAATGCGTTTATATTGCAGCTTTTTATGATCTGGAAGACTTATGAAAAATGCCAATATTAATTTATCCCAAAACCTTTATGATAGAGATTTAAATACAATGTTTATTTTTCATTTACTTTGCAGTTGCATTCCTAACAAGATGATACCTATTCATGAATGATCCAATAGACTAATTGAACCTCTTATTGCGAGATGTGTTTTTCTTCATATGTGATATATTGCCTGTTCATCTAATTTAGCCTGCCACAAAGTATATTTATTTCATCTCATGGCAGAATGGTATATTGCCATGCATTAAGTTTGTTTCAACAATTAGTGAAATCCCACTGCAGCCTTTTTCTTATAAGATTGCCGTGAAGTATTTTGCAATACACAAGTTTTTGCATAAAACAAAACAGATGATAGGCCATAATGGCGTGGTTAAGTTTTGTATATACATGTGTGTTATATATTATTTCTGATTCACATGGAATACAAACGTTGCTGTTGGAGGGGGATGGTTAATGTCCTTGTGAGAGAGCCTGCAAATAAGGAAAAGAGTTTGTGGATTTCTGTAGGATTCAAAACCATTTTTGATCATCTTTGTGGGATATGATGTGTAAAGGTTTAAATAGATTTTACCTACACAATGTGATGGAAACATTAAATGTTGTTTATAATTAATGTTATGTTACTATGGAGATGGAATCTGGAAACTGTACTGTAGTAAAGCTTAAACTTAATCAAAGTGTAAACAAAGAATGGTGATGGTAAAAATTATGAATGATTATTTTGGCTGTGAAGTTGTGTCTGGTGTCAGGATATAAGGCTAGTTGTAAATGATGAATAATCAGGGCATGTTGTCTTGTACTCAGGAACTCGGTAAAATTTGATATGTGAAAATATCAATTAAAATGAACTCATGATGACAAAACTGTAAATAAACTAAAATGTAAATATTGACATTAAATACTATTTATTTATTTATTTATTTATTTATTTGTTTGTACAGTTATTTATTTGATAAGAGAACATTTTATTAATATATAACATTTTTAAATATTTATTAACTATTTATGATTAGCGGATTATTCATATTCTAAAATTAATCTCCTACCTCAAATGTTGCAATGTGTGTATCTTACATGGGTGGATTACGTAACAATCATAATAAATACATGTAAAGTGCATAATATATATAACCATCATACAGATTAATTAAACCCCACAATTGGAAAGTATGGCCTCCAACTTCAGAGTAACAGCTCAGGCTGAGTTCATTCACTCTTGTTCCAGCTCTGGTAAGTGTTGTTTTATCAAACAGATGCACTTCATGTTTGTTTCTGCTTGCTTATGTTGGAAAATAGCTCTGAGTCATAATTTATAAATGTGTTTTATTATCATTGACTTATCTTGCAAATACTAAATATTTTTTGTGATATAGCTCAATGTTTCCATTCAACTCTTGTTCCATATCCATGTTGACTGTCATTTAATTTTTTCTCTTCATCTGCAAGCAATTAGTTTTCTACGACCCTATGGCTGGTTATATGTACCAGTATACAGGGGCAGATTGAGGATTTCAGTTTAGAGGGGGATGGACTTGGGGATACAACACAAAATCTGAATGGGCACACAAGTCATGTTTTTCAGTAGAAATAAAGTGGGTTTTAATAAATTGTAGGAGTTAAGGAAGGGCATACAATGTTTTTTTCATAGAGTAGATCTGCCAATGATATATACATTGTGAATGCAGAAGATTGGGTATTATGATGACATGAGTTGCAGTTGTAATGTCCACCCAATGAAACATGATTAAGGACCTTTTCTTTCTCCTATAATTTAAGTATCACCATCAATTTAGTGATACATGAGTAATGGCCCTTCTTTCTTCTTAAAACCAGTTAACAATCCACATACGATTGACTAACATTGTATCTGATGATAATTTTGATAGGATATTAATGTCCATATAAGTACATGTGTGTAATTTATCAGTGCAGTAAATGAATATGTTATTGCAGCCCATGTTTGTGAATTACAGTTGAGTGTGAAACAATAGTTACAGCCCCAATTTGTGATGATAATGAAGCCATAACAGTCAGTGATATATAAATTATACCCCTTGTTATTGGAAATCATTGAGTTGATACTGTTTGGTCAATGATTCAAGAGTTAGATCCCTTGTTACTTGAAAGCAGTTCAGTCAATGATATATACATTACTGATGCCCCTCATTGTTTCATGGCATTTAGGTATTACTGTCCAGTCAAACGCATTTCAGTTATGTTCATTGTTACCTACAAGCGTCAAGGTATCACCGTCCATTCCAATGTACTAGTATTTAAGTTATGTTCATTGTTACCTGCAAGCATTAAGGTATTACTGTCCAGTCCAATGTATTTCAGTTATGTTCATTGTTACCTGCAAGCATTTAGGTATTTATGTCCTGTCCCATGTATTTCAGTTATGTTCATTGTTACCTGCAAGCATCTAGGTATTACTGTCCAGTCCCATGTATTTCAGTTATGTTCATTGTTACCTGCAAGCATTTAGGTATTTATGTCCTGTCCAATGTATTTCAGTTATGTTCATTGTTACCTACAAGCATTTAGGTATTTATGTCCTGTCCCATGTATTTCAGTTATGTTCATTGTAACCTGCAAGCATCTAGGTATTACTGTCCAGTCTGATGTATTTCAGTTATGTTCATTGTTACCTGCAAGCATCTAGGTATTAATGTCCAGTCCAATGTATTTCAGTTATGTTCATTGTTACCTGCAAGCATCTAGGTATTAATGTCCAGTCTGATGTATTTCAGTTATGTTCATTGTTACCTGCAAGCATCTAGGTATTGATGTCCAGTCCAATGTATTTCAGTTATGTTCATTGTTACCTGCAAGCATCAAGGTATAAATGTCCAGTCCAATGTATTTCAGTTATGTTCATTGTTACCTGCAAGCATCTAGGTATTAATGTCCAGTCCAATGTATTTCAGTTATGTTCATTGTTACCTGCAAGCATCAAGGTATTAATGTCCAGTCCAATGTATTTCAGTTATGTTCATTGTTACCTGCAAGCATCAAGGTATTAATGTCCAGTCCAATGTATTTCAGTTATGTTTATTGTTACCTGCAAGCATCTAGGTATTAATGTCCAGTCCAATGTATTTCAGTTATGTTCATTGTTACCTGCAAGCATCTAGGTATTAATGTCCAGTCTGATGTATTTCAGTTATGTTCATTGTTACCTGCAAGCATCTAGGTATTACTGTCCAGTCCTATGTATTTCAGTTATGTTCATTGTTACCTGCAAGCATCAAGTTATAAATTTCCAGTCCAATGTATTTCAGTTATGTTCATTGTTACCTGCAAGCATCAAGGTATTAATGTCCAGTCCAATGTATTTCAGTTATGTTCATTGTTACCTGCAAGCATCTAGGTATTAATGTCCAGTCCGATGTATTTCAGTTATGTTCATTGTTACCTGCAAGCATCTAGGTATTAATGTCCAGTCTGATGTATTTCAGTTATGTTCATTGTTACCTGCAAGCATCTAGGTATTAATGTCCAGTCCAATGTATTTCAGTTATGTTCATTGTTACCTGCAAGCATTTAGGTATTAATGTCCAGTCCTATGTATTTCAGTTATGTTCATTGTTACCTGCAAGCATCTAGGTATTAATGTCCAGTCCAATGTATTTCAGTTATGTTCATTGTTACCTGCAAGCATCAAGGTATTAATGTCCAGTCCAATGTATTTCAGTTATGTTCATTGTTACCTGCAAGCATATAGGTATTAATGTCCAGTCCGATGTATTTCAGTTATGTTCATTGTTACCTGCAAGCATCTAGGTATTAATGTCCAGTCCAATGTATTTCAGTTATGTTCATTGTTACCTGCAAGCATCTAGGTATTAATGTCCAGTCTGATGTATTTCAGTTATGTTCATTGTTACCTGCAAGCATCAAGGTATTAATGTCCAGTCTGATGTATTTCAGTTATGTTCATTGTTACCTGCAAGCATCAAGGTATTAATGTCCAGTCCAATGTATTTCAGTTATGTTCATTGTTACCTGCAAGCATCTAGGTATTAATGTCCAGTCCAATGTATTTCAGTTATGTTCATTGTTACCTGCAAGCATCTAGGTATTAATGTCCAGTCTGATGTATTTCAGTTATGTTCATTGTTACCTGCAAGCATCTAGGTATTAATGTCCAGTCCAATGTATTTCAGTTATGTTCATTGTTACCTGCAAGCATCAAGGTATAAATGTCCAGTCCAATGTATTTCAGTTTTGTTCATTGTTACCTGCAAGCATCTAAGTATTAATGTCCAGTCCAATGTATTTCAGTTATGTTCATTGTTACCTGCAAGCATCTAGGTATTAATGTCCAGTCTGATGTATTTCAGTTATGTTCATTGTTACCTGCAAGCATCTAGGTATTAATGTATAGTCCAATGTATTTCAGTTATGTTCATTGTTACCTGCAAATATCTAGGTATTAATGTCCAGTCCAATGTATTTCAGTTATGTTCATTATTACCTGCAAGCATCTAGGTATTAATGTCCATTCCAATGTATTTCAGTTATGTTCATTGTTACCTACAAGCTTTTATGTATTTATGTCATGTCCCATGTATTTCAGTTATGTTCATTGTTACCTGCAAGCATCTAGGTATTAATGTCCAGTCTGATGTATTTCAGTTATGTTCATTGTTACCTGCAAGCATCTAGGTATTAATGTCCAGTCTGATGTATTTCAGTTATGTTCATTGTTACCTGCAAGCATCTAGGTATTAATGTCCTGTCCAATGTATTTCAGTTATGTTCATTGTTACCTACAAGCATTTAGGTATTTATGTCCTGTCCCATGTATTTCAGTTATGTTCATTGTTACCTGCAAGTATCTAGGTATTAATGTCCAGTCTGATGTATTTCAGTTATGTTCATTGTTACCTGCAAGCATCTAGGTATTAATGTCCAGTCCCAGTATTTCAGTTATGTTCATTGTTACCTGCAAGCATCTAGGTGTTAATGTCCAGTCTGATGTATTTCAGTTATGTTCATTGTTACCTGCAAGCATCTAGGTATTACTGTCCAGTCCAATGTATTTCAGTTATGTTCATTGTTACTTGCAAGCATCTAGGTATTAATGTCCAGTCCAATGTATTTCAGCTATGTTCATTGTTACCTGCAAGCATCTAGGCATTAATATCCAGTCCAATGTATTTCAGCTATGTTCATTGTTACCTGCAAGCATCTAGGTATTAATGTCAAGTCTGATGTATTTCAGTTATGTTCATTGTTACCTGCATATATCTAGGTATTAATGTCCAGTCCAATGTATTTCAGCTATGTTCATTGTTTCTGCAAGCATCTAGGTATTAATGTCCAGTCCGATGTATTTCAGTTATGTTCATTGTTACCTGCAAATATCTAGTTATTAATGTCCAGTCCAATGTATTTCAGCTATGTTCATTGTTACCTGCAAGCATCTAGGTATTAATGTCCAGTCCAATGTATTTCAGTTATGTTCATTGTTACCTGCAAATATCTAGGTATTAATGTCCAGTCCAATGTATTTCAGTTATGTTCATTATTACATGCAAGCATCTAGGTATTAATGTCCAGTCTGATGTATTTCAGTTACGTTCATTGTTACCTGCAAGCATCAAGGTATTAATGTCCAGTCTGATGTATTTCAGTTATGTTCATTGTTACCTGCAAGCATCTAGGTATTAATGTCCAGTCCAATGTATTTCAGCTATGTTCATTGTTACCTGCAAGCATCTAGGTATTAATGTCCAGTCTGATGTATTTCAGTTATGTTCATTGTTACCTGCAAGCATCTAGGTATTAATGTCCAGTCCAATGTATTTCAGCTATGTTCATTGTTACCTGCAAGCATCAAGGTATTAATGTCCAGTCCTATGTATTTCAGTTATGTTCGTTGTTACCTGCAAGTATCTAGGTATTAATGTCCAGTCCAATGTATTTCAGCTATGTTCATTGTTACCTGCAGGCATCGAGGTATTAATGTCCAGTCTGATGTATTTCAGTTATGTTCATTGTTACCTGAAAGCATCTAGGTATTAATGTCCAGTCTGATGTATTTCAGTTACGTTCATTGTTACCTGCAAGTATCTAGGTATTAATGTCCAGTCTGATGTATTTCAGCTATGTTCATTGTTACCTGCAAGCATCAAGGTATTAATGTCCAGTCCTATGTATTTCAGTTACGTTCATTGTTACCTGCAAGTATCTAGGTATTAATGTCCAGTCTGATGTATTTCAGTTACGTTCATTGTTACCTGAAAGCATCTAGGTATTAATGTCCAGTCTGATGTATTTCAGTTACGTTCATTGTTACCTGCAAGCATCAAGGTATTAATGTCCAGTCCTATGTATTTCAGTTATGTTCATTGCTACCTGCAAGCATCTAGGTATTAATGTCCAGTCTGATGTATTTCAATTATGTTCATTGTTACCTGCAAGCATCTAGGTAATAATGTCCAGTCTGATGTATTTCAGTTACATTCATTGTTACCTGCAAGCATCAAGGTATTAATGTCCAGTCCTATGTATTTCAGTTATGTTCATTGTTACCTGCAAGCATCTAGGTATTAATGTCCAGTCCAATGTATTTCAGTTATGTTCATTGTTACCTGCAAGCATCTAGGTATTAATGTCCAGTCCAATGTATTTCAGTTATGTTCATTGTTACCTGCAAGCATCTAGGTATTAATGTCCAGTCCAATGTATTTCAATTATGTTCATTGTTACCTGCAAGCATCAAGGTATTAATGTCCAGTCCAATGTATTTCAGTTATGTTCATTGTTACCTGCAAGCATCAAGGTATTAATGTCCAGTCCAATGTATTTCAGTTATGTTCATTGTTACCTGCAAGCATCAAGGTATTAATGTCCAGTCTGATGTATTTCAGTTATGTTCATTGTTACCTTCAAGCATCAAGGTATTAATGTCCAGTCCTATGTATTTCAGTTATGTTCATTGTTACCTGCAAGCATCTAGGTATTAATGTCCAGTCCAATGTATTTCAATTATGTTCATTGTTACCTGCAAGCATCTAGGTATTAATGTCCAGTCCAATGTATTTCAGTTATGTTCATTGTTACCTGCAAGCATCTAGGTATTACTGTCCAGTCCAATGTATTTCAGTTATGTTCATTGTTACCTGCAAGCATCTAGGTATTAATGTCCAGTCCAATGTATTTCAGCTATGTTCATTGTTACCTGCAAGCATCTAGGCATTAATGTCCAGTCCAATGTATTTCAGCTATGTTCATTGTTACCTGCAAGCATCTAGGTATTAATGTCAAGTCCAATGTATTTCAGTTATGTTCATTGTTACCTGCATATATCTAGGTATTAATATCCAGTCCAATGTATTTCAGCTATGTTCATTGTTTCTGCAAGCATCTAGGTATTAATGTCCAGTCCGATGTATTTCAGTTATGTTCATTGTTACCTGCAAATATCTAGGTATTAATGTCCAGTCCAATGTATTTCAGCTATGTTCATTGTTACCTGCAAGCATCTAGGTATTAATGTCCAGTCCAATGTATTTCAGTTATTTTCATTGTTACCTGCAAATATCTAGGTATTAATGTCCAGTCCAATGTATTTCAGTTATGTTCATTATTACATGCAAGCATCTAGGTATTAATGTCCAGTCTGATGTATTTCAGTTACGTTCATTGTTACCTGCAAGCATCAAGGTATTAATGTCCAGTCTGATGTATTTCAGTTATGTTCATTGTTACCTGCAAGCATCTAGGTATTAATGTCCAGTCCAATGTATTTCAGCTATGTTCATTGTTACCTGCAAGCATCTAGGTATTAATGTCCAGTCTGATGTATTTCAGTTATGTTCATTGTTACCTGCAAGCATCTAGGTATTAATGTCCAGTCCTATGTATTTCAGTTATGTTCGTTGTTACCTGCAAGTATCTAGGTATTAATGTCCAGTCCAATGTATTTCAGCTATGTTCATTGTTACCTGCAGGCATCGAGGTATTAATGTCCAGTCTGATGTATTTTAGTTATGTTCATTGTTACCTGAAAGCATCTAGGTATTAATGTCCAGTCTGATGTATTTCAGTTACGTTCATTGTTACCTGCAAGTATCTAGGTATTAATGTCCAGTCCTATGTATTTCAGTTATGTTCATTGCTACCTGCAAGCATCAAGGTATTAATGTCCAGTCCTATGTATTTCAATTATGTTCATTGTTACCTGCAAGCATCTAGGTATTAATGTCCAGTCTGATGTATTTCAATTATGTTCATTGTTACCTGCAAGCATCTAGGTATTAATGTCCAGTCTGATGTATTTCAATTATGTTCATTGTTACCTGCAAGCATCTAGGTATTAATGTCCAGTCTGATGTATTTCAGTTACATTCATTGTTACCTGCAAGCATCAAGGTATTAATGTCCAGTCCTATGTATTTCAGTTATGTTCATTGTTACCTGCAAGCATCTAGGTATTAATGTCCAGTCCAATGTATTTCAGTTATGTTCATTGTTACCTGCAAGCATCTAGGTATTAATGTCCAGTCCTATGTATTTCAGTTATGTTCATTGTTACCTGCAAGCATCTAGGTATTAATGTCCAGTCCAATGTATTTCAGTTATGTTCATTGTTACCTGCAAGCATCTAGGTATTAATGTCCAGTCCAATGTATTTCAGTTATGTTCATTGTTACCTGCAAGCATCTAGGTATTAATGTCCAGTCCAATGTATTTCAGTTATGTTCATTGTTACCTGCAAGCATCAAGGTATTAATGTCCAGTCTGATGTATTTCAGTTATGTTCATTGTTACCTTCAAGCATCAAGGTATTAATGTCCAGTCCTATGTATTTCAGTTACATTCATTGTTACCTGCAAGCATCTAGGTATTAATGTCCAGTCCAATGTATTTCAATTATGTTCATTGTTACCTGCAAGCATCTAGGTATTAATGTCCAGTCCAATGTATTTCAGTTATGTTCATTGTTACCTGCAAGCATCTAGGTATTAATGTCCAGTCCAATGTATTTCAGTTATGTTCATTGTTACCTGCAAGCATCAAGGTATTAATGTCCAGTCTGATGTATTTCAGTTATGTTCATTGTTACCTTCAAGCATCAAGGTATTAATGTCCAGTCTGATGTATTACAGTTATGTTCATTGTTACCTGCAAGCATCATGGTATTAATGTCCAGTCCAATGTATTTTAGTTATGTTCATTGTTACCTGCAAGCATCTAGGTATTAATGTCCAGTCCAATGTATTTCAGTTATGTTCATTGTTACCTGCAAACATCAAGGTATTAATGTCCAGTCCAATGTATTTCAGTTATGTTCATTGTTACCTGCAAGCACCTAGGTATAAATGTCCAGTCCAGTGTATTTCAGTTATGTTCATAGTTACCTGCAAGCATTAAGGTATTACTGTCCAGTCCGATGTATTTCAGTTATGTTCATTGTTACCTGCAAGCATCTAGGTATTTATGTCCAGTCTGATGTATTTCAGTTATGTTTATTGTTACCTGCAAGCATCTAGGTATTAATGTCCAGTCCAATGTATTTCAGTTATGTTCATTGTTACCTGCAAGCATCTAGGTATTATTGTCCAGTCCTATGTATTTCAGCTATGTTCATTGTAACCTGCAAGCATCAAGGTATTAATGTCCAGTCCATTGTATTTCAGTTATGTTCATAGTTACCTGCAAGCATCTAGGTATTAATGTCCAGTCCAATGTATTTCAGTTATGTTCATTGTTACCTACAAGCATTTAGGTATTTATGTCCTGTCCCATGTATTTCAGTTATGTTCATTGTTACCTGCAAGCATCTAGGTATTAATGTCCAGTCTGATGTATTTCAGTTATGTTCATTGTTACCTGCAAGCATCTAGGTATTAATGTCCAGTCCCATGTATTTCAGTTATGTTCATTGTTACCTGCAAGCATCTAGGTGTTAATGTCCAGTCTGATGTATTTCAGTTATGTTCATTGTTACCTGCAAGCATCTAGGTATTAATGTCCAGTCCAATGTATTTCAATTATGTTCATTGTTACCTGCAAGCATCTAGGTATTAATGTCCAGTCCAATGTATTTCAGCTATGTTCATTGTTACCTGCAAGCATCTAGGTATTAATGTCCAGTCCAACGTATTTCAGCTATGTTCATTATTACATGCAAGCATCTAGGTATTAATGTCCAGTCTGATGTATTTCAGTTACGTTCATTGTTACCTGCAAGCATCAAGGTATTAATGTCCAGTCTGATGTATTTCAGTTATGTTCATTGTTACCTGCAAGCATCTAGGTATTAATGTCCAGTCCAATGTATTTCAGCTATGTTCATTGTTACCTGCAAGCATCTAGGTATTAATGTCCAGTCTGATGTATTTCAGTTATGTTCATTGTTACCTGCAAGCATCTAGGTATTAACGTCCAGTCCAATGTATTTCAGCTATGTTCATTGTTACCTGCAAGCATCAAGGTATTAATGTCCAGTCCAATGTATTTCAGCTATGTTCATTGTTACCTGCAGGCATCTAGGTATTAATGTCCAGTCTGATGTATTTCAGTTATGTTCATTGTTACCTGCAAGCATCTAGGTATTAATGTCCAGTCCAATGTATTTCAGTTATGTTCATTGTTACCTGCAAGCATCTAGGTATTAATGTCCAGTCCCATGTATTTCAGTTATGTTCATTGTTACCTGCAAGCATCTAGGTATTAATGTCCAGTCTGATGTATTTCAGTTAAGTTCATTGTTACCTGCAAGCATCTAGGTATAAATGTCCAGTCCAATGTATTTCAGTTATGTTCATTGTTACCTGCAAGCATCAAGGTATTACTGTCCAGTCTGATGTATTTCAGTTATGTTCATTGTTACCTGCAAGCATCTAGGTATTACTGTCAAGTCCAATGTATTTCAGTTATGTTCATTGTTGCCTGCAAGCATCTAGGTATTAATGTCAAGTCTGATGTATTTCAGTTATGTTCATTGTTGCCTGCAAGCATCTAGGTATTACTGTCCAGTCTGATGTATTTCAGTTATGTTCATTGTTACCTGCAAGCATCTAGGTATTACTGTCCAGTCTGATGTATTTCAGTTTTGTTCATTGTTACCTGCAAGCATCAAGGTATTACTGTCCAGTCCGATGTATTTCAGTTTTGTTCATTGTTGCCAGCAAGCATTAAGGTATTAATGTCCAGTCCGATGTATTTCAGTTATGTTCATTGTTGCCTGCAAGCATCTAGGTATTAATGTCCAGTCCTATGTATTTCAGGTATGTTCATTGTTACCTGCAAGCATCTAGGTATTACTGTCCAGTCCAATGTATTTCAGTTATGTTCATTGTTGCCTGCAAGCATCTAGGTATTAATGTCCAGTCCAATGTATTTCAGTTTTGTTCATTGTTACCTGCAAGCATCTAGGTATTAATGTCCAGTCCAATGTATTTCAGTTATGTTCATTGTTACCTGCAAGCATCTAGGTATTAATGTCCATTCCTATGTATTTCAGTTATGTTCATTGTTACCTGCAAGCATCTAGGTATTACTGTCCAGTCCGATGTATTTCAGTTATGTTCATTGTTACCTGCAAGCATCTAGGTATTACTGTCCAGTCCGATGTATTTCAGTTATGTTCATTGTTACCTGCAAGCATCAAGGTATTAATGTCCAGTCTGATGTATTTCAGTTATGTTCATTGTTACCTGCAAGCATTTAGGTATTAATGTCCAGTCCAATGTATTTCAGTTTTGTTCATTGTTACCTGCAAGCATCTAGGTATTAATGTCCAGTCCAATGTATTTCATTTATGTTCATTGTTACCTGCAAGCATCTAGGTATTAATGTCCAGTCCTATGTATTTCAGTTATGTTCATTGTTACCTGCAAGCATCTAGGTATTACTGTCCAGTCCCATGTATTTCAGTTATGTTCATTGTTACCTGCAAGCATCAAGGTATTACTGTCCAGTCCAATGTATTTCAGCTATGTTCATTGTTACCTGCAAGCATCTAGGTATTAATGTCCAGTCCAATGTATTTCAGTTATGTTCATTGTTACCTGCAAGCATCTAGGTATTAATGTCCAGTCCAATGTATTTCAGTTATGTTCATTGTTACCTGCAAGCATCTAGGTATTAATATCCAGTCCAATGTATTTCAGTTATGTTCATTGTTACCTGCAACCATCAAGGTATTAATGTCCAGTCTGATGTATTTCAGTTATGTTCATTGTTACCTGCAAGCATCTATGTATTAATGTCCAGTCTGATGTATTTCAGTTATGTTCATTGTTACCTGCAAGCATCTAGGTATTAATGTCCAGTCCCATGTATTTCAGTTATGTTCATTGTTACCTGCAAGCATCTAGGTATTAATGTCCAGTCTGATGTATTTCAGTTATGTTCATTGTTACCTGCAAGCATCTAGGTATTAATGTCCAGTCCAATGTATTTCAGTTATGTTCATTGTTACCTGCAAGCATCTAGGTATTAATGTCCAGTCCCATGTATTTCAGTTATGTTCATTGTTACCTGCAAACATCAAGGTAATACTGTCCAGTCCCATGTATTTCAGTTATGTTCATTGTTACCTGCAAGCATCTAGGTATTTATGTCCAGTCCCATGTATTTCAGTTATGTTCATTGTTACCTGCAAACATCAAGGTAATACTGTCCAGTCCGATGTATTTCAGTTATGTTCATTGTTACCTGCAAGCATCTAGTTATTAATGTCCAGTCCAATGTATTTCAGCTATGTTCATTGTTACCTGCATATATCTAGGTATTAATGTCCAGTCTAATGTATTTCAGCTATGTTCATTGTTACCTGCAAGCATCAAGGTATTACTGTCCAGTCCATTGTATTAAAGTTATATTCAAGCATATAGATATTACTTTTATTGAGGCAATGGTGCATGAGTTATGCTCCCTGTTATTTTGAAGATTTTAGTTGATACTGTCTTATCAATGACTGATGAATTATGCTCCTTGTCACCACTTGAACACATTTAGGTGGTATTGTCCCCGGTTAGACAAAGATATTTGAGTTATGCCTCCTGTTACTTGAAAGCATTATGGTACATGTAATACATTCAATGATACATGAGTTATGCATCTTGCATTTTGAAAGCATTAAGAGTTATTGGCAGGTCAAAGATATTTGAGTTATGTCCCTTATAAATTGAATGCATTTGGATATTGTTATTGAGTCAATGGTACATGAGGTGCAGTCTAGATTCAACAAGCATTATATGTGCCTAGTTTATGTGCCTAGTTCATGTGCCTAGTGCCTACTTGACTTTTGATAAAGGTGTCTTGGACATTTACACCACCATGTTAACTTTGTGTAGCATGTTCACTGCATATGAGACTCTCATTGAGATTACAATGGAGGGGGTCAGAGGATTTTTAAAACAAACAATTTTATTATTGACCTCTTCTCTAATGGAACAAGATTTTTTCATTGTCTAAATATTGCTAGGAAGCCAGGAAGCAAGATATAAATGTTTAAAAAGTTTAATTTGTGGATATATAATTAAAAAAAACAATTAAAAGCAAAACTTGTGCATGTTCGGAGATATGTCTGATTCTTGCAACGTGCTGAAAATACGCCACACAGGTAAACTCACCGTTTTTTTTCAATCATGTTTTTAAAGAAAATATATCTCTATTGTATCAAGTAAAATAAACAACTGTAGCTGCTTGATTTTGTTATTATTTCCGTTGTTTTGGGTTCAGCATATCATAATAGATTAAATAGGTGGTTATTTGAAAAGGATTTACATAAACTCAAGAGGAATCGTTGTTCAAAAACGGTGATAAATCTTCAAAAAAAGATCAGTTTCAAGACCTCAATTAAGCCATTTTTATTTTATTTTTCAATATTTCCTTATTGAATATGCAAAGGGCAATGCGTAATGATTCCAATTAGTGCATTAAAACGCCGCAATCAATTAATACACACACCACAGTTGCATTTTCCTTGCAGCCGTAAAGTGGTCAGGTCAGCCGGTACATATGGTCGGGTTTTAGTATCAATTGCTGTTTGCACTATTTTGAAAAGCAATGGTGAACAATGAGTCTCCTCCTGATCTGATCCAGTGAAGGGTTATTGTAATATTCACCATTTCCTGATCTGCTCCAGTCTAACATTATTATAAATTATATAGTAATCTTTGCCATCTCCTCCTGATCTGCTTCAGTGAAGGGTTATTGTAATATTTGCCATCTCCTCCTGATCTGCTCCAGTGTGGGGTTATTGTAACCTTCAACATCTCATCCTGATCTGCTCCAGTGTAGGGTTATTGTAATCTTCACCGTCTCCTCCTGATCTGCTTCAGTGTAGGGTTATTGTAATCTTTGCTGTCTCCTCCTGATCTGCTTCAGTGAAGGGTTATTGTAATATTTGGCATCTCCTCCTGATCTGCTCCAGTGTGGGGTTATTGTAACCTTCAACATCTCATCCTGATCTGCTCCAGTGTAGGGTTATTGTAATCTTCACCATCTCCTCCTGATCAGCTCCATTGTAGGGTTATTGTAATCTTCACCATCTCCTCCTGATCTGCTTCAGTGAAGGGTTATTGTAATATTGGCCATCTCCTCCTGATCTGCTCCAGTGTGGGGTTATTGTAACATTCAACATCTCATCCTGATCTGCTCCTGTGTAGGGTTATTGTAATCTTCACCATCTCCTCCTGATCTGCTCCAGTGTAGGGTTATTTTAATCTTCACAATGACCTCCTGATCTGCTCCAGTGTAGGGTTATTGTAATCTTTGCCATCTCCTCCTGATCTGCTCCACTGTAGGATAATTGTAATCTTCACCATCTCCTCCTGATCTGCTCCAGTGTAGGGTTATTGTAATCTTCCCCATCTCCTCCTGATCTGCTCCAGTGTAGGGTTATTGTAATCTTCACCATCTCTTCCTGATCTGCTCCAGTGTAGGATTATTGTAATTTTTACCATCTCCTCCTGATCTGCTCCAGTGTAGGGTTATTGTAATCTTCACCATCTCGTCCTGATCTGCTCCAGTGTAGGGTTATTGTAATCTTCGCCATCGCCTCTTGATCTGCTCCAGTGTAGGGTTATTGTAATCTTTGCCATTTCCTCCTGATCTGCTCCAGTGTAGGGTTATTGTAATCTTCACCATCTCCTCCTGATCTGCTCCAGTGTAGGATTATTGTAATCTTCACCATCTCCTCCTGATCTGTTCCAGTGTAGGGTTATTGTAATCTTCACCATCTCCTCCTGATCTGCTCCAGTGTAGGGTTATTGTAATATTTACCATCTCCTCTTGATCTGCTCCAGTGTAGGGTTATTGTAATCTTTACCATCTCCTCTTGATCTGCTCCAGTGTAGGGTTATTGTAATCTTCACCATCTCCTCCTGATCTGCTCCAGTGTAGGGTTATTGTAATATTTACCATCTCCTCCTGATCTGCTCCAGTGAAGGGTTATTGTAATCTTCACCATCTCATACTGATCTGCTCTAGTGTGGGGTTATTGTAATCTTTGCCATCTCGTCCTGATCTGCTCCAGTGTAGGATTATTGTAATCTTTACCATCTTGTCGTGATCTACTCCTTCCCTATCTCCTCCTGATCTGCTCCAGTGTAGGGTTATTGTAATATTTACCATCTCCTCTTGATCTGCTCCAGTGTAGGGTTATTGTAATCTTTACCATCTCCTCCTGATCTGCTCCAGTGTAGGGTTATTGTAATCTTCACCATCTCATACTGATCTGCTCTAGTGTAGGGTTATTGTAATCTTCACCATCTCCTCCTGATCTGCTCCAGTGTAGGGTTATTGTAATCTTCACCATCTCCTCCTGATCTACTCCAGTGTAGGTTTATTGTAATCTTCACCATCTCCTCCTGATCTGTTCCAGTGTAGGGTTATTGTAATCGTCACCATCTCCTCCTGATCTGCTCCAGTGTAGGGTTATTGTAATCTTCACCATCTCCTCCTGATCTGCTCCAGTGTAGGATTATAGTAATCTTCACCATCTCCTCCTGATCTGCTCCAGTGTAGGGTTATTGTAATCTTCACCATCTCGTACTGATCTGCTCCAGTGTAGGGTTATTGTAATCTTCCCCATCTCCTCCTGATCTGCTCCAGTGTAGGGTTATTGTAATCTTCACCATCTCGTACTGATCTGCTCCAGTGTAGGGTTATTGTAATCTTCACCATCTCCTCCTGATCTGCTCCAGTGTAGGGTTATTGTAATCTTCACTATCTCCTCCTGATCTGCTCCAGTGTAGGGTTATTGTAAAACTTTACTATCTCCTCCTGATCTGCTCCAGTGTAGGGTTATTGTTAAAATTTACTATCTCGTCCTGATCTGCTCCAGTGTAGGGTTATTGTAATCTTCAACATCTGGTTCTACTTCAACAGAAGCTTTGTGGTTAATTATCCACACATCCGCAACATCTGCAAGAAAAATATAAAATAAAAAGGAAATTGTTGATGGACAAATTATCTTTCTTGATGAAGAAAGTGGATATTTGATGGAGTTATTATTCTTTAATTTTGCATCAAAATCAACAGTGGTATGACGCTTAAACACAGTCATGTATTGTTTATATACCCATCACCATAGGTGAATATAGCATACAGCATACTGGTTGTCCATCTGTACTTATTTACTAGCATGTAGAGTCCTAGGTCTGGTCGGCCCGGTGTCAGTATAATGTGACTGGGTGGGGTATCATACCATGTGTCTGCAGCATGATACTCCAGTGTGACAGCGCTTAGAATACTGTCTCAAGTAGACACCGTTGCGATATGACTGAAAAATTGTTGAAAGCGACGCTAAACACCATACAACAACAACAACAATACTAGCATGTCACTTCCTTGGGTAAATTCCAGCATGATCGGCCTGTATTGAAATTATGAAGATGATGTGTCACATACAATTTCACAATCTCAATTCCAAAAAGTTTCAGCAACTTCAATGGTAAAATTGTTTCCAGTCTGTGATGCTGCCATTGGCAGTCTAATTTTAATGGTACATGTAATGGCATTAAAAAGTCAAGGTGACTGTGAGATCAAAGGTAAAAAATTATAAAGAGTTTTTTGTGCCAGGCTGTAAATCAGTTCCAACTCCCACCATCTGATGGGGAAAGTAAGAAAGTCTGGAAGAAAGACAGGAATTTCAGTGCTTCAGTTGAATGGATAGTCTGTTGAACACATTTTGTTTTGCAATTATTAGTATCCTGGATTTCTATTTAATGCAGCTTTTGTTCTTTTGATACAGTATGCTGATTTTTGTTTGTTTTATTGGGTTAATGCTTAGCGTAATTTTTTAATGATACTGAAATCAAACAAAGAAATCTGTTGTTGCCAATCTTATGCAAGAGTTATATAATATAACCATAATATATTGGACAAATCATTGTCAGAGTTATGGCCCTTGAATTGTCAAAAATTGCATGTTTTTTAAATTTGTGTGTGCTTTAACACCCTTAGTTTTCATTTGATCTTAATGAAATTTACACAGTAACTATATAACAAACATTATCTCGAACTTATTTTTGAACAAACCATACATGTATTATATAAATAGCGTCAGAGTTATGGCCCTTGAATCAATAAAAATTGTGTTATTGGCATTGTTTGCACTCTAGCACTCTCTGTTTTCATTAATTTTGGTACTCACCAAATTTACACAGTTGTTATATAAAAAAATATGTTTACGCGTATCTCAAATGAGTTTTTAAACTGGCCAAATCTGTTTGATATTGTTGTAGTTATTCAAATTAAAAATGGTGTCATTTGATGTGTGCTCTCTAGCAGTCAACAATTTTTATTTGAATATCATTAAACTTAAATAACCATGATATATTTAACTGGCTAAATAGGATAATTAGTTATGGCCCTTGAATCATCTAAAAGTAGGTTATTTGACCTTATGTGTATTTAATCTTCATAAAATGAACTCTGTAATATAATTGTAATATCTTGGACAAGGTATTGAGCTGGCCAAATCAAACAATTATTGTTGGAGTTATGAATTGAATTGTAAAACATGCATTTGACTATGACGGTGCAGTTTTAATTTTGTCTTGTCTGTACTTTTACAGTGGTTGTATAACCATAATATCTTGTGACAGTTTTTGAACTGGTCAAATTGGATAATTATTATTGTTAAATTGTCAAAAATTGCTTAATTTGAAATTATGTGCTCTTTGGCACCTGCATTTTTCATTTGATGTTCACCAAACTTACATTGTAGTTACATATCTATGATGATTCAGTTGACCAAATTAAATGTTTGATGTGCACAAGGCCCTTGCATTACTGTATCAAAAATTGCCAAATTTGACACAACTTCAGCCACAGGTGAGCAATTTAGGGCCAAAATGGCCTCTTATTTGCATTATGGTTCTATGTTTTTTATCGGAATACAGCCTTTGCATGTTAGCAATTAAATTTTTTGTCTATGTAGAATCAACACTCGCATTTTCAGTAAAGCTTTCTGGGAACAATCAGTATAAAATCTAGTTGTCACTGTTGCATTCCAGTTCAATGATTGCCAGTCGAGTTTTGCCCTTTTGCAATGTCTTCTATTTGATCATCTGTTTGGTTTCACTGAAGCTTTCTGGGAAGGATTGGTGTGAGATCTAAATTCGGGTATACTTTTTGGGTTCCAGTTTCATATTTTAAATTTGAGTTACATGTTTTCGAAATTAGAAATCTTGTTGGTGCTTCTCCTCTTGAATCAACACTTACATTTCAATGAAACTGGCTTGGAAGGATCATTATGAAATCTAGTAGTGCATATCATATTTGTGTTCCGATTTGAAGATTTTCCACGAATTATGACACTTTTAAATGTTGATATTTAAAATCTTGTCTGCACCATCAGTTGGAATTCCCTGAAGTTCGCTGGGAAGGGTCAGTCTGGAGTCTAGATTTGCAAATAAGTACACTTGCCTATCTTTGTAGTGATTTTTGGCAAAGTTATTGCCCTTTCAATTTTCAAAATTTTATGTTCCAAATTTAAAATATTACCCATGCTTTTTTTTACATTTTGTCGGTCGTGTACCAATGTATTCTAATGCCCACAGTTCACTGGCTAGCCCAGACTAATCTCTGGATGGAATAACTGTATATATCAGCATGTGCTTGTTACTGGCCATGACTAATCTCTGGATGAAATAACTGTATAATCAGCATGTGCTTGTTATTGGCCATGAAGTATTATAATGTTTTTCACATCTGTATACATTTAATCCCTGGGTAGAAGCACACACTTTGAAGTTTAAAGGTTTTGCAGTGTTTAATGTGGCTCTCAGATTATTGTTGGTCAATACCAGACAGTTTACTAAATAGTTTGCCAATCTGTTTCTGGTTTCTTTCTGGCTGGATTTCTGTTTTTGTTACTGTACTCACTGTAGATTTAAGTATTAGGTATCCAACTGATAATTAAATATTTCATTGTCCAAATATTTTTTTAAGTGTCCCAAAACATATTAGGCAAAAATAATGTGCCTCTCTAGTTGGCCCTGAAAAAAAGTACTTAAAAGTTACTAGTAATGTTTAAAGCAAGCATGTTTGAAGATTGGTTTTTAATATGAAAGGGAAGCTTTGTATAGATCTAGTATAATATTGAATTATTAAATGTAGAATTTTCCAACAGGTTTGATAAAGGAGCTCAATGTATTGTTATAGCAATGGCAGCATCATGACAGTGTCACGTCAGTGCAGTGAATGTCAGTGTAAAGACAATGTCAGGGTAATGACAATGTCAGGGTAATGACAATGTCAGCATAGTGAATGTCAGTGTAATAACAATGTCATTTCAGTGTAGTGAATGTCAGTGTAATGACAATGTCAAGTCAGTGTAGTGAATGTCAGTGCAAAGACAATGTCAGGGTAATGACAATATCAGGGTAATTACAATGTAAGGGTTATGAGAATGTCAGCATAGTGAATGTCAGTGTAGTGAATGTCAGTGTAAAGCCAATGTCAGGGTAATTACAATGTCAGGGTAATGACAATGTCAGCTTAGTGAATGTCAGTGTAATGACAATGCCATGTCAGTGTAGTGAATGTCAGTGTTATGACAATGGTCAGGGTAATAACAATGTCAGGGTAATGACAATGTCAGCAAAGTGAATGTCATTGTAATGACAATGTCAGCATAGTGAATGTCAATGTAATGACAATGTCAGCATCATGAAAATGTCAGGGTTATTACAATGTGAGCATAGTGAATGTCAGTGTGAGCATAGTGAATGTCAGTGTAATGACAATGTCAGCATCTTGACAATGTTGGTGTAATGACAATGTCAGCATAGTGAATGTCAGTGTAATGACAATGTCAGGGTAATGACAATGTTAGGGTAATTACAATGTCAGTATAGTGAATGTCAGTGTAATAACAATGTCAGGGTAATGACAATGTCAGCATAGTGAATGTCAGTGTAATGACAATGTCAGGGTAATGTCAATGGCAGGGTAATTACAGTGTCAAGGTAATGACAGTGTCAGCATAGTGAATATTAGGGTAATGACAATGTCAACATAGTGAATGTCAGTGTAATGACAATGTCAGCATCATGACAATGTCAGTGTAATGACAATGTCATGTCAGTGTAGTGAATGTCTTTGTAGTGAATGTCAGTGTAAAGGCAATGTCATGGCTATTACAATATCAGGGTAATGACAATGTCAGCATAGTGAATGACAGTGTAATGACAATGTAAGTGTAAAGACAATGTCAGGGTAATTACAATGTCAGGGTTATGACAAGGTCAGCATAGTGGATGTCAATGAAATGACAATGTCAGGGTAATTACAATGTCAGCATAGTGAATGTCAGGGTAAAGACAATGCCAGGGTAATGACTTTGTCAACATAGTGAATGACAGTGTAATGACAATGTCAGCATAGTGAATATTTGTGTAATGACAAAGTCAGCATAATGACAATGCCAGCATACTGAATTTTAGTGTAATGACAATGACAGCATAATGACAATGCCAGCATACTGCATACTCCCTTTCCTTGCAGGTTGTATGATATGTCTTGGTCGGTCCAACTACTTCCGCTTCAACCATCCAAAGGAAGCCAAAAAGATGAAAGAGGCTATGCCAGACTGCAGGATCTCTTGTACTCCTCTACAACTTTTTCAAGGTTTGTCAGTAGTTCTGTACTTGGGATATATTAGGAGAAAATGAACCAACTTTTTAGCTATACTAGCCAAAGGCCACCAGGGCTTATGTCACGGTAAATGTCAATCGTTCATCCGTCCGTCCTCTGTCCTTCCACCGTCCGTCCATCATCCTTTCTTTTTCTTGTAAACCCAATAGCCCCTACATTTTTCATTGAATGTTACCCAAACTTGCACAGCAGTTATATAACCACAAGATCTCCGACGAGTTCTTGGATCAGCCTGTTTTAACCATGAATGCCCTGCCACAGGGCTAATAAGCACATTTTAAGCGAAACTTTAGAAACATTTTCTCTAAAAGTTTAAGGCCTAAACCTTAGATATTTTACGTAAAGAATTGCATGGAGTTCCCTTAAAAGATTTGTTGAAGTCAGGTCAATGGGGTCAATCTGTTTAACACAGTTATAAAGAGAAAATATTGTAGACGTGATAACACCGCAGTTTTTCATTGAATCTTAACCAAACTTACACAGCAGTTATATAACCATAGAAGACAAGCTCTTGAACCAGCTTGATTCAACCACCAATGCTCTTGCCACATTGCTTATAAGCATATTTTAAGCAAAAGTTTAAAAAAAAAGTTCTGACAGTTCTAGGCCTAGAATTTAGATATTTTACATGAAGCATTGCATAGAGGTCTTCTAAAAGGTTTGTTGTAGTTGTGTCCCTGGGGTCAAATATTT
This sequence comes from Panopea generosa, assembly GCA_029582155.1. Lineage (NCBI taxonomy): Eukaryota > Metazoa > Mollusca > Bivalvia > Adapedonta > Hiatellidae > Panopea > Panopea generosa. Next base: position 60,868,343 of record CM055894.1, on the reverse strand, counting down.
GGCCACCATAGGGGTCACTGTTTGACACAGAGTTATATAGGGACAATTACAGCACAAAATCACTGATCAAATGCTTTTGCCTAAATGCTTATAAGCACATCTTAAGCGACACTTTAAAAAACATTTTCTCTAAAACTGCAAGGTCTAGACCTTAGATATTTTACATGTAGCATTGAATGATGGTCTCCTAAAAGATTTGTTGAAGAAGAACTTACAAAAATAATTTCCTCAGATATGATCATCTGTCCATTTGTTGCCAGTAGGGCGATTCAGGCCCTCTTGTGCCTCTTATTGTAGACCACTGCAAACAAAATTTGATGGGAGTCACTGTGTCTGTTAGTCTGTCTGTATGTCTTTTGGTGGGTGGCTCTGTCAGCAACTTGTGGAACATACTTCTTCCACAGATTTCAGGTGATTGGCTTAAAATGCATATATGATCAACATCAGTAGTATAGTGAAGGTTCATTACAGCGCAATTTTCCCACTGCCTATAATGACCAACTCAACGAGTCCAGACTCCCCCAGGCTTGTCCAGACTCGCTGGTCATTCACGCCCGTGGAAAAAATTTGCTGTATTTAACCTTTACTATACTACTACCATCTACTCCCCAAACATTTTATCAAGTAGCTAAATACTTAAACTGATCCCAAGAATTGAAATCATTTGAATAACCACTCCATTTTACATAAGCACTCTTCTTTTTGTAATCACGTCTCAATATCTTTTCTATTCTAAATATTTCTCACTCGCTTTAGCTAGTCATTGAATGATCCCACAATATTTTTGTTGTTTAAATCTTCTAAAAGATAAGTAACAGGTTTTGTCTTTTGAATGTCCCTAACGACAAATATTCCTTCTGTCCAATTAGGAGTGTTACCATTTTCAAATTGTCTTTTATATTTACTTATTCTAACAGAAGGCTAATAGGTGAGCTTTTGTGATCGCTTGGTGTCCGTCGTCCGGCGTTAACTTTAGCTTCTAACAACTTCTCCTCTTAAGCCACTGGGCCAATTTTAATATAACTTAATAGAAATGTTCCTTGGGTGACCCTCTATCAAGTTTGTTCAAGCCATCTTGATTCTTCAAAAAAACATGGCCTCCTGGGGGCGGGGCAAGTTTAATTAGTAAAAACTTAAAAAAATTACTATATAAGCTATAGTATAAACTTAAAAAATCTTTTTGTCAGAAACTACTGGCTCGATTTAAAATCATTTCACAGAAATGATCCTTGGGTGACCCTCTACCAAGTTTGTTCAAGCCATCTTGATTTGTCAAAAAACATGGCGGCCAGGGGGTGAGGTTAGTTTACTAAATAAGCTATAGTAAAAACTTAAAAAATCTTCTTGTCAGAAACTACTGGCTCAATTTTTAAATAATTTCACAGAAATGTTCCTTGGGTGACCCTCTCCCAAGTTTATTCAAGCCATCTTGATTTGTCAAAAAACATGGCGGCCAAGGGGTGGGGTTAGTTTACTATATAAGCTATAGTATAAACTTAAAAAATCTTCTTGTCAGAAACTAGTGGCTCGATTTTAAAATCATTTCATAGAAATGATCCTTGGGTGACCGTCTATCAAGTTTGTTCAACCCATTTGATTCGTCACAAAACATGGTGGCCAGGGGGTGGGGTTAGTTTACTATATAAGCTATAGTAAAAACTTAAAAAATCTTCTTGTCAGAAACTACTGGCTCCATTTAAAATAATTTCACAGAAATGTTCCTTGGGTGACCCTCTACCAAGTTTGTTCAAGTTTTCTTGGTTCGTCAAAAAACATGGGGGCCAGGGGGTGGGGTTTGTTAATTATATAAGCCAATTAGTTAAAACTTATAAAAACTTCTTGTCAAAAACTACTGGCTCGATTTTAAAATAATATCACAGAAATGATCCTTGGGTGACCCTCTACCAAGTTTGTTCAAGTCATCTTGATTCATCAAAAAACATGGCGGCCAGGGGTTGGGGTTAGTTTACTTTATAAGCTATAGTAAAAACTTAAAAAATCTTCTTGTCAGAAACTAGTGGCTCGATTTTAAAATCATTTCACAGAAATGGTCCTTGGGTGACCCTCTACCAAGTTTGTTCAAGCCATCTTGATTTGTCAAAGAACATGGCGGCCAGGGGGCAGGGCAAATTTAATTAGTAAACACTTAAAATATCTTCTTGTTAGAAACTACTGGCTCAATTTTATAATAATTTCACAGAAATGTTCCTTGGAGGAACCCCTACCATAAGTTTGTTCAAATCATAGCAATTCATCAAAAATATGGCGGTCAGGTGATGGGGTTAGTTTACTATACAAGCTATAGTAAAAACTTTAAAAATCTTCTTGTCAGAAACCACCTGATCAATTTTAAAACAATTTCGCAGAAATGTTCCTTGGGTGACCCTTTACCAAGTTTGTTCGTGCGGTTGTGATTTGTTAAAAAAACATGACCGCCACAGTGAGGTGCTAGTTAACTATATAGGCAGCTATAGTAAAAACTTTAAAAGCCTTCTTGTCAGAATCTACTGACCTGATTTCATTGTAATTTCACTGACATTTGCCATGGGTGAACCTCAAAGTTTGAACTCTTCTACGCATCTGTTACATCTTCAAAACAAATTAAAATTCTAGCCCATCTCATTTTTCTGGAATTTTAAGTGTACATGTATTATAATCTTCTAAGTTGGGTGATTCAAGGTCAGTCAGGTGAGCAATATAGGGCCATCTTAGCCCTCTTGTTTTTCATTCTCCCCTCTTCAGCAGTCATATATCAATACTACCATGTTTAGTCTTATTATATTTTGAGATTATTTTAGGTAGAACATCAATATAATTATTTGTATTATTTGCAATGAAGTGCTTCCACATTATTCTCTTTATAGTTTTGTTAAATTTTCAATAACAACTGCCTATCCTTCATTAAAGGTTTGATACATAACAATTTTTTAAAGTGTTTATTGTAAAATTCACTCCCCTCATCAACAGACAACTTTTGAGGTCTTACATTCATCTCACTTAAAATGTCTTCAAATGCCTTGGTTACATTTAAACCAGTTTTATTTTTAAGCGGCACACTCCAAGCATATTTACTCAAGACATCAATTACATTTAATATATATTTAATTCCTTTATTATATTTTGAGAAAGCCTGCATATCACCCACACCACTAACAATAACTCGACATCTCGGAAACTTTCTTTTAATGGGTTTGTGTAATGCATCTGCTAATTTACTACCCCAAAATGCCAACCTTTCCAGTTTTTTAAGCCCAAACCAAGTTTATGTTTTATACTAGAAGATGGTTTGACAATTAAATTTTTAGCAATTTTCTCACCAAATGTTTTTGATTTAGTGTTCTTTAAATACTCTTAACATTACTTCATTACAAACAGACTTTTTTGTTCCATCTCAGTTACAATAACCATGTTATTGGCAAACACTATCTTGAACATTTACTGTAGGTCCATTATCCAAAGGATTTCCAGGACCGAAATATTTATATCCAGGAAGTGTTAATACCTTTTTAGGGAGTAAGGGTAACATAGCTTTGTGGATATCAAATCCAATCCCCATATTATTTTTTACAAATTTTGTTTTTATTATCCCACAAGAGGCATAAGTACTCTTTTGCATCTACCGTAATAATTCTAGGTTCTATATCTTGTTACAATTTTTTCCTTCACACAATAACTGCGCATTTATATGTTATTAAAATACTTTTTAATAATTAATTCATTTTCTTTGGTTTTGAACGGTTTTAACATTTTATACAAAACATCAGACATGCTACATCCATCTTGTAATTTCTAAATGAAATACAAGCAAAAGTAACCACACAACACACTGTTCTTGTCTTGATATTGTTTTGTATTGTATTTGATAACATGTTTTAGTTCAACTGATGGGGGTAAACCAAAAGGATCGAAATAATTATTACCACATCAACAGACCCAATGAGTTGCAGGACCAGTCATACCATCCAAATTAATTATCACACATCCGCTCAATGATGAATGTGGAACAGTAGCTCTACTGAACAGTACCCCACCGAAGTTATGAATTTTTAATATCTTAACCCACTCTAATTTGTCAAAGTTACTAATGGGTTTGTCCACAATTTTGCAAGCCTCATCCACTAGGAAGTGCATTTCCTACATGGAGGCCCATTCCTGTCAAACTACAAATAAGCGATCCGATGATCCTCCATTTTGCATTTGTTTATTTGTCATTTTCTTACTATTTGTTTTTTTTTATTTATTAATCTGGGCCTTGTTTAAATAACCGAAATTGATTAATTTTCTCTTACCATTATCATCAGTTGAAAGCATTCCATTTCCAAATATTTTACTAATTCCAGTAGACGCTAATCCACTTAATGCCCCCGTAGCCAAAGGGCGCGACAATTTTCAGAATAAATTTAGCGGCCATAGGCAAAACTAATCAACCCCACCAATGCACCAAGGAATCCACCATTTTTTCTTGAGTAATCATTTGTGTCTTGGAAATATTTAAATCTAACCCAACACCAAATCGTTTTACTTTGTTAATTGCTTTTATTTGGTTATTAGTTAGCATCAACGGCACAGCCCTAGCAGCAGCATTCAATTGGTTATTTTTCAACCTCAATGTTAATTCACTTCTTTTATTAAAAGCATTTGCCAAACTTCACTTTTGTCAGTCTGTTAAATTTATTGAATGTAAAATGTATGTCATATAATATAATATTTAGATAATAATTAATTCATTTCATACTTTATTTATTACAACATTTTCCTTATACATGATAATTGCGTAGTGTTATAATCCCTGTTGGGAGCAATATTTAACTTACAATTTAACGTGATTTATTTGAGATCAATACTAACAATATTGCTAGAACTACCACCCAAGTTAGAGTACAAAAACCCAAATAAGTCTTTAAAATTTCTTCCATTCAGTAGTGATCCAGTGTTTTTATTTTGTTTATACGAATAATGAATAACAACTCTAAATATTCTAGCAATATTATCCCCACTATATTCAGTTTCTGGATAATATTCTCCATTACCAACCTCTAATCGAGCAGAGGACAAATAGCAAGCATTGTTATTAGCATTGAGTTTGAATGTATCAAAGAGATGTGGGTTTTGTGTTTGGCTATTTTCTTTGTTAGTTCTTTGTAAATAAATGAAAACATGTTTCAGGTCCCTAACACCAGCAGTTATTCTAAAGGATTGAACTACTTGCTTGGAACTAGCTGATTCTTGTATCATTTCCCTAAAATAAGTCCATTTTGTCGAGATCATGTGATTTTTTACAACATAGGTTAGTCCATCAGAATTATAGGTCATTTTTGGCATCCAAAGCACTAATTTTGTAATTACAACTCTTCCACCACCAACACCAGTTATCATCTTATGTAGTAATTTGCAAAACTATTTGTTTTTGTCTAGGAGGTAACAGATTCGTTTCTAAACTTTCAAAAAATGAGTACTTACTTAAAGGGATGATTGTATTTACTATTTTAATTGCTATAAATAAATTGTGTGGTTGGTGGAACCACCATTTTCATCATCGTTGTTGGATCTGTGCTGTTCCGGATCTTTGTTCCAGTGGTTTTGACATAGTCATTAGATAATTCAAGTAGATCTTTAACAGCAACACGTCTATACAATCTATTTCCATCATAAACAACTTTTCCATTTGGTTTAATTTGAAGACTATCTTTTAAAGAAACAGAATCATTAATTAAAGCAATTTCATCAGCATCTGCATAATCCGCCCCAACTGCGAGTTTATTTACTTTAAAACCAACTTCAAAATAAGCATTATACCAATCAAAGTGTGAAGATCTGTCATTGATAGTAAATTGATATCCACGTTTTAATTGTCTGGCACCATCTTCAGGAAGTGTATTAGGTGTATCTAAAGGGATTGCAATATATTCATATCTTTCACAATAGTTTTCACTTCTGAACATTCTTATGTTAACTGCTTGCAAAAATAAATTAAAGCAAATTTTCGATTCTTTTTCTCAGACGCCTTTTTTGTGTGTTTTGTTTACTTTCTTCACAATTTCGTGATAACTCCCTCATTAGAATACATGTATTACCTTTATCCTCAGTCTTATCAGTCTCAACCCTATCAGCCTTAATCCTATTAACCTCAGCCTTCATCTTAACACCATCATCAACTCTGTCTCTCTCAACCTTACCAGACTCAGCTTTACCAGTCTCAACTTTATTAATTTTTGGAACTTTTGTTATAATCTTATCAACAACTCTTTTCCCAATTTTATCACCCAATTTACTCGAACCAGATTCTTATGCCTTTTCTGCTGTTTTTTAAAGAACATTTTTAGCAACACTTTTAGCAGCATAACCGGTAATTCCGCTTATGATTGAATCAAACAAACCAGCTCCAGTTTGGGAATCATGATAAACATATATACCTTTTTCTCTATTAAATTTCTTCTTCACTAATCCATTAGTCATTATATTATTAATTCTTTTAAACGAGGGAGAATAAGACATGAACATCATTAAGATAGATTATTCTATTAGTGTAGTCAATAATGTAAATTCAACTACTAATTATGATAGATTTATTTACTTCACAAAATCCAACCCTTAGTGGTTCTCTTCTAAATGGATAACATCTAGTCAGATCGGCTGTACAAAGATCATAGATAAGATCTGAATATGTTCCATCTACAATACTATTATTCATTAGGTCACAATGCACATAAATTGTGTCTACAGAAACTGTAATATCTGGAAAAAGTGTCCCCAACTCAGCTTCCCTCACAACTTTCGGTTCAAATCCAATAAGTTAACAGAATTTTGAATCCCATAAATCAAGAACATAATTTTCTTGTATTATTAGTTTACATTTAAAAGATGATAAATCAAATTCCACAGAAATAGCCTCGTTGTTATCCCCATTAAGAACAAGTGTTTCTCCAATATAGTTGCTTATATCAGAGAAGGAATACATCCCATCAGCAAATTCAATATCTTTCCATTCTGTTCAATTGAAATAATGTATTTTATTATTACCAAGCTCTTCATTAATATTATACCAAGAGTATGACATAGTATTTATTGAATCAAGACCAACAACATAGTTCTTATTTTTATCAAGAACAATAGGCCCATTAAGTACAGTTGTAAAATCACTAGGTGTATTCTTATTATTTTTTTACGCGAGCCGACTTGGATGAAAGAATTATTTTTTGATCTGTCTAAAATAAGAGTATGTACTTCGTCTCATGGTACCTTATCCGCATCCAGTTGATCCTTAAGAAGCTTGGTTAAACCTTGTTTCTTGTGATGTTCTTAATTCTTGCGTTAATTTATTTATACTTGTTTCCAGTTCTTTATTATTAACCATTTGTTTATTGATATCAGACACCCTAGTTCTTAATTCATCAAAACCTTTTCTTAATTGTTTTCCCACTTTTTTAGTAATACTTTCTTCTGTTTCGTCACTAAATTTTTCAAAAGCATCCTCCATAAGCTCAACCTGTGTTCTTAAACTATCATGAATAGCAATATTCTTTTCCTTGTTTTCTGATAGCTGTTGTTGAATAAGTGATACTTTATCGGCTGCTCCTTTTTCAATATTTTCTAATTGCCCGATATCTTGTCCAGTTTCCATTTTTTTAAAAGATTTGTCTTGCATTTTACTACAAAAGACTTAGAAACAGCATCCTTAGAATCAGCGGGGGCTGGTAGGTTGGTAATTCTCATCTGTTGCATGTCTATTGCAGATCCTTTTTTAACATATTGAGTTAATACAATTCCGAAATTGTTTTGCCACCATCATCTTTTTTTATTTCAGATTTGTTATTATGTATTCCCATTATATTTTTCGGTAGAAATTTCTTTTAACAAGTTTTCTCAGTTTGTCTAGATAAACAAAATCATATTGCTTACAGGTACTAACCCCTCTTATAAACTTTTCTTTTTCTATACCATTTTCGTTACAAATCATATCCATTTCTTTTTTAGATTTGGTTTGAAATAAAATGTAATGTGGACAATTAAGTCTGATGTCTTTGTGGGTTTTGTAATAAGATTGAGTTAAGTAGATGACGCAACAGTTTTTATGTTTTCCTTGAATGAAATAATTAAAAATATTATCTTGTTTTTTTTGGCAAATACAATCATCAAATACCACCTTTTGAACATGAGCGTCACTTAAATTATCAATACTAATGATATCACCATTTGAATATTCTAAAATATCTTCAAGAGGGAAGTCATGTTTTTCCACTATGTCTTCAAACCATTTGATTAGAGATTTATATTTTGTGTGTTCTAGATTTTTCGCAAAAAGATATATATTTTATCGTAGAAAAATATTAATACATTAGTTTTCCCACTACCACTGTTGCCACATATTAACATTCTAAAAGTAATCGTGTAGTTGCTTAAAAGTACTTTTTTCTCCTTTTATGTCATAATTCGGAATTTCCATTATATTATTAACCGATCGAATGTTTGAAATAATCATAATATTATCTAAAATTATCTAAAGTTATCATATAATGTCATTATTAAAATGGAAATTGTAAGGTAAAAAAGAAGAAAATGATGAAATCAATGATGCTATGATAGATTATAAGATGAGAAAACAAATGAGCTAAGAAACATACCAGGAAATATTTAAACCTATTACTTCCACTCAAGAAGAAGCCCAAAAAGAGATAAGTAACCAAAGTAGTGCATTGGAACGAAAAATTGCTTAATTACCAAAAGAACAAGCTAAGGAATTATATAGTTTGCTTAAACCCCCACCAGCAATAAAAGAGGAGACCGATTAGGGCTGAGACCAGTAGGGTTGAGGTCAATAGGACTGAAGATGAAGTGCATGATATCTACGGAGAAATTTCTGAAAAACAGGCTAAATTCTTGGAGGAAAAACATGCTGCCGAATCCGCGAAAGCTGCTCGTGCGGAAGGTGCTCTTGCGGAATTTGCTCTTAGAGAAGCTGCTCTTAGAGAAGCTGCTGAGGAAACCTCAAGTGCGGATTTGGATGCAGGATTTGAAGATTTATACAATAAACGTAGTGATTTTACACCATTAAATGAATTACTAAAAATGCCAGACAGGTGGGAATCTGAATAAAAAGATATAGCTGCCGACGAAGTTTAAATGGTAAGATAACGAGCGCGAAAATCAAGAAAAGTAAGACAGGGAAAGATGAAAGAAAGATTAGATAAATGGAAAAAGAGAGAGATCAATTAGTAAAATACAATAGTAGACTAAAGAGTAACCGGTGTTTACAGGAAAAGGCTTAAGAAATTATTGAAACTTGAATTATTGAAAATAAACATACCTCAACTAGTTTTTCATCATAAATTGATTGCGAAGCAGGGTTCTGGAACTGCATTAGAAGTGAAAATAGATGACGACTTTATCAAACTAATTACTAAAAGATATAAAGATAAAAACTATTCCATGTTGGCAAAAGATGTTTTTCAAAAGCTAACAGAATTAAGCGGATTACCAATAAGTGCATTAAGCAAGAAAATAAATATCTTAGGTTCATGCGACTGTGCTGATGATCTAGTTGATAAATTGAACTAATCTGTGGTTCTATTGAGTCAGGAAATAATAACCTCTCTTTAAAAAATGATGGAATAAACATTATTCACAAAATGTTGGAGTAAGGAGAAATAACTTCGGAAGAGCATGAGACGCTTTATAAAAAACACTTTGAATAATATAGAATGAATAAAAAATTTGAAACAAAGAGTGAGTTATTTTAAATCTATCAAAAGTGGTTTCGGCACATAGAATTTTGTGGAAACATCAGTAAAGTAATTGAAGTATCCATGGGGATATTATGTTCGGTGTCTGTCCTAGCTGCGGTTCCTGTAATTCCCGCTTTTATTGCATTAGCAGGGGCTATCCCAGCTGTTCTTCTTATCTTAATTAACGTTTTAAAAATAAAGGAGAAAAAGACAAAATTCAAAATACACCATAGAAAGTTTAAACAACTCTTATCTTATTGCCAAACAGCCGAAGAAAAGCAGCAAGTAGTCTCAAATGTATTCAATAAAATCTTGGAAATGCAGAAAAGCGATGACTTTGTTGAGCCTCTGGAAATGTACATGAAAAAATATAAAATAAATGGATACGAATAATATAATGGTTGTAATATCATTAGAAGGTAATATTGGGGCTGGAAAACTACATTTTAAAAATATTTAAATTAACAGAATTTGGATATAAAAATTATTCCTGAACCGATTAAAGAATGGGCCTGTCTGGATGGAATAAACCCATTCAAAGAATTATATAATGATCAGGAAAAAAATATTTTTGCATTTCAAATATTAAGTATACATTCACATTTTAAGATGATGGAAATAGTTAGGATGTATAAAAAGAATTGCGTACTCGAAAGGTGTTGGGAATCTAATAAAGATATGTTTGCTTCGCCATGTTCACCATATTCATTCAATCCTTTAGAAAGAGTTGTGTATGATCATGTTGTTCATGGTATGAATCAACCCAAACCAGATTGTTACGTTTATTTGAAAACATCTGTTGATACATGTCTTGAAATAATAAAGGTAAGATCAAGACCCGGTGAGAACGAGATTCCAAGAGAATATCTTATTGTTTTAGGGAAAAACAGGAACGATTCCTCAAGAAGTATAAAGATAAGGTATTAGTTATTAACAATGATATAGAAAAGAAAGATATGAATGATTACAAGCTAATTTTTAACCAAGTTATTAACTTTATTAGTTGTTTTTAAAAGCTTAATTTTTTATCTTTAACCTTGAAATATACAATGAACGGTTTAGTTGTAAAAATTAATTGTACTGAATCATGAGTCGAGGATTTGGATAAATCGGAACCGGAGGAAAAAGCAGAGTCTTGAAATAATAAAGAAAAATAATAGAATAATTATGGATAATATGGATAAGATGAAATAAAAAACAAAATGATGAGGATGATAAGCACTTTGAAGAAACAATAATGAATAGCATATATACTATTAATTTATTTCTTAGTAAAAATATAGAAAAAGATAGAAAGGATTTAGAAACAGTAATGGGGCTTGTTGGCATCGACAGCAACTTCGTTAAAGACGCTCATAAGGAAAGAAGAAAAGCAAAAGTGGTTATTGCTGTTGAAAAGGGAGTGATGGTAGTTAAGATAGATTTCAAGAGTATGTATGCTGCCCAAAAGGTATTGGGAGTCAATGCTGGGTTAATTAAAATGTGTTGCGATGGTACAAACATGGTTAAAAGTGGATATTCTAAAAAGCATAGAAAATCATTCAAATTTAGTTATAAGAAATGAGTTATTATTTAACTAAATTTAAAATTATTTTCTAGATATAAGATAATTATATATATGATCTTCACACCTGTTAAAATATCTAAAAATAACACATACCAACACTATCAAATTAATATAGTAAACAAACAGATCTGATGTTACAATTACGTAGGAGTGTGATGCCACTAATAAGTCTCATAGCTTCGCGGAATGTTAAAATAAATATAACAATTGAGATTTTGTTTGCTAAACCAAATGTTGTTTTAGGTGAAGATGGGGTTAAAGATATAGGAACTACTCAAAATGAGTTTTTTCAATCAAAAGTATGAGCATTGTCATTCCAATATGATATAAAAAAAGTATTAAATGATATAAGTAACAAATCAGTGGATGGATTTCTCAAGGATCGGGTTGGATAATAAAAGAAGTAAAGAAACATTATGTCACAATTATAAAATACAAAACAATAAGGGGTTCTTCTTTTTTAAAATTGCCTGATGTTATTAAAAATAAAAAAAGGATTAATCAATATTAAAAATGAAAAGGATAATGAATGCTTTTGTTGGTGTCATTTGGCGTATTTGGTTCCAGTTGAAAAGGACCCACAAAGAAAAACAAAATATAAAAAACACATAGATGAAGTGAATTATGTTGGAATAAAGTTTCCTGTTAAGATTAAGGATATTCCTATAATAGAAGTAGTTAATAATATAAGGTTTAACGTCGTTTGAATTGGGGATGGAGAAGAACCTATTTATCCATTGTACATCTCTAAAAATAAAAAAATAAAAAAACTTTTATTAATAGAGGAGGGGGTTTCATTTCATTATGTTTGGATAAAAGATTTTAACAAATTGATGAACACACAATCAAAACACCATAACAGAAAATTCTTTTGTAAATATTACATTCAACACTTTTCAGCGGAGAGAATACTAAATAAACATATAGAAGTTTGTTTAGCTGTTAATGGAGTACAAAAAGTAAAAAATGTCAGATAAGAGTAAAAGTAAATTAAAGTTTATAAATTATCATAAGCAACTGCCTGTTCCTTTTGTTATTTATGCTGATTTCAAAGCAATAGTAAAACCAATAAAGGAAACTTGTGGTAAATCAACTGAAGCTTATCAAGAACATATTGCTTGTGGTTTTGGATATAAGTTAGTACGCACGTATGATAATACATTTAGTAAACCAGTAGAGATTTACCAAGGAAAGGATTCAATATATCATTTTATTGAAAAGATGTTGGAAAAAACAAGAGCATTGTAACAAAATGATGAAAAGTTAGTTTAATAAAGAAATGATAACAACAAAAGAGGAAGAGAAAGAATTTAAAAGAAAGACTTGTCATATTTGTGAAAAGGAATATACAGAAGATTATTTAAAATGGAACTATCCTAGCTGTTAAAGATCATTGTCATATTATGAGAAAATATCGAGGTAGTGCCCATAATAAATGTAATAGATCACGTAGATTAACAAAAAAGATTCCAGTTGTATTCATAATTTAAAAGTTTATGATGGCCATCTTATAATGCAAGAGATTGGGAAGTTTAAAAAAGAAAATTAATGTAATACCTAATAATGTGGAAAAATATATGGCTTTTATGATAGAAAATTTAGTGTTTATAGATATTTTACAATTTCTTAATCAGTCTTTACCTAATTTGGTTAATAACTTACCAGAAGAATCATTTTGTTTCACTGGGGGTAGCTTTGGAGTAAAGTTAAATTTAGTAAGAAGAAAGGGAGTTTATCCGTATGAATATATGAATAGTTTTGAAAAGTTTAAAGAAGAGAGTTTACCAATTAAGGAGTTGTTTTATTCAAAATTATTAGATGAAATATACCAGGTGAGGATTATGAACATGCTCAAAAGGTGTCGAAATATTTTAAGAGTAAATCAATGGGAGTTTATCATGACCTTATACTTAAACAGATGTTCTTTTGTTTGCAGATGTTTTTGAGAATTTTAGCTTAACATGTTTGGAAATTAGATCCCTGTCATTACTTCAGCTCTCCTGGATTAGCTTGGGATGCTTGTTTAAAAATGACAAAAATAAAATTAGATTTAATTACAGACATTGATATGCATTTAATTGTTGAAAATGGCTTGCGGGTTGGGATTAGTTATATTGCAAATAGATATTCAAAAGCAAATAATTAATATTTAGATGATTATAATCCCAAGGAGGAGAGTATTACATATTATTAATTTAGATGCAAATAACCTTTACGGTTGGGGAATGTCACAAGAATTGCCTTTTGGGAATTTCAAATGGGTTGAACCTAAGGTATTAGATGATGTAAAGACTAATAATAACTTCTGTATTGAATGTGATCGAATTTATTCAAAAGAAATACACAATTGACATTCTGATTATCCTTTAGCACCAGTTAAATTAATAGTAAAGGATAATGTTATCTGATTTCTGTGTTAAAATAAAAGAAAAATATGATATAAGCAGCGATAGAACAAAGTTGGTTCCTAATTTATTCAATAAGGAAAAATATGTTATTTATAGAAAAAATCTTCGTTTTTATCTTAGTCTTGGAATGAAGTTGGTTAAGATTCATAGAGTATTACAGTTTGATGAAAGTCCTTGGTTAAAAGAATATATTGATTTTAATACTCAAAAAAGAAGTAAAGCAAAAAATGCAGTAAAAAAATTTTTTTTTAAATAAATGAATAATTTTGTTTTTGGAAAGACAATGGAAAACTTAAGAAAAAGAATAAATTTAAAATTAACATCGGATGAAAAGGTATTAGAAAAACATACCGCTAAACCAACCTTTATATCAGGACACATGTTTAACAATGATTTATTTGGAATTAATAGAATAAAAGAGGAGTTGGTTCTTAACCGTCCTTGTTATGTTGGGATGACTATTTTAGAATTAAGTAAATATTTAATGTATGATTTTCATTACAATTACATTTTACAAAAATACAAAAAGGAAAAAGCAAAATTATTATTTACAGACACAGACAGTTTATGTTACGAAATAAAAACAAGAGATATTTATAAAGATTTGAAAGAGGATAGAAATCTTTTAGCTCGCCGGGATGAAGTCCAATGAGAGCTATTGCCATGACCCCGGCATCATTGTAGGCATCTGTAGACACCCAGGTTAAACTTTTGCATTTAAGTTTAAGGTATATATGCAACCAGTCTTTGGATGTGAATGAAACTTCGCATGTGTTTTCACCATCATCTATGGAACACACACAGACAAGAACCATAACTCTTGATTGCATTTTGGCACAGTTATGGCCCTTTTTGGACTAAGACACCCAGGGGCGAGCTTTGTTGTCTTCTGACAACTCTTGTTGATAATAGTGATTACCCGAGAGACAGTCTGTTCTTTTTTGATAATAACAAGAAGGTTACTGGAAAAATGAAAAATGAGGCTGCTGGGATTTCAATTGCTGAATTTGTTGGTTTAAAGAGTAAGACATATTCGTATAAATTAGGAAGTAGAGATACTAAGAATGTAAGGGAGTGACTAAAGGTGTTATAAAAAAAAATATAACTCATGAGGATTATAAAGATACATTATTTAATGAGAGTAAAAAAAAAAATGCGATAAAAACAATAAAATCAGATAAACATTGAGTAAAAAGTTATGAAATAAATAAAATTAGTTTGTCGTGTTTCGATAATAAAAGATATATTTTAGATGATAGGATTAACACAACTCCATATGGTTATTATTCTCAGTAAGAGTTGGAGTGATTTTTTATAGAATAATAGTAGTATAGTAAAAGTTTATTACAACAAACTTTCCCATTGGCGTGAATGACAAGTGAGCCTGGGGGTAGATGGTAGTAGTATAGTAATGGTTTATTACAACAAACTTTCTCATTGGCGTGAATGACAAGCGAGCCTGGGGGTAGATGGTAGTAGTATAGTTATCGTTTATTACAGCAAACTTTCCCACGGGCGTGAATGACAAGCCAGCCTGGGGGTAGATGGTAGTAGTATAGTAATCGTTTATTACTACAGCAAACTTTCCCACAGGCGTAAATGACAAGCGAGCCTGGGGGTAGATGGTGGTAGTATAGTAATGGTTTATTACAGCCAACTTTCCCACGGGCATGAATGACAAGCCAGCCTGGGGGTAGATGGTGGTAGTATAGTAATGGTTTATTACAGCCAACTTTCCCACGGGCATGAATGACAAGCCAGCCTGGGGGTAGATGGTGGTAGTATAGTAATGGTTTATTACAGCCAACTTTCCCATGGGCGTGAATGACCAGCGAGCCTGGGGGTAGATGGTAGTAGTATAGTAATGGTTTATTACAGCAAACTTTCCCACGGGTGTGAATGACCAGCGAGCCTGGGCGAGTCTGGACTCGGTGAGCTGGTCATTTTAGGCAGTAGGAAAATTGAGCTGTAATAAACCTTTACTATACTACTAACATCAAGTGTAGATGTTTGTGACACACATTTTGTGACACTAACCTTGAAGAAGTTTTGCCCTTGCTCTTAGAAAATATATCTCTGTATTAACCATACTGCAATTCTTGTTGAGTGAACAACTTACACAGTGTTCAGGCATTGGCTTTAAAATTTGCATACACAGTCAACGTTAAGTGTAAATGTTTTAATAAGTTATTGCCCTTGCACTTGGTAACATCTCTGTATCTACGGTATTGCAATTCTTATGCAGTGAACACAGTATTGATGAGACTTGATACTTTGTATACACAGTCAAAATGTGCAGGAGACAAATTGTGTGATGGGGACTTAATTAATGTGTGTGTGTAGGGTGGGTGTGTGGGAGGGTGTTAATCACCTTGATTTATTCTTAGGTCTAACTGTTAGCACAGTTGGTGGTACATCACTGACATCTCCACAAACAATCTAGGCAACAGCCCACTGGAGGTAAGGGAAATAACTCCTTCAGTCTTGTGTGTGCATCAATAATAATATGAAAACAAATCCAATAGTGACATGACGGGTGATCATGTAGGCTGAAATACATTGTAATTGTTTTGTTTGTTTAAAGCACAAGGATGATTTAAAAATACTTATTTATTTTACCCTGATTGTGAAACAATTTATTACAACTTAGACAAGTGTTTAATCACGCTCAGGGTCTTCCTTGGTAGAGTAATAAGCATGTGGAGTATTACAATGTGGGCTGTAATGTGCTGAAAATGGCATCCAACTTCAGGAAGGCACAAGTATATGCATTACATTCACACACAAAATGTGGTATAAAATACACACTGAAGTTCAGTGCCAGTAAGTCTGTATATAAGTATGAATGGGAAGGCTGAGAGGGGGTTACTACCACACACTATTTATGATGGAGAATACCAGAGGGTTAATGGTCTGCTGTTCTGTACAATTAACCGGGGGATTGGAGATGGAGGCTGTTTGGAATTGATAATTAATTTTCTTGTTAGAAAAAAAAATTCATGATTGATATAATTATGAATTGAGACTTGTATGTGTTGCTGGTCAGGCTGTCAGCTGACAGCAGCAACTGCTCCAAGATGTCTGCCTAGCTATAGTTAGGAGTTTTAACTATTCATCAATATCAAAATATGTATCATTACTTGTTTGCCCTGGTATATAATATCTTACATCCACTTCATATTGGTTTAAAAACTAGAGTTTGACAAAAGATCAAATGTAGTAAACCTGTTATTTGTTTGAAATATGAAGATATTACTGTAGAGCTAGCTTATTAAGTTTAATAAACTACAACTCTGTACAACTTCATCTTTGTTTTGACCCCGTTTAAATGGTAGGGGTTTCATGCATTTTTTTATGACTACATACATGTAGTAAGAAACATATTTCTCGATTAATTGAAATTATGAAATCATAATCGAATGCTTGCAGTACCACGGCAAACAATTTTTTTGTATTATAATCAATTATCGACACATCACTATTTAGTGGTGTATGAATTGCAGGGTGTCTAGTTGTGTATAAACAGCAGGGCATCTAGTGGTGTATGAACAGCAGGTTATTTAGTAGTATATGAACAGCAAGGTATTTAGTAGTGTATGAACAGCAGGGTATTTAGTGGTGTATGAACAGCAGGGCATTTAGTGGTGTATGAACAGCAGGGCATTTAGTGGTGTATGAACAGTAGGTTCTTTAGTGGTGTATGAACAGCAGGGTATTTAGTGGTGTGTGAATGGCAGGATATTTAGTGGTGTATGAATGGCAGGGTATTTAGTGGTGTATGAATAGCAGGGTATTAAGTGGTGTATGAACAGCAGGGCATTTAGTGGTGTATGAACAGTATGTTTTTTTAGTGGTGTAGGAACAGCAGGGTATTTAGTGGTGTGTGAATGGCAGGATATTTAGTGGTGTATGAATGGCAGGGTATTTAGTGGTGTATGAACAGCAGGGCATTTAGTGGTGTATGAACTGTAGGTTTTTTAGTGGTGTATGAACAGCAGGGCATTTAGTGGTGTATTAACAGTAGGTTTTTTAGTGGTGTATGAACAGCAGGGTATTTAGTGGTGTATGAATGGCAGGATATTTAGTGGTGTATGACTGGCAGGGTATTTAGTGGTGTATGAATGGCAGGATATTTAGTGGTGTATGAACAGCAGGGTATTTAGTAGTGTATGAACAGCAGGGTATTTAGTAGTGTATGAACAGCAGGGTATTTAGTAGTGTATGAACAGCAGGGTATTTAGTAGTGTATGAACAGCAGGATATTTAGTAGTGTATGAACAGCAGGGTATTTAGTTGGCCTGAGGTGACAAGACTTAGTTTGAGTTGACAACAGTGTTTTAAATCCCTTTAACTGTCAAATTGGTAAATTTGACAAGGACACAAGACACATTCATGAATATTGCTGTCAAGTTTCTCATAACACATGCATGCTAACCACCAAGCGTATCATTAATAATGATAAAAAAAATATCATATTAGACTTCTTTTATCATAAACATTGTATGAATAAATTTTTTTATCCATAAATTTATCATATCTGAGATGCAGCTATAAATTACAGAGATAGTGAATGCACTTTGCATAATGATCATCTTTGCAGACTGATTATGGGATTTTAAAATTGGGTGTAACCAACATAAATTTCAACACTTAGCTGTTTTAAAACATCCATGTTATCTACAAGGTTGTGACGTTTGTTTATGTCTTCAGGTAAATGTTTTCCACATTATTTATGTTAGCGGTCATAAAGTATATCCATTGCTTCTCTGTGAAGTGGTGTAGGTTAGGCTGATATGTGCTTTTTGAAAATTGTTTCCAAATTATTTTTTTTAATGAATAATTTAATTGACATTTAAATTTTTTTTAAATAAAAATATAGAATGGCACAATAAAAAGTTTACTCTGGTGTTGGCAGAAAAAGTGGTTCAAATGATCATTTTGGTCATTTCTTAAATGATTATAAAACTTCAAAAGAACCTTTGTTTCATTTTTTATAAGCAAGATAATTGCATTAAAATCGAATAACAGCTAGTTTGTTTTATGTCAACAGGCAAGTTTGAGTAAATATTTTCTTGTAATGTTAATCTGTCTGCCAATGACATTAGTTTCACCCAATACACCCTTTAATAAACCAGCTTGTCTACTCTTTCCCTGAAATAATTAACACTTTAATTGTATTGTTGCATTTCTGTTGGTGGAAAAGAAAGTAATAATGAAGAAGATATTGGACAAGATCTCTGTAAGAATTATATTCTTCCATTCTAATCTTTTACATTTTATATATTGTACTTGTTCATCTGAAAATACTGAAACTAATATATGTTTAAACCAAGAAGATATTGATGATGGTGAAGTGTTGGTGATATTGATGATAGTAAAGTGTTGGTGATATTGTTGATGGTAAAGTGTTTGTGATATTGACGATTGTAAAGTGTTGTGGTATTGATGATGGTAAAGTGGTGGTGATATTGATGATGGTAAAGTGTTGGTGATATTGATGATGGTAAAGTGTTGGTGAGATGATACTTGTGATTGCCTTTACAAGCCAACTTATTTCTTCTCTTTATAATTATGTTGGGTATAGTTGATTTTGTAACTGTTTGATATATAACATCATTATAAATGTCCTAATATCACTCTCATATGTTGGAAATTCAGGATGCATGGAGGTATAAAAATGTTTATCTGGTGTCTGTTTTTGGAAACAATGGCAGAAATCTGGCAGACAGATTGGCTTATCTGATACAGCAGGGGTGCTGAAAGTGAACTTTTGCTATCACTGATACAAACTTTTATTGGCTGCTTATCATGTGATATCTATTATATATATGTATATATATATATATAAAACTAGAAACTTATTATATATATATATATATATATCTATTTTTTTTAAAACTTTGTTATTTGTTTAGTTTCTTAATTCCCATCTTTACTTTTTATTAAAATGAGTTTTATGATTAAATTGAGGGAGGTGGGTAAAGGTCTGTGCAGTTTTACATTGTCTGTCTGACAATATATACTATCTCTTTAAAATAGTAAATCACATATTTTCATCTCCCTCTCTCACCTTGAAATATATGTCATGGTAGACTGATAAGTTTCAATGCCCAATTATTTCATCTATAATCTTTTTCTAAGTTAATGTCATGTCTTGTAGATAGTAAATACCTCTCTCACAGTAAATGTTATGTCTTGCAATAAATGCCACTTTCACAGTAAATGTCATGTCTTGTAGTACAAACCTCTCTCACAGTAAATGTCATGACTTGCAGGCATTAAATACCTCTCTCACAGTAAATGTCATGTCTTGCAGTAAATACCACTCACAGTAAATGTCATGTCTTGTAGTAAAAACCTCTCTCACAGTAAATGTCATGTCTTGTAGGCAGTAAATACCTCTCTCACAGTAAATGTCATGTCTTGCAGTAAATGCCACTCTTACATTATATGTCATATATTGCAGTAAATGCTTTTTCACAGTAAATGTCATGTCTTGCAGTAAATGCCTCTCTCACAGTAAATGTCATGTCTTGTAGTAAAAACCTCTCTCACAGTAAATGTCATGTCTTGTAGGCAGTAAATACCTCTCTCACAGTAAATATCATGTATTGCAGTAATTGCCACTCTCATAGTAAATGTCATATCTTGCAGTAAATGCCTCTCTCACACAGTAAATGTCATGTCTTGTAGTAAAAACCTCTCTCACAGTAAATGTCATGTTTTGTAGGCAGTAAATACCTCTCTCACAGTAAATGTCATGTCTTGCAGTAAATGCCACTCTCACATTATATGTCATATATTGCAGTAAATGCCTTTTCACAGTAAATGTCATGTCTTGCAGTAAATGCCTCTGTCACAGTAAATGTCATGTCTTGCAGCAAATGCGTCTCTCACAGTAAATGTCATGACTTGTAGTAAATGCGTCTCTCACAGTAAATGTCATGTATTGAAGTAAATGCCTTTCTCACAGTAAATGTCATGTTTTGCAGTAAATGCCTCTCTCACAGTAAATGTCATGTCTTGCAGTAAATACCTCTCTCACAGTAAATGTCATGTCTTGCAATAAATGCCTCTCTCACACTAAATGTCATATCTTGCAGTAAATGCCTATCTCACAGTATATGTTATGTATTGCAGTAAATGCCACTCTCATAGTAAATGTCATGTCTTGCAGTAAATGTCATGTCTTGTAGTAAAAACCTCTCTCACAGTAAATGTCATGTCTTGCAGGCAGTAAATACCTCTCTCACAGTAAATGTCATGTCTTGCAGTAAATGTCATGCCTTGAAGTAAAAACTTCTCTCACAGTAAATGTCATGTCTTGCAGGCAGCAAATACCTCTCTCACAGTAAATGTCATGTATTGCAGTAAATGCCACTCTCATAGTAAATGTCCCGTATTGCAGTAAATACCTCTCTCACAGTAAATGTAATGTCTTGCAGTAAATGCCTATCTCACAGTATATGTTATGTATAGCAGTAAAAGCTAGACTCATAGTAAATGTCATGTCTTGCAGTAAATGTCATGCCTTGTAGTAAAAACCTCTCTCACAGTAAATGTCATATCTTGCAGGCAGTAAAAATCTCTTTCACAGTAAATGTCATGTATCGCAGTAAATGCCACTCTCATAGTAAATGTCCTGTATTGCAGTAAATACCTCTCTCACAGTAAATGTCATGTCTTGCGGTAAATGCCTCTTTCAAAATAAATGTCATGTCTTGCAGTAATTGCCTATCTCAAAATAAATGTCATGTATTGCAGTAAATGCCTCTCTCACAGTAAATGTCATGTCTTACAGTCAGTAAAAATCTCTCTCACAGTAAATGTCATGTATTGCAGTAAATGCCTCTCTCACAGTAAATGTCATGTTTTGCAGTAAATGCCTCTTTCACAATAAATGTCATTTATTGTAGTAAATGCCTCTCTCAAAATAAATGTCATGTCTTGCAGTAAATGCCTCTTTCATAGTAAATGTCATGTATTGCAGTAAATGCCTCTCTCACAGTAAATGTCATGTTTTGCAGTAAATGCCTCTTTCACAATAAATGTCATTTATTGTAGTAAATGCCTCTCTCAAAATAAATGTCATGTCTTGCAGTAAATGCCTCTTTCATAGTAAATGTCATGTATTGCAGTAAATGCCTCTCTCACAGTAAATGTCATGTATTGCAGTAAATGCCTCTCTCACAGTAAATGTCATGTCTTGCAGTAAATACCTCTCTCACAGTAAATGTCATGTATTGCAGTAAATGCCTCTCTCAAAGTAAATGTCATGTCTTGCAGTAAATGCCTCTCTCAAAATAAATGTAATGTCTTGCAGTAAATGCCTCTCTCATAGTAAATGTCATGTATTGTAGTGAATGCCTCTCTCACAGTAAATGTCATGTCTTGCAGTAAATGCCTCTCTCACAGTAAATGTCATGTCTTGCAGTAAATGCCTCTCTCAAATAAATGTCATGTCTTGCAGTAAATGCCTCTCTCAAAATAAATGTCATGTCTTGCAGTAAATGCCTCTCTCATAGTAAATGTCATGTATTGTAGTGAATGCCTCTCTCACAGTAAATGTCATGTCTTGCAGTAAATGCCTCTCTCACAGTAAATGTCATGTATTGCAGTTAATGCCTCTCTCACAGTATATATCATGTCTTGCAGTGAATACCTCTCACATTTAGCATCATAGTTAAACTATTGTGAGCTAACAAGTGATAAGTTAACCAAACCACTCTATCCTGGAATCCTGAAAACTTAACCAGTACTCAAGCACACTCACCTCCACAAGTAACTGATAATTTTCCCACTTGAATCAGCAGTGAGAGACGAATAACAATGAGACACAATGTGGTATATCAGTCATCACGGAAACAGTGACCTGGTGAAAATTCAAACTCACGACCCTTGGATTGATAGTCAGACGCACCACTGACTGAGATAAGTAGGCATGGCAGCCTATCTAATGCCATATTACAACAGTTGGCAGTCCCAACTAAACTGATTTTATACTTTATTGATACAGTTAAACACTCTCCCAAAATACTTCAAGCAGCTGTTAGATCCAAGTTCATTTTTCTATGAACAAGAATAAACAATAAAAAATAGGAGAATTTAGCAGGGATATAGAGTAATAAAGCATGTAGGAGAACTGTGAAACAACTCTTATAAAGGTATACATAATAAAAACAAATAACACAGCACTCTTATGATTCATATCTTTTGTCCATATCACTGTGGGATCTTTGGAAACTGCAACCAAACTGTGGGGAAGAAGCAGCTATCACTGTGTTAAAGTGTGTCTTCATGCATATTTTTGTGTTGTGATAGTAGTGAATTCCAAGGTGCAGGTGTAGAGTTGTTGTTCCTGTTTTGTTTTCGTGTATAATGGAGAGGCTTCGTCACCATGGATTACAATACTTTCATCAAAGGTAGGCATGCGGTTTTGTAATTTGTATTTAAATCTTTTGAGACAAGGAGAAAACTTGTTAATGGTATTAAGGATTGTTTGATCTATCAATCATTATTAAGTTGCCATGGTGAATTTTGTTTTTTAATAGAAATTAGTTATATGTATTTATCAAGCTTGATTAAAATGTAAGTCAAGAGCTTACTACATGTACTGTGTTGGAGGAATATTTTCTGGTGTTTTATTTTCACTATAGAGATAGAGATTTGCGGATGTAAAAACCTTGTTATTTCCAAAAAGTAACATACAATTATTTGGCAACTGGTTGTACCTTGACGTTTCTGACCCATCTCTGCCCTATTTACATTGTATGCAGGCGAGGTCAGAAGGTCAAATCTTTGCGACAACCGTTGAAGTGGATCTGATTTATTTCCAGAATTAAACAAATGATAAACAATATTTACAATCATAATTGAGATGATTGTTTTATATCTAAAGTTGTACTTAAATCTAAAAATGTGTAAATTTATGCAGCAGGGATCATGTCTAATTTCAAAAATATTAATTAATTGCTCTTTGGTCTGTTTCCTGTGTAAAGCCAGCACTTAGTGTTGTTATGAAAGGCTATTGAGTTGATCCCAGGATTGAATCTGTGACCTCTGGTGTGATTGACCAACACTATCCATTACACTGATTTGCCATTGAATTTGATGGCGAGCAGATTTCAAGAAATGCAGCAACATTAATTAACTTAATCAAGCAGTTACGGTTCAGTTGCAAAGTTAGAATGCTACCCAATTTGGCCCATGGTAAATTACCTGTTTGGTTCTGGCAAAAGAAGGATCACTGTTGATGTCTAAGCGTCATGTCCCAGGGAACTCAGGAAAAATAGACCAGGATGTCCTAGTACATCACACAGTCCAGGGATCTCAGGAGCAATACACCAGGAGCCCCAAGTACATCACACAGTCCAGGGATATCAGGAGCAATAGACCAGGAGCTCCAAGTACATCACACAGTCCAGGGATATCAGAAACAATAGACCAGGAGCCCTCAGTACATCACACAGTCCAGGGATATCAGGAGCAATAGACCAGGAGCCCCAAGTACATCACACAGTCCAGGGATATCAGAAACAATAGACCAGGAGCCCTCAGTACATCACACAGGCCAGGGATCTCAGGAGCAATAGACCAGGAGCCCTCAGTACATCACACAGTCCAGGGATCTCAGGAGCAATAGACCAGGAGCCTTCAGTACATCACACAGTCCAGGGATCTCAGGAACAGACCAGGAGCCCCTCAGTACATCACACAATCCAGGGATCTCACGAACAATAGACCAGGAGCCCCAAGTACATCACACAGTCCAGGGATCTCAGGAACAGTAGACCAGGAGCCCCAAGTACATCACACAGTCCAGGGATCTCAGGAACATTAGACCAGGAGCCCCAAGTACATCACACAGGCCAGGGATCTCAGGAACAGTAGACCAGGAGCCTAAAGTACATCACACAGTCCAGGGATCTCAGGAACAGTAGACCAGGAGCCCCAAGTACATCACACAGGCCAGGGATCTCAGGAACAGTAGACCAGGAGCCCCAAGTACATCACACAGGCCAGGGATCTCAGGAACAGTAGACCAGGAGCCCCAAGTACATCAAACAGGCCAGGGATCTCAGGAACAGTAGACCAGGAGCCCCAAGTACATCACACAGTCCAGGGATCTCAGGAACAGTAGACCAGGAGCCCCAAGTACATCACACAGTCCAGGGATCTCAGGAACAGTAGACCAGTAGCCCCAAGTACATCACACAGTCCAGGGATATCAGGAACAGTAGACCAGGAGCCCCTAGTACATCACACAGTCTAGGGATCTCAGGAGCAATAGACCAGGAGCCCCAAGTACATCACACAGTCTAGGGATCTCAGGAGCAATAGACCAGAAGCCCCCTATACATCACACAGGCCAGAGTTCTCAGGAGCAATAGAACAGAAGCCCCCTATACATCACACAAGCCAAGGATCTCAGGAACAATAGACCAGAAGCCCCTTATACATCACACAGTCCAGGGATCTCAGGAGCAATAGACCAGAAGCCGCCTATACATTACACAAGCCAGGGATCTCAGGAACAATAGACCAGAAGCTCCTTATACATTACACAAGCCAGGGATCTCAGGAGCAATAGACAAGGAGCCCCCTATACATCACACAAGCCAGGGATCTCAGGAGCAATAGACCAGAAGCCCCCTATGCATTACACAAGCCAGGTATCTCAGGAACAATAGACCAGAAGCTCTTTATACATCACACAGGCCAGGGATCTCAGGAGCAATAGACAAGGAGCCCCCAGTACATCACACAGGCCAGGGATCTCAGGAACAATAGACAAGGAGCCCCCAGTACATCACACAGTCCAGGTATCTCAGGAGCAATAGACCAGGAGCCCCAAGTACATAACACAGTCCAGGGATCTCAGGAGCAATAGACCATAAGCCCCCTATACATCACACAGTCCAGGGATCTCAGGAGCAATAGACCAGGAACCCAAGTACATCACACAAGCCAGGGATCTCGGGAGCAATAGGCCAGGAGCCCCCTATACATCACACAGTCCAGGGATCTCAGGACCGATTGACCAGGAGCCACAAGTACATCACACAGGCAAGAGATCTCAGGTGCAATAGACCAGGAGCCCCCTATTCATCACACAGGCCAGGGATCTCAGGAGCAATAGACCAGGAGCTCCTCAGTACATCACACAGGCCAGGGATCTCAGGAGTAATAGACCAGGAGCCCCTCAGTACATCACACAGTTCAGGGATCTCAGGAGCAATAGACCAGGAGTCCCAAGTACATCACACAGTCCAGGGATCTCAGGAGCAATAGACCAGAAGTCCCCTATACATCACACAGTCCAGGTATCTCAGGAACAATAGACCAGGAGCCCCCAGTACATCACACATGCCAGTCCAGGTATCTCAGGAGCAATCAACCAGGAACCCCAAGTACATCACACAGTCCAGGGATCTCAGGAGCAATAGACCAGGAGCCCCAAGTACATCACACAGGCCAGGGATCTCAGGAGCAATAGACCAGAAGCCCCCTATACATCACACATGCCAGTCCAGGTATCTCAGGAGCAATAGACCAGAATTCCCAAGTACATCACACAGGCCAGGGATCTCAGGAGCAATAGACCAGAAGCCCCCTATACATCACACAAGCCAGGGATCTCAGGAACAATAGACCAGAAGCCCCCTATACATCACACAAGCCAGGGATCTCAGGAGCAATAGACCAGAAGCCCCCTATACATCACACAGTCCAGGTATCTTAGGAACAATAGACCAGGAGCCCCAAGTACATCACACAGACCAGGGATCTCAGGAGCAATAGACCAGGAGCCCCAAGTACATCACACAGACCAGGGATCTCAGGAACAATAGACCAGAAGCCCCTTATACACCACACAGTCCAGGGATCTCAGGAGCAATAGACCAGAAGCCCCCTATACATCACACAAGCCAGGGATCTCAGGAGCAATAGACCAGAAGCCCCCTATACATCACACAAGCCAGGGATCTCAGGAGCAATAGACCAGAAGCCCCCTATACATTACACAAGCCAGGTATCTCAAGAACAATACACCAGAAGCCCCAAGTACATCACCCAGGCCAGGTATCTCAGGAGCAATAGACCAGAAGCCCCCTATACATCACACAGGACAGGGATCTCAGGAGCAATAGACCAGGAGCCCATAGTACATCACACAGTCCAGGTATCTCAGGAACAACAGACCAGGAGCCCCAAGTACATCACACAAGCCAGGGATCTTAGGAGCAATAGACCAGAAGCCCCCTATACATCACACAGGCCAGGGATCTCAGGAACAATACACCAGGAGCCCCCTATACATCACACAGTCTAGGGATCTCAGGAGCAATAGACCAGAAGCCCCCTATACATCACACAGTCTAGGGATCTCAGGAGCAATAGACCAGAAGCCCCCTATACATCACACAGGCCAGGGATCTCAGGAACAATACACCAGGAGCCCCCTATACATCACACAGTCCAGGGATCTCAGGAACAATACACCAGGAGCCCCCTATACATCACACAGTCTAGGGATCTCAGGAGCAATAGACCAGAAGCCCCCTATACATCACACAGTCCAGGGATCTCAGGAACAATACACCAGGAGCCCCCTATACATCACACAGTCCAGGGATCTCAGGAACAATAGACCAGAAGCCCCCTATACATCACACAGTCCAGGTATCTCAGGAACAATAGACCAGAAGCCCCCTATACATCACACATTCCAGGTATCTCAGGAACATTAGACCAGGAGCTCCCTATACATCACACAGGCCAGGGATCTCAGGAACCTTTCTGCTATCAAATCATCAATGCAAGAAACCAGAAAACTAACATTAACCTTTGTTAAGATATCTCCTTCATCGCTTGGGCCGAAATATGCTGAAAACACAAGAATGTGAATTTAAGTACAGCACTGGAACACTTTAATCTGTTAAAAAAAACTTTATTTATAGAATTTACAGTGCAAAACAATTAGTTTGCAATCAAAAAGTAAAACATTTAGGAATAAAATTCCTGGCACAACTTTTGCCAAGTGTAAACACTGAAATTTATTATATAATGATAAGTAAAGTGAAGAAAATTGGCACACATTAAGCAGTTTGGGAAAAACAGTCTGCAAAATAATGACCAACGAATCAATAAATTTCAGAAAAAAAATTCAAACAGTATTATATAAGTTTATAAGTTGGCTGTGCAGCAAATTTTGTTAGATAAAAAGAAATTTGTTTTATGTATGTGTGCTGAAGCATGATACTTCAGCACTTACAATTCTGTTTGAAGAAAATTACCAAAAGATGGAGAAATACTGGATCTCTAGTCTCATTTAATCACTGTAATAGGGGTGAGAGTAGCTCCTTCACAGACGATCAAATAAAAAAATATCAAATCTTTCAACGATGTGCTTTGCTATGCACTAATTGGATCTCCATATATTTGCTTTTAATTTTTCATTTCTTTGGTATCTTCAAAATTTTTATTATGGCTCTAAACTGATTTAATATATTGTGTTAATTATTATCCTGCCGGTTTTCTCAGAATGATTGTATAAACCGATTCAGCTATTTTGAAACTACGTCATTCTATTTTTAGATGGAAACTTTCGTATAAGGTGTGTTTGTAGTATGATAGCAGATTTATCTGTTACATAAACTCTAAAATAAACTCGATATCATATTAAGTGTTTGTACCACTGTCTGTTCCAATAGCGTAGTTGTAATGGTTTGAACTGTCAACCCAAACACCCCTAATACAGAAGGTTCCATCTAAAAATAGAATGACGTAGTTTCAAAATAGCTGAATCGGTTTATACAGGAGACATGTTTATCTGACATCTCTGGTAAAACTGTCTACAATTCTCTGTTATGAGGAGCATTAAATGTTAACCTTTTTCTTTCTGTCCATCCATTCGTCAATTCTTTTGTTTTTCTCTCCAAGTACAAATTGATCTCAGATCAATAACTTCTAAAGGGTCTATGTAGTTAAATGATATTTCCTGTATAGCTGGTTAATTATGATAATTTTTATACAGGTCAAATTGGATATAATTATAAATCAACTTAACATGTAACATGTAAAAATGTCACTTCTTTCTTATAATAGACAAGAAGACTAGTTTGCACTGTTGCGAGTATTTTTAATACAGGGTACAAATTTGACATGTCCTGTGCGAGGTTGACCCTCCCCACACCATCTTTTTTCAAATAAGGCAGTGAAGGTAACTGAATTTGTTGCCCCTTTAAAGTTTATTTGTCTGGTATGTAATTGGCATGGCAATAACTCTCATATTTGGCGGATGTTTCAACCCCTAGACGTGTGTCATTATCATTGTGATGTATGACAGTTTAACTCAAAATTCTTGTTCAGTTCCAAGATATGAGATTAGTATTTAAGGGAATACATGTATATCAGAAGAAATGCTATAAATGTCTTAAAAGATGAATAATTATCAAAATAAATAAAATCCGAATGGTTTAGTATATCAAATCCTCCAAAACGTGACAAAATCAATATCTAAATTGAAGTGGTAAACTTCAAACGAAATCCTCATTCTAAAAATAGACAGAATTTAAATACTGCGTAACATCATTCAGACTGTTTAAGATGATGAAACTAGGTATAAACCTGTAAAATGGATCAATTTAAAATGACGTGACTCATTCAGTATGTCACAAAATATGTTGCACTTGTATGTGGGAAATCTAGGAGCATAGCCCAAGGAAATCCCTTTTTGATATTATATTATTTTGGCATGTTTAAATAGATATCCTTTTGGCAATACGGGTTCAGTGAGTATATATAGGCATGATATATTGGAATAAAATGTTTTAGCCAATTTTAAAAGTTTGAAAAATCTGGATAAATTTCCTTTAATTAGTAATGTATGTGTTTTCTAAATTACCAGAACCTCTGATCATGTCATATAAAATGATGGCATGTGTAGTTGTGACATCATATCAGCTACATGTAACATGACAGCGTTTAGGTAGGTGGAGCAACACACTCATATCAAAATAAGAGTTTTACAGAGGAACAAAGGTAGATATAAATCATGAAGAACTATAAAATGTTTGTGGGAGTCAAGCAGTTGAAAGGGTAAAAGTCTTTCAATGGATAACGTCTTTCAGACATGACCAGCAGACTGTTAAAGATGACCACCGTCCAGGCAAGAAAATTGAGGTTATAACATGGAAAAGTTCAAGGAAATAATTGATACCAATAGACATTACACATGCAAGAATATTGCTGCAGATGTTGGCATTAAGACCAGTCAGTTTATACCATTATTACTTATCATCTCTGAATGTGCAGGATTTCAGCTCGATGGATTTTCACATTATCTTACTTCTGACCAAAAACAGCACAGAATAGATGTTGCCAAAACATTGTTAGGCATGAAAGTATACTTAAATCATGTTGGATCCATCGAGGAGACGCAGATCAGTTCACATGAACATGAATTAAAGGGGCAAACTTCCAAATAGCACAATCCAGTCTCTCCTAGGCCTGCAAAGCTCAGGTGAAAGCAGGAAATCTGAAGATGATAATAATTTTGTATATAATTCTAAAGGTATATTATCATCACTGTTGCATTCTTACTGAGCAAATATTAATCAGGAGTGTTATAGATATTTTCTATTGAAAATTCTACATCCAACAATTCGCAAAAAGCGTCCAGGGCTACTTGATGCCACACCCTGGCTACTTGATGCCACACCCTGCTTACGGATGTATGACAAAGTATTTTCTGCCCCCCCCAACCTGACCATTGACATCAATGATTAAAAGAAGGGTTGTCATTCGGCAGGGTGGAGGACATATCCAATATTAATGTTTACTGAAGTAGAACTGCTCAATTCATATGACTAGTTTCACAATAGATGTGTACAAAGCATACTAGATTTAATTTTACGGAAGTTTTTGAAAAGTATGTTTTAAATTGTTAAAGTTAATCGAGATTTTGGCCAACAATTTTTGCTGTTCAAAGGATACATGAGTTCATGCCTTTGCACATTGTGTAGATTGGGTAGTTTCCCTTGTTGTTGTTTTTGCCAGGTATTTAGCTCTGCTCCTTGTTAATTGATGTAAAATCAAATTTAGAACTCATACAAAGAATAATATATAACATTATATAATGCAACTTGTTTATTTTCTTTATTTAAATATTATATATTTTATACAGTGTGTAATCTTTCTCAGGCAATGGTAATGTAAAGAGAGGCTATTGGTAGTCTATATCATTCGATGGTGCAGTTGTTTTGTAATCATGCGAGTTGAATGTTATTATGATAATGGCATACCAGTCAGTAATACAACACATATGATAGATAATTACTGCGCATAAAGTGCATTGTGTAGATGCATTATTTTACAATTCCTACACAAGCCATGACAGTTAACATTCTAACATAATGAATAACAAGAGCACCACAGTTGGGTGGGTGCTGATGCTCGTCTTTATTAAATTCATTAAGAAGGTCAAGGTTAAAGATGTTAACAGTTTACAATATCTGTACTATAATTCAAACCTGAGCTAGACAAAAAACTTTAAGCTAAGGTTTTAGAGACTGATGTGTATGGAAAGTTAAGTAACTTAACTTTATCAAATATTTGAATAACATAATATGAATGTTTTTATGAAGTTTAGTCACCATAACATAAGTTCTAGAAACTGAGATTAACATAAAACTTTAACTGGATAATGTCCATTAAGTAGGTCAAGGTTAGTAAGCAGGACTCGATCCTATGACCTTAGCAGTGAGAGGTAATTGATCTTCAGAGACGACCCTTGGAATACTCGGTCAATTGAGCTTATTTAGCTATAAACATTGTTTTAATACCGTGACATTTATGAAGTTTAGTCAACAGAAACAAAGAAAAGTTGACATAAACATTAACCTTAAACTAGACAATGGAAGTATTAACCAAGTCCATTAACCTTAAACCAGACAAGACAGTATTAACCAAGTCCATTAACCTTAAACCAGACAACGGAAGTATTAACCAAGTCCATTAACCTTAAACCAGACAATGGAAGTATTAACCAAGTCCATTAACCTTAAACCAGACTATGGAAGTATTAACCAAGTCCATTAAGTCGGTCAAGGTCAGTGATGTAAACTTTTTTAACATGATGGTGATCAGATTCAATACCTATTACACTGTTATTGACAAAGAAAATAGATTTAAAATACATCTCCTGAGCTAAAAAAGTCACTATAACATGAGTAGTTTGTTGAGAAACAGAGCCTAGGAGTTAAACATAAAACTTTAGCCCGACGACAACAACGTTGATGCCAGGGTAATGACAATAGCTATAGATTTTTTTTTTTCAAAGGACAAGCTAAAAATTATCAAATGTGCAAATGAAAAAAATATAAGTGTCATTTCCACAGACCTTCCACCCCTATCTTCCCAACACTCTAAAAAAAGATTTTTGAAGCTTTTATAAAGGTTAGTGATATTTTTCTTTGATTTTGGACCATATAAATACCCAATATAATTATGGTAAGAGAGAGTGTAGGGGGGTTAGGGAAGTGCTGATATCTCTTAGTAATCAAACTGATTAAAACAATTATCTGGTAATAATTGTATGATGGGTGTACTGTGTGTCTGGTATGTACATGTATATTTATACTAACAAGATAACTACCCATAATTCCTGGTTTCTGGTGTTGCTCCTACCGTATACTTCCTAGTTATAACACATGGTGCACACTAGTGTGCTGATCCATACACTGGCAGGAGCTGAGCGAGGCACAATAGTCACATTTGGTTTTTTTTATACTATGTTCCTGCTAACACAGAACAGTGTATATGGCAGTCAGAATGTTTGCTTGGTTCTGACCAGGAATAGAAAAAATGTATCCTAAAAAAGATGTTGAATTGGAAAACTGTCTTGCTCTTTTTCTCTGACAAGTGATTTAGTAGGTTGTAAGACATAACCACTGGTGAGTATCTGCATAACAAATGAGTGTATCAATGCAATAACAGTCAGCACCAGCAAAGTCAGAAATCTGATTTCCTGCAGAATTTTTGTTCTTGCCAAGGGCGTCTGCTACAATTTGTATAAATATGATATAATGTTGCAGTATGATCCTTCTAACATTATCTTTGTATTCCAAAGTGATCCTGGTGTTTGTTGTCTCATCCATTCTCACCCTGTGACTTGTGCAATGTGTGAGTTAGTTTGGCATAGGAATGGTTTCAATGTTGTTTCGAAATAAAAACTGGAAATAAATTTCATGTGTTGGTGTGGTACTTGAGTGGGAGTCATGTGTTGGTGTGGTACTTGAGTGGCAGTCATGTGTTGGTGTGGTACTTGAGTGGCAGTCATGTGTTGGTGTGGTACTTGAGTGGCAGTCATGTGTTGGTGTGGTACTTGAGTGGCAGTTATGTGTTGCAGAAATGGACTATGCCTTTGTATGGGAAAAATTTAAATAGTTACTTTATTGATATGTGTTTTTGTATTGTAAAACAAAAACTGGATAACTAATTTTTCTGGTGTGAACATACAACATGGAATAAATGTTATATAAACGTGTGGTCAGTTTACTTTAACATCCATCATTAACAGTTTGAATTAATTTGTTAAAAGAATAATTTTTGCTGTGGGTCATTGACATGTTTTTTAATAAACCTTCAAATTTTCTAAAATTTTACTGGACCTTTGAGTTTCTAACATTTTATTTAATTATGCTGCAAATAAAACTTCATTGTTAGGTAAACAGATCGTTAAAAAAAATGGATGGGACACCCTCCCCTTGTGCAAGAAACAAGTTGTTTTTTGTAATAAATATGGTACATGTATATTAATATAAGCTGGGATCTCATTTTGTGAATTAGTAGAGCAGAAATTATGGATGCATAAACATTGTGACACCATGGGACATAAACCTGTGCTTCAGAATACATTAAATATCTACTTGTATTTTACTTCATGTCAACTGCTGGAATATAATCTGTGATACTGCCTACCAGGTGGGCTGATTTAATTAAAATGAACAAGGATTTTATTTATTATGTACTAAATTGCCATGTGGATTTTTCTATTTCTGATAGTATGATTCGGCTCTAACACACTCATATAACTATACTTTGAGATGTCAGGTGGAGTTTTTACACCTGATGTTTTGATATGAAGTTAACGAAATCTGCAGATCTGATAAAAGTTGGCTTGGCTTTTTTTTTGGCTCAGATGTAACTTTCTTTCTAAATGTAAATATCTTTTACTTTTTTTCTAGTTAGATTTTGCAAGTAAGATTCTGTCATGGTAAAAAGATATGAGAGATGAAATGTGTTGAGAATGCTGTGATTGCTATCTGCGTTGATCTCATGCTTGTCTGTATATGTATCAGAGATAAGAGACAATGGTTCAGGTGAATCTGTATCATTATTGTTACAAATCTCTTCTCTTTCATTTACTGTTTCTCTTTTTTTTCCTGTGATACCAGTTTGACTCTTTACTTGTTTCATTGCTTTGAATTAACTGTGATGGTTTTGCAAGAATGAATTACTATATAGCACTGCTTTCATGGAATAAACATTAATTACTATATAGCACTGCTTTCATGGAATAAACATTAATTGCTGTCAGATCTTTCATCTGTGTGGAAAAAAAAATATATAAAAAAATCATAGCATAGTTGGGTAAAAGGTTAGGCATTCCAAATCTTGAGAATTATATTTTGATTTGGTAATGATATAAAATTTGATTTAAGTGGAAAAATAAGCATTGGTTTATTAGAATTTTTTCAGCTTTCAGTCTGGAATTGAATATGGTACTGTAGTTTCCAAATTTTCGATGCTGTGAAATAACCTGGATTACATATACATTCCATTGTGCAACAATGTTTTAGTGAATTGGACAACTGTGCATTAAATTTGGAATATTCTTATGTATAGAAAACTTTTTTGATAAAAAGAAGAAAAGTGAAAATGAGTGGAATATGCTACAGGCCGAGTAGAATGAAAGTGCGATACAGCCTACCAGTCAGTAAGTACTCATACTAACTAGTCATTAGTCACCTTTACTCTCACCGAAGCTAGGGTCATAGGGTTTGCCCTTGAATTTGTGAATTGAGAGGAAAGATTCTTCTTCCATCCTTTTCTTTTGATCATTATTTCTTAAGTTTCTACAATTTTAAATAATTTTACTGACTGAGAACAAAACAATGTTAACCTGATGATGGTCAGCCTGCAAGTAACTTAGTGTAAGCTGATCTCAGTTTATGCTAATGTTTTCTCATTGTACATGTAGCATTGTCTTATGCAAAATATTTATAATCAGAAAACTTGCTATTTTAACAATATTGCTTTTAAAAGACATTGGTTCATTGTAAATGGATTCATGCAAGTTCCGTCATCAGCTGTCATCAACAATTGTCTATAAAGTGTTGCTATTTTGTCCAAGGTTCACTGAACAGTGTCTATAAAGTCCTGTTATGTGTACCAAGGTTCACTGAACAGTGTCTATAAAGTGCTGCTATGGTTACCATGGTTCACTGAAAAGTGTCTATAAAGTGTTGCTATGTGTACCATGGTTCACTGAACAGTGTCTATAAAGTGCTGCTATGTGTACCGTGCTTCACTGAACAGTGTCTATAAAGTGTTGCTTTGTGTACCATGGTTCACTGAACAGTGTCTATAAAATGTTGCTATGTGTACCGTGGTTCACTGAACAGTGTCTATAAAGTCCTGTTATGTGTACCAAGGTTCACTGAACAGTGTCTATAAAGTGCTGCTATGTGTACCATGGTTCACTGAACAGTGTCTATAAAGTGCTGCTATGTGTACCAAGGTTCACTGAACAGTGTCTATAAAGTGCTGATATGTGTACCATGGTTCACTGAACAGTGTCTATAAAGTGCTGCTATGTCTACTATGGTTCACTGAACAGTGTTTATAAAGTGCTTCTATGTCTACCATGGTCCACTGAACAGTGTCTATAAAGTGCTGCTATGTGTACCGTGGTTCACTAAACAGTGTCCATAAAGTCCTGCTATGTGTACCATGGTTCACTGAACAGTGTCTATAAAGTCCTGTTATGTGTACCAAGGTTCACTGAACAGTGTCTATAAAGTGCTGCTATGTGTACCATGGTTCACTGAACAGTGTCTATAAAATGCTGCTATGTGTACCAAGGTTCACTGAACAGTGTCTATAGAGTGCTGCTATGTGTACCATGGTTCACTGAACAGTGTCTATAGAGTGCTGCTATGTGTACCATGGTTCACTGAACAGTGTGTATAAAGTGTTGCTGTTTGTACCATGGTTCACTGAACAGTGTCTATAAAGTGCTGCTATTTGTACCATGGTTTACTGAACAGTGTCTATAAAGTGTTGCTATTTGTACCATGGTTTACTGAACAGTGTCTATAAATGGCTGCTATGTGTACCATGGTTCACTGAACAGTGTCTATAAAGTGCTGCTGTGCGACCATGGTTCAATGAACAGTGTCTATAAAGTGTTGCTATTTGTACCAAGGTTCAATGAACAGTGATTCTTTATAAAGTGCTGCTATTTGTACCATGGTTCACTTAACAGTGATTGTCTATAAAGTGTTGCTATTTGTACCATGGTTCACTAAAGAGTAATTGTCTAAAAAGTGTTGCTATTTATACCATGGTTCACTGAACAGTGATTGTCTAAAAAGTGCTGCTATTTATACCATGGTTTACTGAACAGTAAATGTCTATAAAGTGCTGCTAAGTGTACCATGGTTCACTAAACAGTGATTGTCTATAAAGTGTTGCTTTTTGTACCAAGGTTCACTGAACAGCGTCTATCAAGTGCTGCTATGTGTACCATGGTTCACTGAACAGTGTCTATAAAGTGCTGCTGTGCGACCATGGTTCAATGAACAGTGTCTACAAATTGTTGCTATTTGTACCAAGGTTCACTGAATGGTGTTTCTCTATAAAGTGCTGCTATTTGTACCATGGTTCACTAAACAGTGATTGTCTATAAAGTGCTGCTATGTGTACCATGGTTCACTAAGCAGCGATTGTCTATAAAGTGTTGCTATTTTTAGCAAGATTCACTGAACAGTGTCTATAAAGTGCTGCTATGTGTACCATGGTTAACTGAAAAGTGATTGTCTATAAAGTGTTGTTATTTATACCATGGTTCACTGAACAGTGATTGTCTATAAAGTGTTGCAATTTATACACTGGTTCACTAAACAGTGATTCTCTTTAAAGTGTTGCTATTTATACCATGGTTCACTAACAATTAGACATTTCTGATGTCAGTCTCATAACTGTTGTCACAGTGGATCAAGATTCCAGCTTTCTGAAACAATATTTACTTTACTGTTGTCTCCTTCATAATTGTCATCACTGTCATTGTTAAACAGTCCTATCTTTATCAAACCTTCATCTGACTTATCTTAATATTGCATAGAAATATCAACTGACCATTCATCTTGTCTAGTGTTTCTCACATTAATAGATGGACAGATATTGAGACCCTGGGGCATATATTGTGTCATCCACAAATAGTGTCATTGTGACTTTCAATATTGCCTTTCTTTCAAAAATAATTTTCACATTTTCTCTCTTATCATTTCCTTGATTAGTGTGTGTAACAGCTCAATTAAAACACACACAGGGTGGGAAGTTCTTTAATTGATGTTTTTATTATTTGATGATGGATTTTTCTACCATTTTGGTCACTATGGATAATATTGTTAAAGGTATGTTTTTTAATAATTAAGTGACAGAAAATAAAACTGACACAAATATAACACTGACATGTGGGTGGAGGAACAAGCATTGTGGTTTATAAGGTTAATGGTTTGCTGGAGTGTTTGTTACAAAAACAATGTATAAATGTGTCATCTTATAATGTCACAAAAAATCTTTAAAAGCAAGTTATAACCCACTCTAGTTTTTTGTAAAATATATGGTTTATGTAATAAACTTGTCCAAATATACTCAGAGAAATTTGGCATACAACACAAGTTTTACATGGATGAACAAAATACAGAAAATATCAATCAGAATTCCAGTGCCAAACCATTCTGCAATATCTTCCAAGATGTTTCATTATATTAAAAACAAAAAAAGGTTACGAAGATGTCCCAAGCCTACCCCTTGATTAACATTAAAAACTCCCACTAAAATGATTTTTAGCTCACCTGAGCCAAAGGCTCACAGGTAAGCTTTTGTGATCGCTTGGTGTCCATTGTCTGTCATCCGTCGATAACTTTTAGCTTCTAACAACTTCTCCTCTGAAACCACTAGGTCAATTTTGATATAACTTTACAGAAATGCTCCTTGGGTGACCCTCTACCAAGTTTGTTATACCTTGTAGACAATACAAGATGCCTCAGCCACCCACACCCCTGTTATACCTTGTAGACAATACAAGATGCCTCAGTCACCCACACCCCTGTTATACCTTGTAGACAATACAAGATGCCTCAGCCACCCACACTCCTGTTATACCTTGTAGACAATACAAGATGCCTCAGCCACCCACACACCTGTTATACCTTGTAGACAATACAAGATGCCTCAGCTACCCACACACCTGTTATACCGTGTAGACAATACAAGATGCCTCAGTCACCCACACCCCTGTTATACCTTGTAGACAATACAAGATGCCTCAGCCACCCACACCCCTGTTATACCTTGTAGACAATACAAGATGCCTCAGTCACCCACACCCCTGTTATACCTTGTAGACAATACAAGATGCCTCAGCCACCCACACTCCTGTTCTACCTTGTAGACAATACAAGATGCCTCAGCCACCCACACTCCTGTTGTACCTTGTAGACAATACAAGATGCCTCAGCCACCCACACTCCTGTTGTACCTTGTAGACAATACAAGATGCCTCAGCCACCCACACTCCTGTTATACCTTGTAGACAATACAAGATGCCTCAGCCACCCACACTCCTGTTATACCTTGTAGACAATACAAGATGCCTCAGCCACCCACACTCCTGTTGTACCTTGTAGACAATACAAGATGCCTCAGCCACCCACACTCCTGTTATACATTGTAGACAATACAAGATGCCTCAGCTACCCACACCCCTGTTGTACCTTGTAGACAATACCAGATGCCTCAGCCACCCACACCCCTGTTATACCTTGTAGACAATACAAGATGCCTCAGCCACCCACACCCCTGTTGTACCTTGTAGACAATACAAGATGCCTCAGCCACCCACACCCCTGTTATACCTTGTAGACAATACAAGATGCCTCAGCCACCCACACCCCTGTTGTACCTTGTAGACAATACAAGATGCCACAGCCACCCACACCCCTGTTGTACCTTGTAGACAATACAAGATGCCTCAGCCACCCACAAACCTGTTGTACCTTGTAGACAATACAAGATGCCTCAGCCACTCACACCCCTGTTGTACCTTGTAGACAATACAAGATGCCCCAGCCACCCACACCCCTGTTATACCTTGTAGACAATACAAGATGCCTCAGCCACCCACACCCCTGTTGTACCTTGTAGACAATACAAGATGCCTCAGCCACCCACACTCCTGTTGTACCTTGTAGACAATACAAGATGCCTCAGCCACCCACACCCCTGTTGTACCTTGTAGACAATACAAGATGCCTCAGCCACCCACACCCCTGTTATACCTTGTAGACAATACAAGATGCCTCAGCCACCCACACCCCTGTTATACCTTGTAGACAATACAAGATGCCTCAGCCACCCACACCCCTGTTATACCTTGTAGACAATACAAGATGCCTCAGCCACCCACACTCCTGTTGTACCTTGTAGACAATACAAGATGCCTCAGCCACCCACACTCCTGTTGTACCTTGTAGACAATACAAGATGCCTCAGCCACCCACACCCCTGTTGTACCTTGTAGACAATACAAGATGCCTCAGCCACCCACACCCCTGTTATACCTTGTAGACAATACAAGATGCCTCAGCCACCCACACTCCTGTTATACCTTGTAGACAATACAAGATGCCTCAGCCACCCACACTCCTGTTATACCTTGTAGACAATACAAGATGCCTCAGCCACCCACACTCCTGTTGTACCTTGTTGACAATACAAGACGCCTCAGCCACCCACACCCCTGTTGTACCTTGTAGACAATACAAGATGCCTCAGCCACCCACACCCCTGTTGTACTTTGTAGACAATACAAGATGCCTCAGCCACCCACACCCCTGTTGTACTTTGTAGACAATACAAGATGCCTCAGCCACCCACACCCCTGTTGTACCTTGTAGACAATACAAGATGCCTCAGCCACCCACACCCCTGTTATACCTTGTAGACAATACAAGATGCCTCAGCCACCCACACTCCTGTTATACCTTGTAGACAATACAAGATGCCTCAGCCACCCACACTCCTGTTATACCTTGAAGACAATACAAGATGCCTCAGCCACCCACACTCCTGTTATACGTTGTAGACAATACAAAATGCCTCAGCCACCCACACACCTGTTGTACCTTGTAGACAATACAAGATGCCTCAGCCACCCACACACCTGTTATACCTTGTAGACAATACAAGATGCCTCAGTCACCCACACCCCTGTTATACCTTGTAGACAATACAAGATGCCTCAGCCACCCACACCCCTGTTGTACCTTGTAGACAATACAAGATGCCTCAGCCACCCACACACCTGTTATACCTTGTAGACAATACAAGATGCCTCAGTCACCCACACTCCTGTTGTACTTTGTAGACAATACAAGATGCCGCAGCCACCCACACTCCTGTTATACCTTGTAGACAATACAAGATGCCTCAGCCACCCACACACCTGTTATACCTTGTAGACAATACAAGATGCCTCAGCCACCCACACACCTGTTATACCTTGTAGACAATACAAGATGCCTCAGTCCCCCACACTCCTGTTGTACTTTGTAGACAATACAAGATGCCTCAGCCACCCACACTCCTGTTATACCTTGTAGACAATACACGATGCCTCAGCCACCCACACTCCTGTTGTACCTTGTAGACAATACAAGATGCCCTTCAGACCAAACTGCTGTGATTAAATAATGGTTGATGTGAACAATTTGGTCTCTATCTCATTTTCATGGTTTGGTTTTGTCTGCTGCACAGATAACAGGGAAGTGAGGCAGCTGTCTTTGCCTAAGGTTATCTTCCACAATGCTTCATTAAGAATTAAGCTATAATCTAGAAGTGACACAGCAAGTTTGATAAATCACTGAAGTTTAGTTCTGAAAAGGAGTCAGATATGAAATTGGAATATGCAATTGAGTGTGCGAACGTGTGTGCATATGTGTGTAGACCCTTAATTTCATTTCTATTTTAGGAGGGAGCTACTGCAAATCATCGTAAGACTTCATTATGACAGAAGTTTAATAAATATAATAGAAAAAACATCATAAAGTAATCAGTCTGTATTTTTAAATTTGCTGGTTTTATTAAAAATGTCAATAATTTCTCCAACATGAAATTCGAGATTGTAACACTTGGAAAGTATGGCCAATAATGATGAACAATGTAACAAGAACATTAAACAAAGTTGGATTTTATGTTACATTGGTGTGTATCCCTTAATAAGACTTAATAAGTTCCCACCACACATGGAAGGAAGATGAATGTGTCATTCATTTGCTTCACTTACTCAAGGCTATGATAAAAATATTGTTTAAACTTTCCTCGCACATGTATGTGTATGTAGCAACATTTCACATACAGTCCTTGCATACTCACATGTTCTCTTCTTGAGAATGTGTTCACTATTGAGAACTCATCAACTATATATCATGTTTTTATCTTGCACATTATATTTGTTCATGAAATGCAAACACTATTATAATGGTTACATACTATTTATATTGCAAGACAGTTATGTGTTAAAGCTGGATATATAATAATACTGTTTATATTGCAAGACAGTTATGTGTTAAAGCTGGATATATAATAGTACTGTTTATATTGCAAGACAGTTATGTGTTAAAGCTGGATATATAATAATACTGTTTATATTGCAAGACAGTTATGTGTTAAAGCTGGATATATAATAATACTGTTTATATTGCAAGACAGTTATGTGTTAAAGCTGGATATATAATAATACTGTTTATATTGCAAGACAGTTATGTGTTAAAGCTAGAAATATACTTATATTGTTTATATTGCAAGACAGTTA
The DNA here is from genome assembly GCA_029582155.1 of Panopea generosa. NCBI lineage: Eukaryota > Metazoa > Mollusca > Bivalvia > Adapedonta > Hiatellidae > Panopea > Panopea generosa. The sequence continues at coordinate 60,826,481 of CM055894.1, read as the reverse complement.
TGTGTTAAAGCTGGATATATAATAATATCGTTTATATTGCAAGACAGTTATGTGTTAAAGCTGGATATATAATAATATTGTTTATATTGCAAGACAGTTATGTGTTAAAGCTGGATATATAATAATATTGTTTATATTGCAAGACAGTTATGTGTAAAAGCTGGATATATAACAATATTGCTTATATTGCAAGGTAGTCATGTGTTAAAGCTGGAGATATACTTATATTGTTTATATTGCAAGACAGTTATGTGTTAAAGCTGGAGATATAAAAATATTGTTTATATTGCAAGGTAGTCATGTGTTAAAGCTGGAGATATACTTATATAGTTTATATTGCAAGACAGTTATGTGTTAAAGCTGGAGATATAAAATATTGTTTATATTGCAAGATAGTTATGTGTTAAAGCTGGATATATAATAATATTGTTTATTTTGCAAGATAGTTACATGTTAAAGCTCGAATTATAATAATATTGTTTATAATACAAGACAGTTATGTGTTAAAGCTGGATATATAGTAATATTGTTTATATTGCAAGACAGTTATGTGTTAAAGCTGGAGATATAATGATATTCTTTATATTGCAAGATAGTTATGTGTTAAAGTGGATATATAATGATATTGTTTATATTGCAAGGTAGTTATGTGTTAAAGCTGGAAATATAATATTTTTTGTTTATATTGCAAGACAGTTATGTGTTAAAGCTAGAGATATACTTATATGTTTATGTTGCATGACAGCTATGTGTTAAAGCTAGAAATATACTTATATTGTTTAAATTGCAAGGTAGTTATGTGTTAAAGCTGGAAATATAATGTTTTTTGTTTATATTGCAAGACAGTTATGTGTTAAAGCTAGAGATATACTTATATTGTTTATATTGCAAGGTAGTTATGTGTTAAAACTGGAAATATAATAATTTTTGTTGATATTGCAATACAGTTATGTGTTAAAGCTAGAGATATACTTATATTGTTTATATTGCAAGACAGTAATGTGTTAAAGCTGGAGATATACTTATACTGTTTATATTGCAAGGTAGTTATGTGTTAAAGCTGGAGATATACTTATATTGTTTATATTGCAGGACAGTTATGTGTTAAAGCTGGAAATATAATAGTATTGTTTATATTGCAAGGTTGTTATGTATTAAAACTGGAGATATATTTATATTGTTTATATTGCAAGACAGTTATGTGTTAAAGCTGGAGATATAATAGTATCGTTTATATTGCAAGACTGTTATGAATTAAAGCTGAATATGTAATAATATTGTTTATATTGCAAGGTAGTTATGTATTAAAGCTGGATATATAATAATTTTGTTTATATTGCAAGATAGTTATAACATGAGTCCCTGTCTGTTTGTATATTTCACAATGCAAAGCTTGTAGATACATATAATTATCAAATAAAATAAGTAATTTTGTATGTAATAGTTTTAGTTGTTATCATCAAATACTAGATTTGCCTTTATCTTATGAAGACATAGGACGAGACATTTTTATTTTCATATATTATCCGATAATTATCATTTGTCTACTTTATCTGTTATCTAACTAGATAATAACCCTGTTACAAGACTATTTAATTAAACAATTTCTTTGATCTTTGTGTCCACATACCCCTGTGGCCATTTAACTTATTTTATATATGCAAAGGTCCCTGTGGGAATATTGCGATAATGATTTCAGTGGACTATGTCTAAAGTAGCTGCTCCGCACTTTGGCTAATTTATGCCTAAACTAGCTGCACATCACAGTGGTTAATGTAAATGGGTTGTTGTATATGTCTGATCTAGCTTCACATCACCGTGATTATGTAAATGGGTTGTTGTATATGTCTGATCTAGCTGCACATCACAGTGGTTAATGTAAATGGGTTGTTGTATATGTCTGATCTAGCTGCACATCACAGTGGTTAATGTAAATGGGTTGTTGTATATGTCTGATCTAGCTGCACATCACCATGGTTATGTAAATGGGTTGTTGTATATGTCTGATCTAGCTTCACATCACCATGGCTATGTAAATGGGTTGTTGTATATGTCTGATCTAGCTGCACATCACAGTGGTTAATGTAAATGGGTTGTTGTATATGTCTGATCTAGCTTCACATCACCATGGCTATGTAAATGGGTTGTTGTATATGTCTGATCTAGCTGCACATCACAGTGGTTAATGTAAATGGGTTGTTGTATATGTCTGATTAAGCTGCACATCACAGTGGTTAATGTAAATGGGTTGTTGTATATGTCTGATCTAGCTGCACATCACTGTGGTTAATGTAAATGGGTTGTTGTATATGTCTGATCTAGCTGCACATCACCATGGTTAATGTAAATGGGTTGTTGTATATGTGTCTAAACTAGCTGCACATCACAGTGGTTAATGTAAATGGGTTGTTGTATATATGTCTGATCTAGCTGCACATCGCCATGGTTATGTAAATGGGTTGTTGAATATGTCTGATCTAGCTGCACATCACAGTGGTTAATGTAAATGGGTTGTTGTATATGTCTTATCTAGCTTCACATCACCGTGGTTATGTAAATGGGTTGTTGTATATGTCTGATCTAGCTGCACATCACCGTGGTTAATGTAAATGGGTTGTTGTATATGTCTGATCTAGCTGCACATCACAGTGGTTAATGTAAATGGATTGTTGTATATGTCTGATCTAGCTGCACATCACCGTGGTTAATGTAAATGGGTTGTTGTATATGTCTGATCTAGCTGCACATCACAGTGGTTAATGTAAATGGATTGTTGTATATGTCTGATCTAGCTGCACATCACCGTGGTTAATGTAAATGGGTTGTTGTATATGTCTAATCTAGCTGCACATCACAGTGGTTAATGTAAATGGGTTGTTGTATATATGTCTAATCTAGCTGCACATCACCCTGGTTATGTAAATGGGTTGTTGTATATGTCTAATTTAGCTGCACATCACCATGGTTATGTAAATGGGTTGTTGTATATGTCTAATCTAGCTGCACATCACCATGGTTATGTAAATGGGTTGTTGTATACCTGTGATAAGCTTGGTAGTTTAAATCAACTTATTTGTTGAGGAAAAAGTCATGGTCGTGTGAGTTAATTGACAATAAATTTCAGATTACTAATCAGATGGCCATTTGATCGACAAAACAAAATGCCAGTCAGCACCTATTTTACCAGAAATCAAACCTAGTAAACTAGCTTGACACCTCCTTTGGATTATTTGTGAAGAAGCCAAATGGTTTAGCCAAATTTCTGTTTTTTATCATGTGTTTTATTTTAGAATGAAATGTTTACATTATTGTTAGTTTAAACTTATTTTATTTTACTTCGATTGTGAAACAAGTTCTTACAACTTAGACAAATCACATTCGAAGTCTTCCTGGGTAGAATCAGTACAAAAGGGGGAGGATCTTGCCCATGACCCTTCGATCATGGGGTCGGTGATCTATAACTGGACCATGCACTCCACATTGTTGAAAGACTGACGATTTAATATTTTGAAAATCTTCAAATTTTCCTTTTAATTTATAAAAAACAACAACTTGAAAATGCATCAACTTCATTATAATGTTTTTTTGATATAAAACAAGATAGACTGATTGATGTATGTTGACTAATAAAAAGTTTAAAATGATGTGATCAAAGACATAATATACATGTACAAACTGAGTTTAGTTAATTTTATAAACAATTTAAAATTGTGTTAAAAGCTTAAAATGGCTGTTACGGGGAAATACATTTTGGTTTCAGTTTGAGCTGTAATACAGGTTTACACGTAAGAATGGTTTCATCTTAGAAAGAGTATGCATGATGATGCAGAGGTTGTCAAACAGTATTTAAATGCTGTCTATTTTTTAAATGGGGATTTTGTTTTAAGTTAACCACACCAATTCAAATATTGCGTTTTGGTGGATTTGACATATGTAACCATTCGAATTTTATTTATTAATGGTAATGAGATGCTTTTTATCCATTTTAATAATTATTTTATTTTTTATGACAATAGTGTTTTTCCCCCCATATTCATATTCATTCCCTTTAAGGTTTGAATACACAATGATACTGTAGTAATTTCTTATCTGCAGTGTGCAGATCTATGTATAATTTTCCAGATATTTTCTGCTCAGTGTGTACACTGTTGACAATGTTAAAGTAGACTTCTGAAATCATGTATTCATACCCCAATTTCCAAGCATCATTTTATTTTTTAAATTCACAATACAAACATGACAATGCTTTCAAACTGTTCAAAATATGTCAATAATGCCATTCAAATAAAAAAAATAGCAATAAAATAAGGAAAATGTATTTTAAAGAAGAAGAAACAAGGATTACTTATAACTGCCATTATGCAACTACTCAATGTAAGCACTTCCTGTTTCCAATGGTGGTACTATGCCTTAAGTGAAAATATATCAAATTGTTGTATGTTATTATTCAAACATGTAAATAATTCAAACATGTAAATTATTCAAACATGTAAATTATTAAAACATGTTATTATTCAAACATGTAATTATTCAAACATGAACATTATAATTATGAACCTCTTTACTGCTTCCTTGGAATTATACTTCAACAATATGACAGTGGTGGTCTAGAAGTAGAGCATTCAACTCACATGTGGAAAGTCACGGGTTTTGAAAAATAGTACTAGAAGCTTCCTTGCTTGACAGCATTTAGAGGAAAGTTCTAGGTCTGGTCAGCCGGCCAATGCAGTATATAATAATGTGACTGGGTGGGGTATTGTACCATGTGTCTGTGGCATGATACTCCAGTGTGGCAGCATTTAATATACTGTCTCAAGTAGACACTGTTGCAATATAACTGAAAAAATTGTTGAAAGTGATGCTAAACACCATACACTAAGTAAAACAAGTTGGCTGCTTTTTAAAAGCATCCAATGGTTAGGTCTTATAAAAGAGGTGGCAATTAGAGTGAAAGAATGTCTAAATTTGAGTGTGTACAAAATTGGCTTGTTTATTGAGGTAGAGATGCAAGATTTTAATGAAACAGCATATCTAATTTAAGAAAGATAAAAACAACCACGCACAGGGTAATTTAATACACGGGTGATACAAAATCCTGACCAGGTAACGCCTGACATGGCCAAATTCTGGCTGCAGAAAAGGCAAATGTGGTGTGCTTAAAAGAATTTGGTGTTTAAATGTAATAATCTCAATCATTATGCATTTCGAATTGCAAATTTAAAAAAAAATGTCATGAAACTTACTGTGGCCTCATATGTTTTTTAATGTACTTACTGCTATGTTCAATAAACTTTACTACTTTAAAAAAAAAAAAAAAAATACTGTTTTTTTTTCACTCCAAAACTGTTCGGCGATATGTCTGATTCTTGCAATGTGCTGAAAATAGGCCACACTGAAAGAAAATATATTTCTGTTATACCGAGTAAATAACATTTGTAGCTGCTTGATTTTGTTATTTTTGCTGTTGTTAAGGTCATTATTTTCTTATTAAATATGCAAAGGGCAATGCATAACGAGTCCAATAAGTGCATTAAAATCACAATCGACTGACACACACACCGCCATTGCATTTTCCTTGTAGCCGAAAAGTGGTCGGGTCAGTTGGTACATATGGCCTGGATGGCGGTTTGCCCATAATTGCACTGTTTTGAAAAGCCTCCTTGTATTGCATGCCGTGTTTTTAACATGTGGTCGTGACGTTTCAATATCGCAGCGCCTAGAGTAAATTTCTAAAGTGACCCTTATATAGGATTCGGTGGCACATGCGACCTAACCAAAATTGTTTCACAGTTATGTATCAGTTAGAGCAAGTTGGTGCAAACAAGACCCAGATAGTAACACCCTGACTTACTAATGACATCCTACCATTACACAGTATACAAATAAATAACAAGCAATGAATCCTGTGTTGTACAGGTTTGCCACAGTTAAGCAAATCAGTTTATCTAGTAAATATAAATAGATAACCCACACAGATAGCTGTATATGTTTACAAGAAATAGTCCAATTTATTGCCTTCTTTGGTCCAAATGTTTATTTTACTTTACAAACATCAACAAAATGTTTAAATCAAATAAATGATTAAATTACATAACATAAAATAGGCTATAATAGTTCAGATATATGTTAGCCATTCACTAGAGGCTATGTTTGAAACAGACTATACAGATAAAAGGTCACCTACTCTGCACTCTGTTCAAATTAGTTACCTGTATACAGGTATAATGTACTTGGGATAATGCTGTATTTATGGGTAAAATAGCATTGACTCGGCTACAGTATAATACATTCAATGAACGCATATGTAAATCTTAAATCTTTTACGTTTTTGTATTGAGAAACCAAAACAGGGATATATTTTAGACGCCAGCTTGACACTTTTTCCTGAAATGAAATGGTTATTCATATGGATGGGACACTGTCTTAAATATTAACATTCTGTTTTCCTTCTTGAGGGATATTTAGACTGCTATCAGCGTTGCCTTTAAGCCGGAATTTTATGTATTGACAGGTTTGTTTACATTTTATTCAATCATGTTTTATCAGCAATTTATAATCCGGGGAGTGTTAAAATGAACATTTGAGGTATGTTGATTATTTCTATATTTGATCAAGTAACTGCATGCTTAGTTTTCCTTCTATGGTGTTATATGACAACACACAGGAAGTGAATGTGGTTGTAAGATAGCTTAATTGACAAAGTTTGGAACAGCTTGTATCACTGCCAGTACATGTACTTCTGCACGCACTGTACTTGTAATGATGTCAGCATATTTTGAACCTTTCATAAATCAGTGAAAGAGTGTTCCGCAGATAGTATTAAATATTCCATCAATCTCATTTGAATCATTAGTAGAATTTAATAAAGCAAATAAAACACCAGAAGTAACTGTACCGTAAAAAGACTCTATTTTAAATCAAAAGTGGTTATTCCATCCACCGACAATAATTAAACCATTAATATTAACAGAACCATCAGTAAAAGTAGTAACAGTTACTGTACCTTTAATTTTAACTGTGCCACAAACAGTAACTGTACCACCAATAGTAACTGTACCTTTAATGCTAACTGTGCCACAAACAGTAACCGTACCACCAATAGTAACTGTATGTTTAATGTTAACTGTGCCACAAACAGTACATACCACCAATAATGACTGTATCTTTAATGTTAACTGTGCCACAAACTGTAACTACCACCAATAGTAACTGTACTTTTAATGTAAACTGTTCCATGAACAGTAACTATCACCAGTAATAACTGTACCTTTAATGTTAACTGTGTCACAAACAGTAATTGTACCATCAATGGAAACTGTACCTTTAATGTTAACTGTGCCACAAACAGTAACTACTACAATAGTAACTGTATCTTTAATGTTAGCTGTGCCACAAACAGTAACTACCACTGATAGTAACTGTACATTAAATGTTAACTGTGCCACAAACAGTAACAGTACCAACAATATAAAACTGTACCTTTAATGTTAACTGTGCCACAAACATTAACTACCACCAATAGTAACTGTATCTTTATTGTTAGCTATGTCATAAACAGTAACTGTACCACCAAAAGTAGCTTTACCTTTAAGGTTAACTGTGTCACAAACAGTAATACCACCAATAGTAACTGTACATTTAATGTAAACTGTGCCATAAACAGTAACTTTACCACCAATAATAACTGTACCTTTAATGCTAACTATGCAATAAACAGTAAATTTACCACCAATAGTAACTGAACCTTTTATGTTAACTGTGCCACAAACAGTAATACCACCAATAGTAACTGTATCTTTAATGTTAACTGTGCCATAAACAGTACCTACCACCAACAGTCACTGTACCTTTAATGTTAACTGTGCCACAAACAGTAACTACCACCAATAATAAATGTATCGTTAATGTTAACTGTGCCACAAACAGTTACTTCCACAATAGTAACTGTATCTTTAATGTTAACTGTACCACAAACAGTACCTACCACCAATAGTAACTGTACCTTTAATGTTAACTGTGTCACAAACAGTAACTACCACCTTTAGTTACTGTACCTTTAATGTTAACTGTGCCATAAACAGTAACTACCACCAATAGTAACTGTACCTTAAATATTAACTGTGCCATAAACAGTAACTGTACCATCAATGAAAACTGTACCTTAAATGTTAACTGTGCCACAAACAGTAACTGTACCATCAATAGAAACTGTACCTTTAATGTTAACTGTGCCACAAACAGTAACTGTACCATCAATAGTAACTGTATCTTTAATGTTAGCTGTGTCATAAACAGTAACTGTACCACCAAAAGTAACTACCTTTAGTGCTAACTGTGCCACAAACAGTTATTGTACCACCAAAAGTAACTGTACCTTTAATGTTAACTGTGTCACAAACAGTAACTACCACCAATAGTAACTGCACCTTTAATGTTAACTGTGCCATAAACAGTAAATTTACCACCAATAGTAAATGTACCTTTAATGTTAACTGTGCTATAAACGGTAAATTTACCACCAATAGTAACTGTACGTTTAATGTTAACTGTGCCACAAACAGTAATTACCACCAATAGTAACTGTATCTTTAATGTTAATTGTACCACAAACAGTACCTACCACCAATAGTAACTGTACCTTTAATGTTAACTGTGCCACAAACGGTAACTGTCACCAAAAGTTACTGTTTTTATAAGGATAACTGTCCCACAAACAGTAACTACCACCAATAGTAACTGTATCTTTAATGTTAACTGTGCCACAAACAGTACAAACCACCAATAGTAACTGCACCTTTAATGTTAACTGTGCCACAAACAGTAACTACCACCAATAGTAACTGTATCGTTAATGTTAACGTTTCCAAAAACAGTAACTACAACCAACAGTAACTGTACATTTAATGTTAACTGTGCCACAAACAGTAACTACAACCAATAGTACCTGTATATTTAATGTTAACTGTACCACCAACAGTAACTATACCACCAACAGTAACTGTATAATAAACAGTGACTCTACCACTAACAGTAACTGTACCACCAGCAGTAACTATACCACCAACAGTAACTGTATAATTAACAGTGACTGTACCACCAACAGTAACTGTATAATAAACAGTAACTGTACCAACAACTGTACCACAACAGTAACTGTACCATCAATTGTACTACCAACAGTAACTGTATAATAAACAGTTACTGTACCACCAATAGTAACTGTACCATAAACAACCATAAACAGTAACTGTACCACCAATAGTAACTGTACCACAAGCAGTAAATGTATCACCATTAGAAACTGTACCATCAACTGTTATACTGTACATTTAACAGTAAATATCCCATGCATAGTAGGTGTACTACCAACAGTAAGTATTTGTACTAGGAACTATACATTTAATGGTAACCCTTAGTAGTGATATATACCAACCACATTAACTGTACCAACTTAAAGTGCAGTTTGAAACAACTTATTATGCACCAACAATATTTAATAAACAACAAGTGTAATGCTGACTATACATACACCTGTTATAATGAAACTGACCAATGAGAGAAAAGGATTAATTAGGGTGATTAGCAAATTGGAATATTGTGAGAAAGATGACTGTTGGAAAGAGGAGGTCAGAGGGTAAAGGTGTGAAAGTGAGAAGGTAAAAAGTAATGAGAAAGAAAGTGAAGTAGAAAAGGTTGTTAATGAAGGGTAATTAAATAAGTTAATGGGATGTAGAATTGTTAGATGTGAACTTGGTGAATAAGCTGAAGTATTTTAGTATTAAATGAGCATTTCTAGAATAGATAGACTATATAATATAGAACTTTATAAGAGATAAACAATAAAGGTTGCCCTGAAAGGAAGTAAACTTTGAACAAACATTATCAGTCGGTCATACATGTAGTACACACATGTTTGCATGTAGCTCCAGTCATTGCAATGTCACAATGTTGACATAGATTGCACGTGCCTGCATGCATGCATGTTTGTGTGTTATAATTTTGATGTCTGTGTGCTGTACACACAAATACTGTTAATGATATTGCCTATAAAGGTAAAATAAGTTTTAAAATCTTTATATAACCTGCATTATGTCAAGTGGTTACAAAATCTCAATATAACCTGCATTATGTCAAGTGGTTACAAAATCTCAATATAACCTGCATTATGTCAAGTGGTTACAAAATCTCAATATAATCTGCATTATGTCAAGTGGTTACAAAATCTCAATATAATCTGCATTATGTCAAGTGGTTACAAAATCAACAGTCGCTCTACTGTCAACTAAACTAAACAACATACAATTTCTATTTGCACAGTTCACGGGCTCTGCTCTGATTTGTCGAAATGCACAAGTTAAAACTGGCTTTAAATATTTAAACCTCGAAGAATGCAGGAAAGGCATTTGTGAGTTTAAAGTATTTTAATATGTTATGAAGAAATTTAATATGACTGAGAAGATCAAGGTCTCGACCATAGAGTTTATCTCAGTTTTGTCCAAATATGTCAGTGAACTTTGACAATATGGAGGTTTTCTGGATAATTTATTTATAGATCATTTTTTTGGCCCCTAAATGGTGAGCATATATTTTCAAGTTTGTCCACCGTGCAAGCTTGCAAGTTTGTGCTTGCATGTGTCCTACTGTCTTTCTGTGATCTGTCCTAACCCTTGCCTGGAACATAACCCCAAAGTATCGAATGGAATCAAATGGCACTTGGAACAAGGATAGAGGATAATGTGTGGATTTGTGCAGGGCAGAAGAACAATGATTATATCATAAATAGTACAAATCTCTCCCCTTTACCTAGGTTTTGCTTATTTGAGCATATCGTCAGTAGTAGGAGAGGCTCCAATGTGACCAGGAACATGGATAGAGGGTAATGTTCAGAAGTGTAGAGGAAAGAACCATAACTCTGCCTTGAATCTCACCTTTTGCACTTTCTTTTCAGTTATTTTTGCTTGTCTGAGGCATATCTTTGAAAATACTACCGGTAAAGGTAATCCAACGTGAATTAGGACGTGAATAGAGAAATATGTGGAAGTGCAGAGGGAACAAACTCCATCTTGAATAATGACAAAATTATTTCCCTTTTGCATTTTTATTTTAATAATTTTTGCTTTTCCTGATCATATTTTCAAAAGTGTGTATAAGGGAATCCAACATGGTTTGGCACATGAATAGATAGCAGTGTTTGAAAGTGCAACAAGAAAACTTCATAAGTTTATCTTGAAATATGATGTAACTATCTCCCTTTTTTGTTCTTGATTTTTGGTTATAATTGCTTGTCTAAAACATTGATAGACCGCAATGTTCCATAACTCTTTCTTGAATAAAGACAGCAATTAGACTGGAGGTTAATCACATATACTTAGTCAAGCGCTTGTTTGTGGAGCCTCAATCAGTTCTACCAATATACTTGTTGTTGAAAATGTTCCTCTTTCACATTAAATGATATTGCCATAATTTTGAAAATATCTGTATTCTATACAGTAACCACTCACTGTTTGCCAAAAACTATTAACAGTTTCTTATAAGAAAAATAAATACTGTATAAGTCAGATATTCAAAATCAAGGAGGCTATTTCCTATCTGAGTTAGAGGGGGTATAAAATGATATAAAAATGTCATTGATAACCACAATTTGCTGCTTTATCTTTGGAGCATGATTTGTTGGAAACAATTGTGCCTCATTATAGGTCTGTGTGCCTCATTATCGCTCATTGTGGAGGGCTCCAGTCAAATGTATGGAATTGTCAACAGTTATATCATCTCCCATTCCCCTGTGTACTTCAGTTCTTTTGGCTGCCAACATTCAAGGTTAAACATTTTAGTAATTTAAATGTTTCATTGTAGGAAAATAACGAAGGGTATCACTGCCATAACTCTTAGTCTGAAATTTGTCGTTTGTTCTTTGTGCAATGGGTGTAAATGTTTCTTTCTTCTTAGTTCTTGTTGCACATGGTTCATCTTTATAAGAGCACAAATGATGCAAATGATGCAAAAAGGTCGTCAAACAACATGGGTACCACAGCGGTAGTCTAGTGGTAGAGCATTCACCTCACATGCAGATGGTAATGGGTTCGATCCCTGACCGGGTAATACCAAAGATTTGAAAAATGGTCCTAGAAGCTTCCTCGCTTGGTGCTCAGCGTTTAGAAGATAGTTCTAGGTCAGGTTGCAGGCCTGGTGTCAGTATAATGTGACTGGGCGAGGTATGATACTCCAGTGTAGTCACCATTATGACTAAAAAATTGTCGAAAGTGACCGTCAACGCCATACAACAGCTACAACCAAACAGCATGTGTGTGATATTTCATTTCAATTTCTCAAATCAGGTTAAAATATAGTTTTTGTAAACTTTTTGTGGCAGATTTAAAATTCCAAATCATTTGCATTTCATTGACATAATGATAATAAGACTTTGTACTCAGTTTAAAATTAATGTTATTGTTTTAGGCATTTATAGCTATTCCCCCCCCCCCCCCCCCACACACACACATATTGTCTTGAGCAGCTTTAAAGCTTAATAAAACCATTTCATGAACAATGCAGGAGGTGGATAAAACAAGGTCAAAACACTTGTGTAACAAAGACTGAGGGAAGGTACACAAGTAGGTAATAAATCCATGATGAGAGCCACATAAACAGTCCTCTGTTGATCTTCTGTTATTTTTAGCTACATACCATGTCATATGTTTTTGTACTTTGTACCATCTCACTCAGGAAAGTGCTGCAGAAACATTCCTTGTTCAATTAATAGCTCCAAACAGCTAATATGGATCATTTATTTACATATGCGCACAATTATAACCTCATAAGTTCAATAACTTTGCATGATTTTATGAAAGACATCCACTGCCCATGACTTGATTCAGGCAACGGTCTAAATGCATTATGGTTTTATATTCATCCCAGCACAGAACCAATAGCTTTCGACCTAACATATTCTGATTGGTGCAGCATACAACCAGTGTGTTAAAATAAACCAAGATGTTCTGTTTTCAAATTGTACATTTTGTCAATATTCGAGTCTCCTTTAATTATTTACACATGCAAATTATGGGAAATGAGCTAAGCTGTGATGATATGTCATTGGCAAGGTAAAATTATCAAATGCAACTGTACTAGATGTAAATTAATTTTCTTTGCCAAAAGTTGACTTTTTGCTCTACTATTTATGGACTATCCAGTTGTTGAAATGCTTTACTTGAGTTAGCAGCTGACATTTCTGGGACACATGTCATTATATAAATTATTATTATTTTTTTTTTTTAAATGGAAATGATTTTGCCTTTATCTTCAAAGAAGCATTGTTTGGTGAAGGAGGCTCAGTTTTGTAAAAATGACTGGGTTCCACTGTCTTAAAGGGTCAGGAGGGACCCCAAAGGGTAAAAATTGGGAATTACGAAAATCGTTTTCTTAAGAACCAGTATGTCAGGTTTGTTCAAATTTGGCATAATTTATCCCTATGTGTAGGGGTTTGATTGCAGATAAGAATTTAGGGGCTAAAATTGATAGGGGCCCTGTAAGAAGACTTAGAAATTTTACATAGGAATACTATGGGAAAACAGAAAATTCTCTTTTTTTTCATCTATTTAGGCAAAATTATTATTCAATTGGAGTTCTGAAGTATCATCTAGTCATAGGAAATAAGACTGGCTTAATACGGAGAATTGACTTTCCATAAGGACCAGGGTGGGTAAAAAAGTGTTAAAATAGAAAATTTTCAAAAATCTTCTTCTCAACAACCGGTCAGTCAAATTTGTTCATAAAAAAATATTTGATATGGATTATCCCAATGAGTATGGGTTTAAAGTTTGTACAAATCAAGTGTCTTGCACTGTAAGGGGACTTTGAGTTTTACATAAGAAGATTATTGGAAAATTCTCTTTTTTTATCATTCATTTATAACTTGTTTATTCAATTTGAGTTTCGAAGCAACTTCTAGTCATAACAAATATGATTTTGTTCGATACGAGGGATTGACTTTCTAAAAGGGGCCAGATGGGGTCACAAATTGATTAAAATTGAACATTGTCATAAATCTTATTTTCAACAACCTGTCAGTCAAATTTGTTTATATTTGATATGAATTATCCCTATGAATAAGAGTTCCAAGTTTGTACAAATCAAGGAACACTGGATGTATAGAGACCCTGTAAGGGGTCTTTGAGTGTTAAATAGGAATACTATGGGAAAATGGGTAATTCTCATTTTTTGTACATTTGGGTAAATATGTTGTTGAATTTGAGATCTAAAGCATTGTCTAGTAACAATAAATTTGATTTTGTTCAATAAAGAGGATTGCATTTTCATAAGGGGCCATGGGGTGAATGGGGCAATAAGGTTAAAATTGGGAATTTTCACAAATTTCTTCTCAATAACCTTTCAGTCAAACTAGTTCATATTTGAAAAGAATTCTCTTTACCTCAGCAATGATTGAAGATTCTGCATATCAAGGGGCTGTGATATATTGGGGCCTTATAATGTGACTTTTACATAGGAATATTATAAGGAAAACTTTTTGCTATACCATTTCTGGACTATCCAGTTGTTGAAATGTTTACTTGAGTATATTATTGTCTGCGGAAGCAGTTGGCTTTTTCTCCACTTTTTCTGGACTATCCAGTTGTTGAAATGTTTCATTTGAGTATATTTTTGTCAGCGGAAGCAGTTAACTTTTTCTCCACTTTTTCTGGACTATCCAGTTGTTGAAATGTTTACTTGAGTATATTATTGTCTGTGGAAGCAGTTGGCTTATATTCTCCACTTTTTCTGGACTATCCAGTTGTTGAAATGTTTCATTTGAGTATATTTTTGTCTGCGGAAGCAGTTAACTTTTTCTCAACTTTTTCTGGACTATCCAGTTGTTGAAATGTTTCACTTGAGTATATTATTGTCTGCCGAAGCAGTTGACTGCTTAATACTGAACGTTGAGATATTTGGTATTAACAGATCAGGTGTTTCCATGTGCCAATCAGGTAACATGTAGTTGTTAATTGCTCCCAGTACCTGCTTCTGCAGCCTGTTGTTTGTGGTGGGATGTTAGAATATTTTGACTCATGTACTGAAGCATTGCTGATGGTTACCGTGTAGCCTGCATAGATTAATGTATAATTATGTATGTCATGTTTCACATGTTATATGTGTGATCTGTTCTGTGTGTTATGTGTGATCTGTTCTGTGTGTTATGTTATGTTTGATCTGTTTTGTGTGTTACGTTATGTGTGATCTGTTTTGTGTGTTATGTTATGTGTGATCTGTTTTGTGTGTTATGTTATGTGTGATCTGTTTTATGTGTTAAGTTATGTGTGATCTGTTTTGTGTGTTATGTTATGTGTGATCTGTTTTGTGTGTTATGTTATGTGTGATCTGTGTTGTGTGTTAAGTTATGTGTGATCTGTTTGTGTGTTATGTTATGTGTGATCTGTTTTGTGTGTTATGTTATGTGTGATCTGTTTTATGTGATAAGTTATGTGTGATCTGTTTTGTATGTTATGTTATGTGTGATCTGTTTTGTGTGTTATGTTATGTGTGATCTGTTTTGTGTGTTATGTTATGTGTGATCTGTTTTGTGTGTTATGTTATGTGTGATCTGTTTTGTGTGTTAAGTTATGTATGATCTGTTATGTATGTTACAGTATGCTACACATGTTATATGTGTGATCTGTTATAATGTGTGTTATGTTATGCTACACTTGTTATATGTGTGATCTGTTATGTGTGTTATGTTATGCTACACATGTTATATGTGTGATCTGTTATAATGTGTGTTATGTTATGCTACACTTGTTATATGTGTGATCTGTTATAATGTGTGTTATGTTATGTTACACTTGTTTTATGTGTGATTTGTTATGTGTGTTATGTTATGCTATACATGTTATATGTGTGATCTGTTATAATGTGTTATGTTATGCTATACATGTTATATGTGTGATCTGTTATAATGTGTTATGTTATGCTTCACATGTTATATGTGTGATCTGTTATAATATGTGTTTTGTTATGCTACACATGTTATATGTGTGATCTGTTATGTGTGTTATGTTATACTACACATGTTGTATGTGTGATCTGTTATGTGTGTTATGTTATGCTATATGTGCAAAATTGCTTGATTTCTGACAATGCAGGCCATAGAATATACTGACCATGACTTGTAACTTAGCAAATTGCAGTGGACAAAACAATGATAATATTTTCTAACAACTGAGAATGTTCTTGAAACTTGCATGTACTGCATGTTAAATAAATGTATATCAAATCTAGACTGTGAATTAACACTGGCGTTATTAACATTTTATGAAGTCTTTTAGTCCTTGTGGGGCAAGCAAGGGGTTGGGGTGGGTTTCTATACTGGTATCATCCCCTTCATTAGCCTGCTATTGAGACCATACTTAACGTGGCAACTGAATGTTAATGAATTAAACCAGGGATCAAAATATACTTGTAATTCAAGCTGTTGCAAATGTATTTCTTATCCATCATAAGCTATTAGTTTTGGTAGAGATTATCAGATACAATTCTTTATTACTGATCCTTGCTGATCTGCCATATCATGAACTAGAAATGAAGTGAATTTAATGATAATTTGGCTGTATACATTTATTACAGAATGTTAATGGAACAGATATGAATGTTATTGTTTCTACATTAATATTCAATGTGATTGTTATTAATTCTATGTTAATATTCAATGTGATTGTTATTATTTCTATAGTAATATTCATTCTGATTGTTATTGTTTCTAAGGTTATATTCATAGTGATACACATGTAGTAATTGTTGCTATATTTATTGTGATTGTTATTGTTTCTATGGCAATATTCCATGTCATTACTTTTGTTTCTATGGTAATATTCATTGTGATTGTAATTATTTCTATGGTAATATTAAATGTGATTGTTATTGTTTCTATGGTAATATTCAAAGTGATTGTTATTGTTTCTATGGGAATATTCATTGTGATTGTTATTGATTTTATGGTAATATTCATTGCAATTGTTATTGGTTCTACGGTAATATTCATTCTGCTTGTTATTGTTTCTATGGTAATATTAATTCTGATTGTTGTTGTTTCTATTCATAGGGATAGTTATTGATTCTATGGTAATATTCATTCTGATTGTTATTGTTTCTATGGTAATATTCATAGTGATAGTTATTGTTTCTATTGTAATATTTAATGTGATTGTTATTGTTTCTATGGTAATATTCATAGGGATAGTAATTGATTCTATGGTAATATTCATTGTGATTGTTATGGTTTCTATGGTAATATTCCTAGTTATAGTTATTGTTTCTATGGTAATATTCATTGTGATTGTTATTGTTTCTTAGGTAATATTCATTGTGATTGTTATTGTTCCTATGGTAATATTCAAGGTGATTGTTATTGTTTCTTAGGTAATATTCATTGTGATTGTTATTGTTTCTATGGTAATATTCAAGGTGATTGTTATTGTTTCTATTGTAATATTCAATGTGATTGTTGTTGTTTCTAAGGTAATATTTGTTCTGATTGTTATTGTTTCTACAGTAATATTCTTTCTGATCATTATTGTTTCTATGGTTATATTCATTCTGATTGTTATTGTTTCTACTGTTATATTCAATCTGATTGTTATTGTTTCTATGGTAATATTCAATGTGATTGTTATTGCTTCTGTGGTAATATCCAATGTTATTGTTATTGTTTCTGTGGTAATATTCATTGTGATTGTTATTGATTCTGTGGTAATATTCATTCTGATTGTTATTATTTCTATGGTAATATTCATTCTGATTGTTATTGTTTGTATGGTAACATTGATAGTGATTGTTATTGTTTCTATGGTAATATTCAATGTTATTGTTATTGTTTCTAAGGTAATATTGGTTCTGATTGTTATTGTTTCTATGGTCATATTCTTTCTGATTGTTATTGTTTCTACAGTAATATTCTTTTTGAGTGTTATCTTTTCTATGGTTATACTCATTCTGATTTTTATCATTTCTATGGTATTATTCATTCTGATTGTTATTGTTTCTATTGTAATATTCATTCTAATTGTTGTTTATATGGTAATATTCATAGTGAAATTTATTGTTTCTATGGTAATATTCATTCTGATTGTTATTATTTATATGGTAATATTCAATGTGATTGTTATTGTTTCTATGGTAATATTCATTCTGATTGCTATTGTTTGTATGGTAATATTCATTGTGATTGTTATTGTTTCTATGGTAATATATAATGTGATTGTTATTGTTTCTATGGTCATATTCATTGTGATTGTTATTGTTTCTATGGTAATATTCAATGTGATTGTTATTGTTTCTATGGTCATATTCATTGTGATTGTTATTGTTTCTATGGTAATATATAATGTGATTGTTATTGTTTCTATGGTCATATTCATTGTGATTGTTATTGTTTCTATGGTAATATTCAATGTGATTGTTATTGTTTCTATGGTCATATTCATTGTGATTGTTATTGTTACTATGGTAATATATAATGTGATTGTTATTGTTTCTATGGTCATATTCATTGTGACTGTTATTGTTTCTATGGTAATATTCAATGTGATTGTTATTGTTTATATGGTAATATTCAATGTGATTGTTATTGTTTATATGGTAATATTCAATGTGATTGTTATTGTTTATATGGTTATATTCATTACAGTTATAATTATTCATTCTGATTCAGAGTGATTATAGATAACACTGTTCTTGATAAAATAATCTATTTAGATGAAGATAACTTTCTAATAGACATTTTTTTGTTTTGAGTTGACATGTATCAAGATCAGTGAAAGACTACATACCTACATATGTTTGTTTACATTTCTTATCAGCATGTATGCAGGTGTTTCTGTTGACATGCTGATAGATCTGACATGTTACTCAATGTTAAGTTGTGTAACCAGACAAATTTAACAATTCATGTATATTTCTTTAACACATTATTTTACTGGAAGGATTTACACATTTCTGTTTTTAGCTCTACTGGCCAAAGGCCAGAAGTGCTTATGCGATGGTGCGTTGTCCGTCGTCTGTCGTCTGTCGTCTCCAAATTGTGTTAGCAGCACTTTATCTGAAACCACCAGGCCAATTTAACTGTAACTTCACATGGATATTTCTATTGCATAGGAGACTATACAGAAGAATTTTTTTTTTTTCGATTTGAAATTCAAGATGGCCACCGTTACAAAAAATAGTTCAAACTTAAAAAATCTTCTTCTAATATATGGCCCAAGAGATTTTCAAAATGTTTATTTAGTAATGATAACCAACTATAGTTTTGTTAGATTTGTTCAAATGGTGTCCATGGGGTTAAAAATGACCCCGCCCCGAGGGTTCAATTAGGAAACACGTGTCTTTATAATAATTTTTTTTTTTTTTTTAAATGGAAATGATTTTGCCTTTTTCTTCACAGAAGCATTGTTTGGTGAAGGAGGTTCAGTTTTGTAAAAATGACTGGGTTCCACTGTCTTAGGGGGTCAGGAGGGACCCCAAAAGGGTAAAAATTGGGAATTATAAAAAATCGTTTTCTTAAGACAGGTATGTCAGATTTGTTCATATTTGGCTTAAATTATCCCTATGTGTAGTGGTTTCATTGCAGATAAGAATTTAGGGGCTAAAATTAATAGGAGCCCTATAAGGGGACTTAGAATTTTACATAGGAATACTATGGGAAAACAGAAAATTCTCTTTTTTTTCATCTATTTAGGCAAAATTATTATTCAGTTGGAGTTCTGAAGTATCATCTTATCATAGGAAATAAGATTTGGCTCAATAAGGAGAATTGACTTTCCATAAGGGACCAGGGTGGGTCAAAAAAGAGTTAAAATAGAAAATTTTCCAAAATCTTTTCAACAACCGTTCAGTCAAATTTGTTCATATTTGATATGGATTGTCCCAATGAGTATGGGTTTAAAGTTTGTACAAATCAAGGGTCTTGTATTTAAAGGGCCCTTTAAGGGGACTTTGAGTTTTATATAGAAATACTATAGGAAAACGGAAAATTCTCTTTTTTATCATTCATTTATGACTTTTTTTTATTCAGTTTAAGTTTTGAAGCAACTTATTGTCATAATAAATATGATTTTGTTCGATATGAAGGATTGACTTTCTAAAAGGGGCCAGGTGGGGTCACAAAATGATTAAAATTAAATATTGCCATAAATCTTATTTTAACAACTAGTCAGTCAAATTTGTTCATATTTGATATAAATTATCCCTATGATTAAGAAATCTAAGTTTGTACAAATCAAGGAACACTGGGATGTATAGAGGCCCTGTAAAGGGTGTTTGAGTTTTACATAGGAATACTATGGAGAAATGGAAAATTCTCATTTTTTTGTCCATTTGGGTAAATATGTTTTTTAATTTGAGTTCTAAAGCATTGTCTAGTAAAAATAAATTTGATTTTGTTCAATAAAGAGAATAGCATTTCCATAAGCGGCCAGGGGGCGGATGGGGCAATAAGGTTAAAATTAGGAATTTTCACAAATTTCTTCTCAATAACCTTTCAGTCAAACTAGTTCATATTTGATATAAATTTTCCTTACATCAGCAAGGATTAAGATTCTGCATATCAAGGGGTTGGATATATTGGGACCCTGTAATGTGACTTTTACATAGGAATATTATAGGGAAAACTGATTTTTTTTCATTTTGTACCATGTGTACAAAAAAAACTTCTTAAAATTTGAATCATTTCTGCTAATAACAAATTGCTAAGAGTGGGTGATTGAAGTTCTGACAAATTAAGGGGCTGGGTTGTATAAGGGTTCTGTACAGGGGACTATATTTTGTTTACAGATGAATGGTATGGGAATTTAAAATATTTCCTTTTCATAGCAATTAAGTTTTTGTTCAGTATGGGTGTGAGTATTTATCCATAAGTTGTTAAGATGACACCCCCAGAGAGGGTAAATATTGTGGAATTTCAAAAAAGTGCTATGGCCACTATGAGTCAGTAGAGCATCCTCAGGCCCTCTTGGGCCTCTTGTTGTATTTGAGCTGGTTTGTAACCTCTGACCCTTCATACTAAAGTGGAATAATTTATAGAAAGGATAATGGCTCCTTAAACTGGCTTGTTAACAACAATCATACCAAGTGATAGGACCAAGCTTGACTCAAACCCATCACCCTGGTGGTGTGAGGTAATGGCCATTTACGACAGTGCCTTAGACCAGTCGGTGATGGATGACGCTTTCTTGAGCATTATGTTTGGCTATAAAGGTTTTATAATTTGTTGTCTGGTGTTTAGTGTCACTTTCAACACTTTTTCAGTCATATCGCGATGGTGTCTACTTGAGACAGTATTCTGAGCGCTGTCACACTGGAGTATCATGCCGCAGACACATGGTATGTTACCCCACCCAGTCACATTATACTGACACGGGGCCAACCAGACCTAGAACTCTCCTCTAAATGCTGAGCGTCAAGCGAGGAAGCTTCATTTTATAATATAAAATAAGTATATGAAAGATTGATCGCAGAAGTCCTGAAGCTGAAGTCTTCAAACATTATAATTTGTGATTACTTAATAAGCAGCATGTTACATGTTTATGGTGTGTAAAATATACTTGTCATTTTATTACGAGATTTACACAGTGTGAAAATTTTAAAGGCTAGTCTTACTAGCCAACAAATATACAGTCATGTAGTTCAAATGACTGAAAATCCAGCAATCACCAGGAACCAGGGTACACTTCCTGTCTAAAATGACCGGAAATAAGTTATGCCCTCCATCCTAAAATTGTATACTTATATAATTTTCCGTCCTGAAATTTTATACTTATATAAGTTTCTGTCCTGAAATTGTATACTTATATAAGTTTCCATCCTGAAATTGTATAAATTTCCATCCTGAAATTGTACATTTCTCCAAAATGAATGACTCCACTTCTCTTCCTTCAGTATTGAACATTTACTGAATATATTATCAATTACAATCCGTTGAGAGGAGGTTTTATCTATTAGAAAGCATCAATCAGCCAATCAAGTCTAATTGATACAATGTATTCATCTTATCCATACCAATACCAGGAAGATAGATTCTTAGAGAGAATACCGATTGTGTCTAGAAGATACTCAGACACACATACATCTGATGTAATCCTCATTCATAATTCAAACAGTTTTGTTCATGAAACTCAATTAAAATCACATTAAATAAACTTGAAGAATACATTTGAAAATCTATTGAAATTTGCATTTTGGTCAACAGCAATAAAAGACTGCATCAGAACTAGATCTGCTTCAAAGTGACAGTTGATGATTTCTGGTTTAGCCAAGGAGAAAATATACATCAGAGGAAGAAAAACAGGACAGATTACTATCTGGCTATTCTGCTAACCATTCAATCTGTCAAACACCAAATTAGTGGTTGTTTTTCCAAACCAGGAAAATTGTTTCAAATATGATCTTCTTCTCCTCTGTCTATTTTTGCTTTACAGATAAATCTTTGTCATTGAAGACAATACCATATTTTCATGGATCTTTATGGTCACCTCTGTGTGAAAAACAGTTTATATTGATGTTAACTGATAGCATCTGTCAATAAAGACAGCAGACAATTAACTTATCATTGTGGTTAATTGGAAGTTTAAGTTCAAAGTTAATAATTGGTGACCATAATTAATACCTCATGTTTAACATCTTGGGAAGAAATAATCTGTGATCCTTTGATGATTTCAGTATAAAAGATCTGGAGTCATGACTGTTGGAATGTTCATTATGAAGACCTAAAATCATTATAACTTTGTCCAAACTATGGTGGTCAGGGTGGTGTTATATATTATATGCTAGGGTTGGATAATAATCTCTTCAAGTTGACAGATGAACATTGTTCTGTCATTGTACTTATAATCAGAGATATAAACATATTAATCAGGAGTGAAGTGATTCCAACAAAACTGGGATCAGCTTGTTTGTTTTCCTTATAAGAAACTTTAATATTGGCCCCTTTCACAAGTAAAACAGTAAACATTTTCCCCCTATTTGTCAAAATTACTCCCCTCACCAACATTATTTTAAGTTTTCGCATTACATGTATGACATGGTCAATGTAAATTATTAAAATTACCAAGACACCGAGAATTACCAAGATTTCACTTCCAATTAAAAATAAGCGCCAGACTGATATTAATTTACTTAGGGAGATTGGTAGTCAATGCGACACATTTAAAACAGGGGCCCCTAGAGCCAGAATGTGAATCTTGCATGAGATCAGCCAGAAAACAGGGGCTCCTGGAGCCAGAATGTGGCTCTTGCCTTGAGATCAGCCAGAAACAGGGGCTTCTGGAGCCAGAATGTGGTTCTTGCCTTGAGATCAGCCAGAAACAGGGGCCCAGGAGCCAGAATGTGGCTCTTGTCTTGAGATCAGCCAGAAACAGTGGCCCCTGTAGCCATAATGTGGCTCTTGCCTTGAGATTAGCCAGAAACAGGGGCCCCTTGAGCCAGAATGTGGCTCTTGCCTTGAGATCAGCCAGAAAAAGGGGCCCCTTGAGCCAGAATGTGGCTCTTGCCTTGAGATCAGCCAGAAACAGGGCCCCCTTGAGCCAGAATGTGGCTCTTGCCTTGAAATCAGCCAGAAACAGGGGCCCCTTGATCCAGAATGTGGCTCTTGCCTTGAGATAAGCCAGAAACAGTGGCCCCTTGAGCCAGAATGTGGCTCTTGCCTTGGAATCAGCCAGAAACAGGGGCCCAGTAGCCAGAATGTGACTCTTGCCTTGAAATCAACCAGAAACGGGGGCCCCTGAAGCCAGAATGTGTCTCTTGCCTTGAGATCAGCCAGAAACAAGGATCCCTGGAGCCAGAATGTGACTCTTGCCTTGAGATCAGCTAGCAAATGGCAGTTTTACCCTTAATTAATATTTATAACAGTATTTTTTAATGACTGAACAAATAATTTTCCTTCCATTTTATTAAATCATGATTATTGTTGTTAATGCACATTGTAATATTTGTTCTTTAAAATATACTCAGTGTGGAAACTGCTGGAGGCACTTCCCCTTTTTCAGAAAAAACTCCTGAAAAATTTACTTCATGTACTAGTATATTTTCTCACTTGGTGGGATTCAGCTATGAATATCCAATAGATGCCGGAAGATGATAGAACTAATTATTATGGTTTGAATGTCAATTAATGCATACTAATATCAACATGCGGATGGTAGTGTGAAGAATCAGCAATGCAAGTCTAGGTCAGCTTCCTACTGGTGTAATAGAGAAATTGTCTCTGGGATCACTGTCATCAAGAGTCACTTGTTTTAGATAATTTTAGATCATTTCATAACACATTGTGCATTGTATAGAATTGAAGAAAAAAACAATATTTAAATCTCACCTGGTACACTTATTTCAATAACTGTAAGAGGAATCTTCATTATTGACATTTAAACAAAAGCAATTTTATGTGTATTTATTCTGTATATTATATATTTTCCTACAGTTATGTTTTTCAATGCTATTTGGCAGCTTGCATTCATTAATATGTAATTAAAATTCATCAGAATTTGCTTGAACTTTTGTTTCTTTCGCAGAACTTTTCAGTTAAGAGTTGTTAGTATAGAATCACAGAAGTGACCACCTTGTTTCCTTGAGTCTTACAATGGAAAATGTGGCATCTGTAAGGTACATTGTATGAGTATTATTTCAAATCGCATATAGTTTGTTTTAAACTTATTTATTTTACCTCGATTGTGAAACAAGTTCCTACAACTTAATCAAACCATGCTCAAAGTTTTCTTGGGTAGAACCAGTACAAAGCATTTGTGGATAAAGTGTCCTGGTGAAGGACACCACATAATTATAGCCGTGGTGGAGGATCAAACCAACGACCCTCTGATTCTGGATCAGATACTCTACCACTGGAACATGTGCTTCACATATACATGTAGTTAAATTGATTGTATACTTTCTTCATCAAATATCTATAAGCTTTACCCATACTCTGATATCATCATCAGCCACCACAAAAGTAGCAACAGCAACAAAAGCATCAGCACCACTATCAGTCCCTCTATCAGCAATGTAACCAATACTTCATTTGTAATTAAAATGTTTGATGCGAAAACTTTTTTACCTTTGCAGTACTATTTTATGATTCAAATTGCCTCCATTTAAAAAATTTGAGGAGAAATGAAGTATAAACATTGGAAAAAATAACTAATCACTCAAGTACAGATTTGATTTTTTTTTAAATATAGTTGGCAACTTGACAATTATGGCTGCAGTTTTTTGTGTGGTGGGAGCTTTTCCCCCAGGTATATTTGAATAACAATTACAAAACTTATGAGGTTTCAAAATAATAAATCAGATGAAATAGGATAAGAAGATACCAGACATTAGAAAGTCACATCCTTGTCTGAATGATGTACTCAGTTTGTATTTTGTTTTATGTTGGTTGATAACTGATGTCACAGAAGATGTTGGCTGGTCCTTATGACAAACTCCAGGGCTCTTGCTTGCACTTTTGGGAACTGAATTTGGGAAAATTACCATTATTTTTGGGAAACTTACATAGAACAGGTTTCTTCAATATATGTAACAATATACATGTAATGTATTTTGAATGTATAGAAAACATGACATTCTTGTAGCAGACAATAATATAAAAAATCTCCAGACTTTTCCCCAAAGTACTTCTGGTTTCTTTACATTTTGGAATTGGGAATTTTGTTGTTTTGGATTGGGAAAAAAAGATGCTATTTACCATTGGGAATGGAGCAGAATAACGGCCCAAAAAAATGGGCAAACTAGAGCTCTGAACTGCAATAGATTAAATATCAACCATCACATATACAGGTAACTAAGGTAATAAAGGGGCATCTTAAAATAAAAAACAAATGCTTTGTATGTAACGAGAGGTGACCTTCATGTTAACTCCTATCTTTGAAGTCCTTTCACACAGAAGACAAAATCATGACAGCAAATATGACATTGTAACTGTACATTGACAAGGACAGTTTTATTTAGAATGTCTAGACCATTTAAAAAGACATTTATCCTTTCTAAGATGTAAATTGTTTGGTTAATGTAATTGCCTCTACTTAATTAAACTTTTTAATGAATGGCATGTTTGTTCCTTTCCAATATCCTTAATTGCAAATGGACAAAACATTTGATTAGTTGTGTATACTATTTCATTGGGACTTACTAATGTAGAATTCTGACACTTATGGGTGCAGGAATTGTGCTGGGTTGGTACTAAATCCATTTGGGTTTCATTTCTGGAAAAATGATATTCAAAAACTAATGGGCACATTAAAGGTAGTACAACTAATGTAAAAAGATATTTTCTTTGTCCGGCATGTTCTATGTAAAAACGTCCATATGGTATTGTGCTGTATATTTTATATCCAAAACATGTTTACCTTATTTATTTACTGTAAAATACAAATATATCCGTATAATGCGGCTGGTTGGGGTATCATGCCATGTGTCTGCGGCATGATACTCCAGACACCGTGATGATATAAATTCAGCACAAAGCTGAAGACTGTGTGATACTGTCGAAATATACTGTAAGTCATATGTTTTGTTCTGAATAATAGAATATAATTCATCTTAGATGATATAAATTGTTACAAACGTCTTAGTTAAAAATTATTAAGTTATGAAAAAATGTCAGGAAATTCATAAAGTGTTTCCTTGCCTTTTTTGAGATATTGTGTAAGCCTTATAAAAAGTATTCTTTCTAAAATTTGTAAAAATGATGTGCCGCTGAAACGTTTCTAGATGTCACACTTTGTTCGTAAGAAATTCTTAAGACTTAAGATACTACAACCACTCTAAAATAGTAGAGCATCCTCAGGACCACTTGGGCCTCTTCTTTATTTTTGTGCACATAAGTTGCCATAAGATTGTGGGAACTTTTCATTGTTTTAATACCTTACCACTAAACTGTACAATACTTATAATGTATTTATTTTTCATTGATTGTTGACAGGACCAACATTATATAGAGAGTCAAAATCAACTGATCTTGTTTAGATGGTTTTTTTTATCCAATAAGTGTCCTCTGTGGCCGAGTGGTCAAAGGGGCTGTCTCAAGATCACTTACCTCTCACTGCTAAGGTGGTAGGTTCGAGTCTCGCTTGCATCAAAAACCTTAATGTGAGAAAGTTTCCAGTTACTTGCGGAAGGTAGGTGGTTCTACTCAGTCTGAGGTTTTCCTCCACCAATAAAACTGGATATGCCATATATAGTATTTATGTACGATGTTTAGTGTCGCTTTTAACAATTTTTCAGTCATATAGTGACGGTGTCTACTTGAGACAGTATTCTGAGCGCTGTCACACTGGAGTATCATACCCCAGAGACAACCAAGTTACATTATACTGACACTGGGCCGACCAGACCTAGAACTCTCTTCTAAATGCTGAACGTCAAACAAGGAAGCTTCTAGTACTATTTTTAAAGTCTTTGGTATGACCTGGTCGGGGATTGAACCCACAACCTTCCGCATGCGAGGCGGATGCTCTACCAATAGACCACACTAAGGTCGGATATGCCATATATAAGCTGAAATGTGTTGAAAATGGTGTTAAACCCCATTCCTAAAAAAAAAAAAAAATAGCCAATTACCAAGCCTTGCATGATGTTTAACTTTATTTGTTATGTATTTTTGCTGACAATTATGAAAATATACGTCACATATTAGGAACAGCGCCTTTAATATGAGGTGTTCTGCTGTAACCATTTTGATAACATCAAAATTTATGCTGGTCAGGTGCTATAATCTTTGAACAATTTGTCTACTGGCAACTGTGAGAGCACAAAGAACATATTCCCTCTACACTAACTACAATATTTCTGATAGTATGGAAGCTAGCCATCTCCCAGTTGATCAAATTTTAATAAGGTTCAAAGATCTCCTATCAGGTTTTTAACTGTTATACCTACACCCTGCCACAGTGGTAGAACATATTGTGTTGGGCTCGGGTTTGATTGATTTGTTGGTATCAGATCATCTTGATGAAAATGATATTTTGAGATGTAAAGGATTGTGTTATGAAGAAGTTGGATATATATTATAATATGGACTGTTTAAGGAAATATCAAGTTTGAATTGAAGTGAAATCAATGTGATAAAAATGTGTTGGAAATGATTCTCAGATCATCTAAATGAGAGAGTTGTACTCTGACTTTTATAGGATCTTGTCAAATCTATTATTGAAGTAAGTATTGATTTTTAGTTTAGTTATGAATGGTGTTTAGAGTTGCTTTCAACAATTTTTCATATCAGGATGATATACTTTGAAAGGGCTTATAACCAAAACAAAAATATTGTAGGTGTTACCACACTGAAGTAACATGCCTGAGTCGTATGTTATGATACCCCACCCATTCACATCATACTGACACTTGGCACTCCAGACCTACAACTAAATGAGGAAGTACCATTTTACAATTCTTGGGTATGATTCGTCAGGGGAACAAACTCACAACCTTCATCCTGTAAGGCAGACTGTCTATCACTAGGCCATCGCTGTAATCCTATAATGATTTAGATTATATGTAATTTAGTATACCCTTAAATAAGATTTCTTCTCCTGTTTTCTTTTGAAAGAAAGATAAATCTTAGTTATCAGAAACTTAACTATAGGTATATTCTTAGGCTGGATAGACAATATCATAAATTTAATGTAACTGTAGCTTAACCATTAACCTTTATAGAATACCTTCATAGATACTTGATATGGTACTTTGATACATTATTTCCAGCTGTTGTCTGTGCAGCCTTGTTCATTTTCATACAAACAATTCTTACTTGTTCAGGGTAAGGTTGGGAGAGGGGGATATTTAAGGCTTATTCCACAAGCACCATAGAGAAATAAGGCTTGTCCGATGAGCACCATAGAGAAATAGGGCTTGTCCCACAAACACCATAGAGAAATAGGGCTTGTTCCATGAGCACCATAGAGAAATAGGGCTTATCCCACAAGCACCATAGAGAAATAGGGCTTGTCCCATGAGCACCATAGAGAAATCAGGCTTGTCCCATGAGCACCATAGAAAAATAGGGCTTATCCCACAAGCACCATAGAGAAATTGGGCTTGTCCCATGAGCACCATAGAGAAATCTGGCTTGTCCCCTGAGTACCATAGAAAAATCGGGCTTGTCCCATGAGCACCATAGAGAAATCGCACTTGTCCGATGAGCACCATAGAGAAATAGGGCATGTCCAACGAGCACCATAGAGAAATAGGGCTTGTCCCATGAGCACCATAGAGAAATAGGGCTTATCCCACAAACACCATAGAGAAAAAGGGCTTGTTCCATGAGCATCATAGAGAAATAGGGCTTATCTCACAAGCACCATAGAGAATAAGGGCTTGTCCTATGAGCACCATAGTGAAATCGGGCTTGTCCCATGAGCACCATAGAGAAATAGACCTTATCCCGCAAGCACAATAGAGAAATTGGGCTTGTCCCATGAGCACCATAGAGAAATCTGGCTTGTCCCATGAGTACCATAGAGAAATAGGGCTTGTCTCATGAGCACCATAGAGAAATCGGGCTTGTCCCATGAGCACCATAGAGAAATAGGGCTTATCCCACAAACACCATAGAGAAATAGGGCTTGTCCCATGAGCACAATAGAGAAATAGGGCTTATCTCACAAACACCATAGAGAAATAGGGCTTGTCCCATGAGCACCATAGAGAAATTGGGCTTGTCCCATGAGCACCATAGAGAAATAGGGCTTGTCCCACAAACACCATAGAGAAATAGGGCTTGTCCCATGAGCACCATAGAGAAATAGGGCTTATCCAACAAGCACCATAGAAAAAAAGGGCTTGTCCCATGAGCACCATAGAGAAATTGGGCTTGTCCCATGAGTACCATTGTGAAATAGGGCTTGTCCCATGAGCACCATAGAGAAATAGGGCTTGTCCCACAAACACCATAGAGAAGTAGGGCTTGTCCCATGAGCACCATAGAGAAATAGGGCTTATCCCACAAACACCATAGAGAAAAGGGCTTGTTCCATGAGCATCATAGAGAAATAGGGCTTATCTCACAAGCACCATAGAGAATAAGGGCTTGTCCCATGAGCACCATAGTGAAATCGGGCTTGTCCCATGAGCACCATAGAGAAATAGACCTTATCCCACAAGCACAATAGAGAAATTGGGCTTGTCCCATGAGCACCATAGAGAAATCTGGCTTGTCCCATGAGTACCATAGAGAAATAGGGCTTGTCTCATGAGCACCATAGAGAAATCGGGCTTGTCCCATGAACACCATAGAGAAAAAGGGCTTATCCCACAAGCACCATAGAGAAATAGGGCTTGTCCCACAAACACCATAGAGAAGTAGGGCTTGTCCCATGAGCACCATAGAGAAATAGGGCTTATCCCACAAACACCATAGAGAAAAAGGGCTTGTTCCATGAGCATCATAGAGAAATAGGGCTTATCTCACAAGCACCATAGAGAATAAGGGCTTGTCCCATGAGCACCATAGTGAAATCGGGCTTGTCCCATGAGCACCATAGAGAAATAGACCTTATCCCACAAGCACAATAGAGAAATTGGGCTTGTCCCATGAGCACCATAGAGAAATCTGGCTTGTCCCATGAGTACCATAGAGAAATAGGGCTTGTCTCATGAGCACCATAGAGAAATCGGGCTTGTCCCATGAGCACCATAGAGAAAAAGGGCTTATCCCACAAGCACCATAGAGAAATAGGGCTTGTCCCATGAGCACCATAGAGAAATTTGGCTTGTCCCATGAGCACCATAGAGAAAAAGGGCTTGTCCCACAAACACCATAGAGAAATAGGGCTTGTCCCATGAGCACCATAGAGAAATAGGGCTTATCCAACAAGCACCATAGAAAAAAAGGGCTTGTCCCATGAGCACCATAGAGAAATTGGGCTTGTCCCATGAGTACCATTGTGAAATAGGGCTTGTCCCATGAGCACCATAGAGAAATAGGGCTTGTCCCATGAGCACTATAGAGAAATAGGGCTTATCCCACAAACACCATAGAGAAGTAGGGCTTGTCCCATGAGCACCATAGAGAAATAGGGCTTGTCCCATGAGCACCATAGAGAAACAGGGCTTATCCCACAAGCACCATAGAGAAATAGGGCTTGTCCCATGAGCACCATAGAGAAATTGGGCTTGTCCCATGAGCACCATAGAGAAATATGGCTTGTCCCACAAGCACCATAGAGAAATTTGGCTTATCCCACAAGCACCATAGAGAAATAGGGCTTGTCCCACAAGCACCATAGAGAAATTGGGCTTGTCCCATGAGCACCATAGAGAAATAGGGCTTGTCCCACAAGCACCATAGAGAAAATTTGGCATGTTTAGCACCCTTTTTAATGGAAATGGGGATGTTTTCTTTTTTACTAACAATCATTATAAGACTTAGTGTTTTTTAAAATGTTCAAGTATTTTCTGAAGTTGGTTACTCACTATGTGACATGAAGGTTTACATCCTGGGGTAAAGAAGCTTCGCACTATGTTATCTCCTACAAGGATTGCCTAGCCAATATGATTTGATCAGTTTACTGGTGGATTTAACCATGCCCCAAGGCAGAAATGATTTCGTATTTACAATAAAATAACTTATTTAATTTTATTTACTGGTATAATTAAGTACATGCTTAACTTATCAAAGGTATTTCGTCAGTCCAGAGTCAGTGAAGTGGATATTGTAACAATAGACTGAAGTCTCATCACAGTAAACATGTTTTGTGAGGATTTACATGAAATGGGACACTTTTTGCACAATGTTGATTGTATCTTTATTGTATCTTTACATGATCTATGATGTGAAAACAAATTTACTCAGGCGCAGATGTATCAAGTTTGGTTTATGATTGATAAAAAAAAAGTTTTAAATGTCTTTCTAATGCAGTTTATTCTCCTGAAACTTAAGAAATATATGTGAGCACAGATTAATTTATCTTTTACTTTTGGATTTTAAATATAAACAATTTGCCTTGTATAATAGCCTTTTAAACAGAGCTAGATTATAAGTGAGATATTTGGTGTACAGACAATTGTAACCATGTAATAATTCTTATAATATTTATGAATAATATTTAATATTGTACCATATTGCTATATTAGAAGTTTCTGTCAAAAGTAATTAATACAGTTATTGTGCACTTGTATATCAGCAATCCTAAGTTTTATCAAAGTGGACAAGTAAATAAGCTTATAGTCACAAGGTGTCACATATGTTGTACATCCTGGGCTGGAAGGAAATATAAGTGCCAGAATGTTTGCATAATAGTTCTGTCACAAATTGGGTACATCCTGTATAGTGTAAATGATAAGTTGTTTGAGTGTTAATGAATGGAACTGACCAAGATGATTGAGTGACACTAAATATGGGAAAAGTCTGAGAAGATAGAGTGTGAAATATGAAAGTATATAGGTAGTAAGAAAAGGGAGATTGAAGGGTTAGGAGGTGAAAGTAGGTGGAGAGGTGAAAGTTAAGATAGTTAGGAAATAAAGAGAAAGAAAGTTAAATAGGGAACGTTCGAAGTGAAGAAAAATTAAGAAGTTAATGTTAAAGTGAATTGTAAGATATGAACTTGATGATTAAATGGAAATTAAAATGATGTAAATTGAATATAAGTGTTGTAGTAATAATTGAACATTCTCCGAAAAGATAACGTAAATATTCGGCTGGTTACACAATTTCTTATAACATTTTTCTAATCACAGTGATTTAGTCTCAGCATTGAGATTTATATGTGAGATTTATACATGTATTGTGAGATTTGTATGCGAGATTTATACATATATTGTGAGATTTAACCATTTACTTCATATAGACGCCTTTGGACACCTTTAATATTGAAAGCATTAATTCACCACATATCAGCAATGGGTGAATTATGTTTATATAAATTGACAGAGTGGAAAACAGTGCAGGAAGTGTTCAGATTGCTCGTTATGAGAAATCTGAACTCTTCCTGCACTGTTTTTCAAAGGCCTTCTGTGATTGGTGCAGGAAAACGTGTATCTTTGGAGTAAAAAGGTTAAACAGTCATGTTTTGTGAGATTTAAAAGCATGTATTGTAAGATTTATACATGTATTGTGAGATTTATAGTCATGTATTGTGAGATTTATACATGTATTGTGAGATTTATACAGTCATGTATTGTGAGATTTATACATGTATTGTGAGATTTATACAGTCATACATTGTGAGATTTATACAGTCATGTATTGTGAGATTTATACATGTATTGTGAGATTAATACATGTATTGTGAGATTTACACAGTCACGTATTGTGAGATTTATACATGTATTGTGATTATGAGTTTGTCTCAGAAAACATCTCTGTGAACATGACATCACCACCCAGGCATTGGACACCTTCAAGGCTGAGTTGGCCACCGCCACTAGCCATGCACAGACTAGATTTTACACGTGCCTCACAAGCCAATTGTACATAATTATGTCTTACCCTATTGTGATTGTGTGCTTTCCGTCTGTCTGCTCACCTGTCACAAAATCTCTTCCAGAAAACTTATCTGACATCTGTGGTCAGATTTAGCCAAAACTTGCTGTGAGGTGTGGTTCCGATTCCATGGTTTTTATTGAGTTATGTCCCTTTGCATTTTCAAATTAAATCTTTTTCCTGAGAACCCCTCCAATGTCTGTGGTCAGATTTGGTAGAAACTTGCATGTAATGATAGTTTGAGGTCTGGTTGTGTGTCTGATTAGATGATTTTTATTGATTTTGTTTGACCCTTTGTATTTTCGGAATTAAAAATCTTGTCCATGCTTCTTTTGAACCAACATTCACATTTCATGTCAATTTTCAGAGAAGGGTCATCTGTATACATATTGGGGAATATCAATTTCATATAGTATTAATTAAATACACAATGTTAAGTGAAAGTTTAGCTGAATAGCTATTTTCCTTTAAAGTAGGATTGGCCAATTATTTATGTTTCCATTTTTGAATCCTGGATATTCTCTTGACTGTTCATCTATTAACAAAGATAAAGATCAAATAGATACCATCTACATCATCAGTAGCATTCTCTAAATTCATTCATAACTCTGGCATTTTATAGCAAACTTTTTATTCTGTTTCACCTAGTTATTATTTCACATGCCACGGTTGTATGCGGTTTCCTGCCATTGTTTTTCTGGTTTCATCCAGGTAGATCAGCCTGATGCCCAGGTACTCACCAGCATATAAGTTCATGGAGAAACTGCATCAAGAAGTTAACAATTTGCTATATTGCCTCATTTTAAGCATCTTATAATTGAAAAAATCTGCAAAAACTTGGCCAGTTTGTGAAATTCTAATAATTTAGTGTGCCGAATTCCTTCAGCATAAAAACAGATAGTTCCTGGCAACCTTCATGTCTGGAACCTCTTGAGAAATATAGTTCTAGTTATCATAATACACTGTGATGGATTGGCCACTTTTGTTTTCTGTTCTGAGCTTGGTTTGGTATCCAGCACTGCACATGTCCAGGTTTTCACAACAAATCAACCTGTTGATTAATTATTGCCTACCTGTGTACATACAAACTGCACCTTGATGGCTTTTTGACTCGGTAGACTCAGAGACTGCCTGTGAAAGTTTGTACTAAAAGTACCTAAGCATGCAATTTGTCTCTTTGAGATTAGCTGTGCAAATAGACTGTGCCTTGAAGTGGGAACATTCAGAGATTTGGTGTTTGATAGAGTTTCGAATGCAAAATGCGGGAACCATGTTTTATGTGTCATTTGAACTGGATTATGAGTGATATAGTTATGTTTGTGGAATAATATATATTGGTTAAAATTGAAAAGTGCAGATTGACTACGAGGGAGTATATCAAATGTTTATTCAAATGTACATTATAGAAATGATATTGTTCTTCTTAACTTGTAAAACTATAATAAACATTTTCAAATAATTACTGTTTTATAATAATGTAAATGGTGAGACACTGTAGCCATGAACATTCAAGATTGACATATAAAAATACCAATTAGTGATTTAGTTTAAAACCTTTAATTCTCATTTTTTGATTACTTGTTAAAAGTGGTTATTCATTTGTTTTCTCATCAACATGATCATCATGGGGTATAAACGATACTTTGGAATTGACAGCAGGTAGGTAAATAGTGTAAACTGATATTGACAGCAGGTAGGTAAATAGTGTAAACTGAAATTGACAGCAGGTAGAGTAAATAGTGTAAACTGATATTGACAGCAGGTAGGTAAATAGTGTAAACTGTTATTGTTCCAGTAACATGTTTATGTATCACCATTGTTTTTTACTACAACACCTTCATCAGCAACATCTCTTTAATAGCATTTTGGCTCCATGGTAGCATCACCTATATTGTCTACCCCGACTACAACATAACACTGATCCCCGACAATAGTACCTCAGCTCGGTCAGCTACATATGTACAGCAAATATAGAGCAGTGACCATCTAGGTTAGAGCATCTGTATACAGACCATCTAGGTCAGAGCATCTGCATACAGACCACCTAGGTCAGAGCATCTGTATACAGACCATCTAGGTCAGAGCATCTGTATACAGACCATCTAGGTTAGAGCATCTGTATACAGACCATCTAGGTCAGAGCATCTGTATACAGACCATCTAGGTCAGAGCATCTGTATACAGACCATCTA
The DNA here is from genome assembly GCA_029582155.1 of Panopea generosa. Lineage (NCBI taxonomy): Eukaryota > Metazoa > Mollusca > Bivalvia > Adapedonta > Hiatellidae > Panopea > Panopea generosa. The sequence goes on along the minus strand of CM055894.1, from coordinate 60,790,838 downwards.
GGTCAGAGCATCTGCATTAAGACCATCTAGGTCAGAGCATCTGTATACAGACCACCTAGGTCAGAGCATCTGCATACAGACAATCTAGGTCAGAGCATCTGTATACAGACCATCTAGGTCAGAACATCTGTATACAGACCACCTAGGTCAGAGCATCTGTATACAGACCATCTAGGTTAGAGCATCTGTATACAGACCATCTAGGTCAGAGCATCTGTATACAGACCATCTAGGTCAGAACATCTGTATACAGACCACCTAGGTCAGAGCATCTGTATACAGACCATCTAGGTCAGAACATCTGTATACAGACCATCTAGGTCAGAGCATCTGTATACAGACCATCTAGGTTAGAGCATCTGTAAACAGACCATCTAGTTTACAAAAATGTTACTAGAAGTGTCCTCTTGTGGCGCTCAGCATTAAGAGGATAGTTCTAGGTCTGCTTGATCCAATGTTAGTACACTGGGTGTATAGAATAGTATAGTAAAGTATAGTATAGTACAGCAGAGTACAAGGTACAGCATGATATAGTACAATACAAAACACAGTACAGTACAGTATGATATAATAAATATTACATATTGTACAATACAGCACAGCAAATTATGGAACAGAAGGTATGGCTATACTTCAGGGCTCTTGCTTGCACTTTTGGGAATGGTGTTGGGGCCCCTGACTTAGAAAATTAGCATTATTTTTATAGAAATTGGGAAAATAACATAGCACAGGTTCCTTCAATATACATAACAATATATGTGTAATGTATATTAAATGTATAAAAGATGTGATGTTCTTGTAGAAGACTACATCAAAATCATGATATTAAAAAATCTCCAAACTTTTCCCCCAAATATTTGGTTTCTTTGCATCTGACTATCAATCCAGGGGTCGTGAGTTCGATCCCCCCCCCCCCCCCCCGCCGGCAACAGTCTCTGTGATGATTTTTATACGACATTTTGTCTCATTGTCATTCGTCTCTCACCACTGATTCAAGTGGGAAAGTTATCAGTTACTTGCGGAGACGGGGTGTGCTTGAGTACTGGTTAATCCCAGGAAACAGTGGTTAGGTAAACTGATCATCTGTTAGCCCTTGATGGCATTAAAATGACGCTAAATATTCAATCAATCAATCAATCAATCAATCTTTGCATTTTGACATTGGGAATTTAGTTACTTTGGATTAGGAAAAAAGATCTATTTGCCATTGGGAATGGGGCAGAATAACAGCCTGAAAATGGGCAAACAAGAGCCCTGTACGGTTCTTGTACAATTTAAAATCATTATTAATTTATTTATTAACATCTCACACCACTATTACATTTCCCATAGGGCTCCATTGTAACATTTATGTCCAAAACAGAGTGAAAAATTAAATTTTGCAGTGTGTGTCTGGGTTCAAATTCTTCACTGGTTCAAGATATGCAATTGTAAAGGAAAAAAAGTATATGTTGACCAGGTTATTTTTTTTTTAAATTCAATTGCTTCTGTGAGACCTATAAATTTCCAGAGTAACAATATGTTAACTATTCGCCCTAGATGCGGTATGAACCAACAATTCTGAAATGGCACAGAATTGTCCAGAAAGTTGGTATCAGCATCAAATTTTCAGTGGTGATTTCTAAAATACTGACCATTTAACTCATGCTAGCAAAAAAACAAACCATTGCAGTACAAAGCCCTGAAAAAAGAAGAAAAAGAGAACTAAAGTTTTATTTCTACCTCCTTCATCTGTAGGTCCGGAGTACTCAAGGGAGATAATAGTGGTGTGAGTCCTTTAGGCAAGTTTAGAATAGAAAACAGGACATACCTTCAAGATGAAGTGGTTTATTATAACTATGAATAAATTTACAAAACAATTAATGTGCATGGAATACCCTGCTGCCATGTTGGTTGTAAATCTCCATTAATTTGGAAATGGAGATGAGGTATATTGTTACAGAAGCAGCAGGGGTGGTGTGTTGTTTAAGACAACTCCTTATGTTGTGTTGAGGACACTGGATGGCAGGGTAATAAAAAGGGAAGCCACCTGACTGTCAAGTGACACTGGGGTGAAGGTTGGTTGCCACTTAGGTGTCACAGACATGTGATGCCAGATTGGTGTTCATGTACAGGTGTGTAAACATCACAGTCAGGATGCAACTTTTTCATAGAATAGCCTCTTTTTTAAAGGGAATATAATTATCAGGATTTTTAAAAAAAATTAAAATTGACTAAAACATTTTTTTTTTAATAAATCAAGCCTATATTTTAGTCACACTCCTCACATTGCGGATATCTATTTGGTATTGTCCTTATGCGATGCACTTAGACTAAAATAGACTCCTGCTTAAAATTGCAACATATTTTGTGACGTATCTGATGAGTCACGTGATTTCATTTTGATTTTGATTTGATCTGTCATACCGTTTTGCAAGATGTATGATTTGTTTCATTTGAGAAAGTGAGTGAATGATCGTGTACTCTTGTCATTTAAAATATTCCCAGATTGGTTGTCAATATTGTACTCTTGTCATTTAAAATATTCCAAGATTGGTTGTCAATACAAACTCTGCGGACTGGTTCACTCTACTTCCGGTTCGGAGAAAGTGAACACTCCTGCATTTGACTACCATTTTGTTTATTTTTTCACGGAGTAAATGGATTCCTGGTTTCCAGTCCTGTGTCAATCTTACATTGAATGCCGGGTTGTCGTATAGTATTATGACCCCCGCGGTAAAATGACCCGCGGGTCATTTTACCGCTATTGTAAAATGACCCGCCCCATAGTAAAATGACCCCCCCCCCCCTATTTCTTTCATCTTATACAATAATTCAGTGCACAATAAACTGTTTGGAAACAGAATATAGTGTGACCAGTTAATTATGATGAACTTCAACAATTTAGTATGTGTGTGTGTTGGGGCGGGGGAGGGGGTCACTTTACCATGGCTATAGTAAAATGACCCCCCTATTTATTTCATCTTATACACATTCATTGTACTTTTTATAATCATCAAGTCAATAATAATCTGTATTGATTTAAAATTTAGTCTAATCGGTGAATAATATTAATAAAAAAAAAAGAAAATTGAGAGGGGGGTCACTTTACCATGGCCATAGTAAAATGACCCCCTCCCCCCCCCCCTCCTATTTTTTTCATTTGACACAATTTCGTTGTATATTTTTATACATGTATTCACTTAGTAAATAATAAACTGTATTGATTTAAAATTCAGTCTTGTCAGTGAATAAAAATAATTATTAAAAAGAAATTTGGGAGGGATGGGGGTCATTTTACCATGGCCATAGTAAAATGACCCCCCTCCCTATTGTTTTCATCTTCTACAATTTAATGTATTTTTTATACTAACTAAGTGACTAATTAACTGAATTGATTTACAATTCAGTCTTATCTGTGAATAATAATAATAATAATAAAAAAGAAAATTGGGAGGGGATGGGGGGGTCACTTTACCATGGCCATAGTAAAATGACCCCTCTATTTTTTCATCTTTTTTTTCATCTTATACAATTTCATTGTATTTTTTATAATTACTCAGTAAATAATAAACTGTATAGATTTAAAATCAGTCTTATCAGTGAATAATAATAATAATAATAAAAGAAAATTGGGAGGGGTAGGAGGGGGTCACTTTACCATGGCCATAGTAAAATGACCCCCCTATTTTTTCATCTGATACAATTTCATTGTATTTTTTATATTTACCAAGTAAATAATAAACTGTATTGATTTACAATTCAGTCTTATCAGTGATTAATAATAAAAATAAGAAAGAAAATTGGGAGGTGTTTTACCATGGCCATAGTAAAATGACACTCCCCCCCCCCCCCCCCCCCCCCTCTAATTTTTTCATCTTATACAATTTCATTGTATTTTTTATATTTATTCAATAAATAATAAACTGTATTGATTTAAAATCAGTCTTATCAGTGAATAATAATAATAATAATTTAAAGAAAAAAGAAATTGGGAGGGGGGTCACATTACCATGGCCATAGTAAAATGACTCTCCTATTTAGTTCATCTTACACAATTTCATTGCACTTTTTATAATTATATTTTTTATAAGTAGAGAGAGAGAGACAGTTTGAAGGCGCCCATGCGCATACCAGTGTGTGTGTTGTTGTTTGTTTGTTTTATTCTTCAGAAATTACTAAGAATGATTTCTAAGAACTTGAAAAGATTTAAATGGAATACAGCATAACCAATTAATTATAGTGTACTCCCAATTGATTATGTTACAAGACACAAATTAAGAGGGAATTGCAGGTCACATTAAGTTAACATGACCATTGTGAAATGCCTCCCTATATTTATTTTGTTAATTTAATGTTTTATTTTATTATTTATTCAGTCAGTCTGGGTAATTGTAAATTGGTCACTATAGGACAACTAAATAAAACATATAAAGAACCACTAGTCTCTGGAGTCGGAGTCTGGGGTATAGTGCTTGACATGTACCTGTATATTTGTCACATTATAAAGCACAACTAAATAAACAAGGTACAAGTATGAGGTGTGAAATTTCAATGTATTGCCAGGAACTTAAAGGTGTTTGACACCTGAAAGGTGTCGGATCTAAAGGTACATGTACTATGTATATATACTCCAATTTTTATTAACTTTAGCATATACTTTCTTCTATTATTAAGTGCTTCACATCATATATATTAGTTGCTTTTAATAATAAATTATAGTTCAATAGTGCCAATTCAATATGACAGTTTATAATTTTGCTTGACTTTATAACTTATAATAACAGTTTCCTTCAAACATCAATTATGGAAAACAGTGAATATCAAGATATTTTTAATTTGTTATGTGTTTAGCCAGTGGTTTTAATAATTATTAAGAAATATGTAGATTTGCGATGTCTGTCCGTCTGTCCATCTGTCAACATTTAGGCTAGTTTCAACAATATTTCAGCAAACAAAAGGGGTAACAACTTGAGACTTTGCATAAAGGTTACAAGTAACAATTTCTAATGATGTCTGTGGTAACTTTGACCTTGACCTTTGGTTTTATCAAGGTCAAATTGAAAACATGGCTTGAAGGAATCCGATAAAGGGTCATCCAAGGAAAATTTCTACAACATTACATGAAAATCGGCAGACCTGATAGAGTTGGGGAAAAAAGGAAATTTGAACTGATGCAGGCAACATAGAAATACCAGGATGAGAAAAGATAGGAAATGAAATAGGTGAAAAACAATTTGGGAAAAATTAAGATTAAACAAGATTTGTTTGTTAAACACTGATGTCAACATCAAGGTCATGCATTAAATTTACTTAGTAAATATAAAAAATACAATGAAATTGTATAAGATGAAAAAAATAGGGGGGTCATTTTACTATGGCCATGGTAAAGTGACCCCCCACGCCCCTCAATTTTTTTTTTAGTATTATTATTATTCACCTATAAGACTGAATAATAATTCAACAAAGTTTATTATTGACTTCGTAAATATAAAAAAAAACAATGAAATTATTTAAGATGATAAAAAATAGGGGGGTCATTTTACTATGGCCATGGTAAAGTGACCCCCCTCCCAATTTTCTTTCTTATTTTTATTATTATTCACTGAAAAACTAAATTTTAAATCAAAACAGTTTATTATTGACTTAGTAATATAAAAAAAATACAATGAACATGTATGAAAAGAAAAAAATAAGGGGGGTCATTTTACTATGGCCATGGTAAAATGACCTCCCCTTCTCTCAAAATTTTCTTCATTATCATTATTATTATTCACGTAAAGGACTGAATTGTAAATCAATACAGTTTATTATTTACTTAGTAAATATAAAAAATACAATGAAATTGTATCAGATGAAAAAAAAATAGGGGGGTCATTTTACTATGGCCATGGTAAAATGACCCCCCACCCCTCCCAATTTTTTTTATTATTATTATTAATAATCATTGATAAGATTAAAGTTTAAATCAATACAGGTTATTATGTACTTAGTAAATATAAAAAAATACAATGAACTTGTATAAAATGAAAAAAATAGGGGGTCATTTTACTATGGCCATGGTAAAGTGACCCCCACCCCTCCCAATTTATTATTTACTTAATAAATATAAAAAAATGCATTAAAATTTTATAAGATGAAAACAATAGGGAGGGCGGTCATTTTACAATGGCCATGGTAAAATGACCCCCCATCCCTCCCAATTTTCTTTATTATTATTATTATTATTATTAATCACTGATAAGAATGCATTTTGAATCAATACAGTTTATTATTTACTTAGTAAATATAAAAAATATAATGAACTTGTATTAAATGAATTTACTATGGCCATGGTAAAGTGACCCCCTACCCCCTCCCAATTTTCTTTTTTTTATTATAATTATTCACTGATAAGACTGAATTTTAAATTAATAAAACTTATTATTTACTTAGTTAATATAAAAAATATAATGAACATATTTAAGATGAAAAAAAATAGGGGGGTCATGTTACTATGGCCATGGTAAAGTGACCCCCTACCCCCTCCCAATTTTCTTTTTTTTATTATAATTATTCACCGATAAGACTGAATTTTAAATTAATAAAACTTATTATTTACTTAGTTAATATAAAAAATATAATGAACTTATTTAAGATGAAAAAAAAATAGGGGGGTCATGTTACTATGGCCATGGTAAAGTGACCCCCCCCTTCAAAATTTTCTTTTTTTATTATTATTATTAATCATAGATAGGACTGAATTTTAAATTAATACAGTTTATTGTTTTTCTTAGTAAATTTAAAAAATACAATGAAATTGTATAAGATAAAAAAAATAGGGGGGTCATTTTACTTTGGCCATGGTAAAGTGACCCCCCACCCCATCCCAATTTTCTTTTTTTTGTAATTATTATTATTCACCTACAAGACTGAATTTTAAATCAATACAGTTTATTATATACTTAGTAAATACATGTATAAAAAAATACAATGAAATTGTAGAAGATGAAAAAAAGTATTGGGATCATTTTACTATGGCCATGGTAATTGCAACGGTAAAGTGACTCCCCCCACTTCCTTTTTTTAGTATAATATATTTTTATGATTAGAATCAATTTTAAATCAATACAGTTTATTATTGACTTTCATTATGAATAGTACAATGACAGGGTATTAAATTAAAAAAATAGGGGAGTCATTTTACAATGCCCATGGTAATGTGACCCGCCTTGACACCCTCAATCATCTTTTTTATATTTGATCATAATTCATTGGTAAGACTAATTTTTTTTTTTTATATCATCTGTTATGCTGTTATAATTGAAAACAAAACAATAAAAAAGGATTCCGATGAAAATTTTAAGGGGGGGTCATTTTACAATGGGGGGGGGGGGTCATTTTACTATAGCGGTAAAATGACCCCCGGGTCACTTTACTATATAGTAAAATGACCCCCGGGTCATTCTACAAGGGGGTCAAAATAATATATGACACCGGGTATAATATGCAGCCCCAAATGCAGTTCAAATCTGTGAACACAATAGAGGAATTCCGATTGCTTATCAACAAGAAGCGAAGACATTCACGCTCAGTCCCATTCTGGCAGATATTTCCTGCATCAAAAGTTAACATTGTTTAAATATCTTTATGGCATTATAATGTTTGTTCAGCTTCAATGTTTATTTATGAATGAAAAGTGTTTTTGCAAGGCTGCTCTAACCTCTATCTTGAATGCCCGGTTGTAACCAGTAAAATTATACAGGCTGAATTTCCGGCCCAAATATTGACATTCTTAAATAAACTACATTTTTTTATGTATTTTTAAAAAATAAGACAAATGTTTAAACTTTTTAAAAACATGCTAAAAGATAAATATGTGTATAAAATAATATAATGTGCCCCAGCGGAAATGGACGCCAATTGCAGCAGGAGTCACAGTTAAGGTACATAGACTGGCTACTGTATGCAGGTTATTGTCAATATTGTACTCTTGTAATTTAAAATATTCCCAGATTGGTTGTCAATATTGTACTCTTGTCATTTAAAATATTCCCAGATTGGTTATCAATATTGTACTCTTGTCATTTAAAATATTTCCAGATTGGTTGTCAATATTGTACTCTTGTCATTTAAAATATTCCCAGATCGGTTGTCAATATAGTACTCTTGTAATTTAAAATATTCCCAGATTGGTTGTCAATATAGTACTCTTATCATTTAAAATATTTCCAGATTGGTTGTCAATATTGTTCTGTAGAATACTTCCTTTTTTCAGTGTGTGTAAGTCAATAATGACTTCTAGAATGAGTGGCATATTTCAGTAGTTATGTTGTTCCTGAAGTTGATAATGAGATCATCTCTGCAGACACCTGTGTGATCTTGGATTAATGCTATCAGTTGAAATGATTCATTCTTGTTTAAACAAAAATAATGTCTTGGGTTGAGATATGTTTAAGTGTATATAAGGATTTCAGTTGTAAAGTATATTATATATATACCATTATAAGTTGTGTTGATGTTTCAACAAAGGATCAGTTAGTAATCTGGCAAACAGCCTTCTCCACATATAGATATGAATCATCTACACATTTTTACAATGAAATATATCACACCTGGATTGACCACACAACATGAAACCTTTAATTGTTGCCAGAGAAGCCAGTGGATGCCATGTACTTGTATGAGTTGGAATGTGGTAGCCTGGGTTTGGTCTGCGTCTGGTGACTGTTCTCCATCCATGTATCCTAAGATTCCTGTGATTTATCTCACAAAGAGGAAATACCACAGCAGTTAGCTAGAGGTCCGCCTTGCATGCGGAAGGTCATGGGTTCGATCCCCAACTTGGTCATACTAAAGACTTGAAAAATGGTACTAAAACCTTCTCATTTGGCGCTCAGCATTTAGAGGGTAGCTCTAGGTCTGGTCGACCCGTTGTTATTATAATGTGACTAGGGTGGGGTATCGTGCCATGTGTCTGGGGCTGGATATTCCAGTGTTGCAGCACTTAGAATACTGTCTCAAGTAGACACCATTGCAATATAACTGAAAAATTGTTGAAAGCAACCCTAAACACCTTAATTACAACAACAACAACAACAAAGAGGACAGTGGCAGAATGGTGTATAGAGCATGTATTATCAGAGCATATTAGAGAACTATATAAAACTTGATCATATTTACATACACAATACTGTTAATACATAACCATATTTATCTTAATATTAGGTGCTCAGAATGATCAACCTCACTTTTAGGCAAATTTAATGTACTCTCTTGAGTGTGGCATCATTAATCATCCAATCTTGTTTGATCTCCGAGACTATCAATCACAGACCACTAATGTCAGTCATTTAGTAATTAGTGCCCATGTTTTAATTAACAAACTGGAACTCTACTCTGTTTATATTCATTATCTATTTATAATTTTAAATGACTCCTCAGCTGTAAGTAACTCTGTATAATTTGAAATTCGACCAATGAGAATAAAAGATGGTAAAACTATAATAAAAAAATTACGTTCTATATTTAAAACAATAACATTTTAGCAACGATTTCAATGATTTTACAGTGCATTCCTTGTCCAAGGTAACGATTTACTGTATGTTTTAAACAGTATTTTTAACAATGCTGCAAAATTCATAATCATTATTTTTGTCAAAGACTGTGTCTGCATATCAACTTTCTAGACCTAACAGATATGTGCCGGAATGCAGAAAATTGTTTCCCTCACTTACTTTTTTCTTTTCAGCAACCCATTTAATTTAACTCAGTAATTTGTCTGATTATGACTTTGAAAGTCTAATTGTGGTTCAGCACACCTCTCTCTCATCATCTTACCACGGAGAAACAAAGGGTAAGCATATAGCTGCCACTTTGCCTGTCCGTGTGTGTGTGTGTGTGTGTGTGTGTGTGTGTGTGTGTGTGTGTGTGTGTGTGTGTGTGTGTGTGTGTGTGTGCTTCTGTCCATCTTCTGTCTATGTTCATAGGAATCCTTTTCTAGAATTTAACTTCAAAAATACAGAAGTAAATCCAGCTACACTTGACACATTTGGATGAGAGCAATATGTGAAAGTGCAGAACAAATAATCACAGCTATATCTTGAATAGTGACAACATTATTTCCCTTTTGTACTTTTTTTGGTTATTTTTATAAGGACTGATTGATTGCTTAAAATACAAGCATCAGTCTTGAGTTTTCCTGTGCGAACTTGTAGACTTCCCTGGATAATTTGAATAGTTTTAAAGGCACACAGGACAATGTTATATAATTTTAAAGGGACACTTGGCAATGTTATATAATTTTAAAGGGACACTCGGCAATGTTATAACTTTAAAGGGACACACAGCAATGTTATATAATTTTTAAGGGACACTCGGCAATGTTATATTATTTTAAAGGGACACATGGCAATGTTATATAACTTTAAAGGGACACATGGCAATGTTATATAATTTTTCACAAAAAGAGTTAAATGAAAATATAACAACATTTTTATGTTTGGTATATCTGGAAATATCACCCGAATTGGTTCAACAATAAAATTTAAGCTTAAATTGAATATAAACTATTTAGTTAATAACTACAATGAAATCAGGGAAAAAGCCACAAAACAATATATCGGTCAGAGTGGCCATGGGAAAAGAAGATTTTTGTCAATTCTTCTTTTGAATAAAATCTGAATTACTGCTTAAAGAATTTTTAACCAACTTGTACAATATAATATGCTTTGTACAGTACCTTGAAATATATATCTGGGAGAACATTTATGTTTTATAAATGTAGTTGCTTAGTATGGGAACATAAGTATGGGATATGTATTTACAGTGTATAGAAGTATGTTGTTTAACTCATTGTATTACAAATTTGTTCCCACATAAAGGTGTCTTATTAATTCATGGGAAATATTGTCCCTGACTGGATAATCTTGTTAGCTTTTCACCACTAGACTGTCATAAACCATCAATACTGATCATCAAGTTATCATGTAAGCATACTTTGTTGTTTCTGATAACACATTTACAACATTTTGTTTCTGATAACATGTTGTTTCTGATAACATATACAGCATGTTGTTTCTGATAACACATAAACAACATGTTGTTTCTGATAACACATTTACAACCTGTTGTTTCTTATAACACATATAAAGCATGTTGTTTCTGATAACACATTAACAACATATTGTTTCTTATAACACATATACAGCATGTTGTTTCTGATAACACATATACAACATGTTGTTCCTGATAACACATATGTTGTTTCTGATAACACATATACAACATGTTGTTTCTGATAACACATATACAACATGTTTTTGCTGATATACAGCATGTTGTTTCTGATAACACATATACATGTTGTTTCTGATAACACATATACAACATGTTGTTGCTGATATACAGCATGTTGTTTCTGATAACACATATACAACATGTTATTTCTGTTTCTGATAACACATATACAGCATGTTGTTTCTGATAACACATATACGACATGTTCCTGATAACACATATACAGCATGTTGTTTCTGATAACACATGTATAATATGTTGTTCCTGATAACACATATTCAACATGTTGTTTCTGAAAACACATATACACTATGTTGTTTCTGATAACACATATACAATATGTTGTTTCTGATACTAAATATACAACATGTTGTTTCCGATAACACATATACAACATGTTGTTCCTGATAACACATATGTTGTTTCTGATAACACATATACAACATGTTGTTTCTGATAACACATATAAAACATGTTGTTGCTGATATTCAGCATGTTGTTTCTGATAACACATATACAACATGTTGTTTCTGATAACACATATACAGCATGTTGTTTCTGATAACACATATACGACATGTTCCTGATAACACATATACAGCATGTTGTTTCTGATAACACATGTATAATATGTTGTTCCTGATAACACATATACAACATGTTGTTTCTGAAAACACATATACACTATGTTGTTTCTGATAACACATATACAATATGTTGTTTCTGATACTAAATATACAACATGTTGTTTCTGATAACACATATACAACATGTTGTTCCTGATAACACATATGTTGTTTCTGATAACACATATACAACATGTTGTTTCTGATAACACATATAAAACATGTTGTTGCTGATATTCAGCATGTTGTTTCTGATAACACATATACAACATGTTGTTTCTGATAACATATATACAACATGTTGTTGCTGATATACAGCATGTTGTTTCTGATAACACATATACAACATGTTATTTCTGTTTCTGATTACACATATACAGCATGTTGTTTCTGATAACACATATACAACATGTTTCTGATAACACATATACATTATGTTGTTTCTGATAACACATAAACAACATGTTGTTTCTGATAACACATATACAGCATGTTGTTTCTGATAACACATATACAGCATGTTGTTTCTGATAACACATATACAACATGTTGTTTCTGATAACACATATACAACATGTTGTTTCTGATAACACATATACAACATGTTGTTTATGATAACACATATACAGCATGTTGTTTATGATAACACATATACAACATGTTGTTTCTGATAACACATATACAACTTTTGTTTCTGATAACGCATATACAACATGGAAGTCATTTTGGAGTCTTTGTCATAATACATAATTATATTGATTATCTGTAAGTTACCATGTCAAGGCTAGATTATTTGGGTATTTGAATAAAAAGTGAATTAAGTATCAACTTCTAAAATATTTGATTATGTAGAAATTTGATATTGTCACCAGATAATTAACTATGTCTCTTGATAATTTCACTATGTCCAGTGCTCCAGATCAGCTGCGTATTTGCTTATTTCACTAAAATAAATTCATGCAAAACGCAATCAATTTTGTTTTTAAGCATACCCATTATGCAAATAATTTTCCTTTCACACCAAACATTGTTAATACAATGTCCAAAAAGCTGTTTCACATTTCGTGTATTTCGATAAACAGGAAACAGCCAGATAAACCATTTCCCGGTTTTTACGGTTTGTACCTCACAAGCTATTAGCAGAGTGAAAGTGTCTCGAGTACCAGTTTATTCAGTCATCTCATACACGAGTTTGCATATTATTCGTAGTTAGTAATGAAAGCATCTAGATGATCAAGATCACACACTTTGACAAAATCTCAGCTTGCAAAGGAAAAAACATGTTTTAACCAAATCAAAGTACAAATTTTAAGGTACTTTCTGCCCCTAACACCAATTTCTTCAATAAGTAGTTTTAAAACAATATTATTTAATATTGTCAACAATTAATTAGAACAGAAACTTTTAGTTGCAAGCAGCTGCATTTGTGGAAGAAGAAAGTTCTAGTTTGTTGTCATATTTGATACAATACTGATAATGCAAATCAAAAGTTGCAGGCAGCAACAATTTTACAATATTCTGCATTTAATATAGACTAGTTTAATCAAGAGAAGGCATTTGAATTACTTTCATTTAGTCAATACTTCATGTTTCACTCAAATATTGTAAACTTACTGAGTGAAAATCACCTAATTAAATCTTTGATTAAAGTTTTCACCCTATTCAGTCAATTCTTATCTGAGGCATTGATGTCTCTGGATAATCTCAATATGTCTCTTGATCTCTGGATAATCTCACTTTGTCTCTTGATCTCTGGATAATCTCTGTATGTCTCTTGATATCTGGATAATCTCAATATGTCTCTTAATCTCTGGATAATCTCACTTTGTCTCTTGATCTCTGGATAATCTCACTATGTCTCTTGATCTCTGGATAATCTCACTATGTCTCTTGATCTCTGGATAATCTCACTATGTCTCTTGATCTCTGGATAATCTCACTATGTCTCTTGATCTCTGGATAATCTCCCTATGTCTCTTGATATCTGGATAATCTCACTATGTCTCTTGATCTCTGGATAATCTCACTATGTCTCTGGATTATCTTTCTTCTCTTGACTATCTCACTAGGTCTCTGGATAATCTCACTATGTCTCTTGAAAATATATCTGTGTCCCTTTATTATCTCACTATGTCTCTGGATTATCTTTCTTCTTTTGATTATCACACTAGATCTCTGGATAATCTCACTATGTCTCTGGATTATCTTTCATCTCTTGACTATCTCACTAGATCTCTGGATAATCTCACTATGTCTCTGGATTATCTTTCATCTCTTGACTATCTCACTAGATCTCTGGATAATCTCACTATGTCTCTGGATTATCTTTCTTCCCTTGACTATCTCACTATGTCTCTGGATTATCTTTCTTCTGTTGACTATCTCACTAGATCTCTGGATAATCTGACTATGTCTCTTTAAAATATCTCTATGTCCTTTATTTATCTCACTATGTCTCGGGACAATCTTTATTCTCTTGACTATCTCACTAGATCTCAGGATAATCGCACTATGTCTTTTGAAAATATCTCTATGGCCCTTTATTATCTCACTATGTCTCTGGATTATTTTTTTTCTCTTGAATATCTCACTAGATCTCTGGATAATCTCACTATGTCTCTCTATGTCCCTGTATTATCTCGCTATGTCTCTGGGTTATATTTCTTCTCTTGACTATCTAACTAGATCTCTGGATAATCTCACTATGTCTCTGGATTATCTTTCATCTCTTGACTATCTCCCTAGATCTCTGGATAATCTCACTATGTCTCTGGATTATCTTTCTTCTCTTGACTATCTCACTAGATCTCTGGATAATCTCACTATGTCTCTGGATTATCTTTCATCTCTTGACTATCTCCCTAGATCTCTGGATAATCTCACTATGTCTCTGGATTATCTTTCTTCTCTTGACTATCTCACTAGATCTCTGGATAATTTCAGTATGTCTCTTGTCTCTGGATTATCTCACTATGTCTCTGGATTATCTTTCTTTTCTTGACTATCTTACTAGATCTCTGGATAATCTCACTATGTCTTTGGATTATCTTTCTTCTCTTGACTATCTCACTAGATCTCTGGATAATCTCACTATGTCTCTGGATTATCTTTCTTCTCTTGACTATCTCACTAGATCTCTGGATAATCTCACTATGTCTCTGGATTATCTTTCATCTCTTGACTATCTCTCTAGATCTCTGGATAATCTCACTATGTCTCTGGATTATCTTTCTTCTCTTGAGTATCTCACTAGATCTCTGGATAATTTCAGTATGTCTCTTGTCTCTGGATTATCTCACTATGTCTCTGGGTTATCTTTCTTCTCTTGACTATCTCACTAGATCTCTGGATAATCTCACTATGTCTCTGGATTATCTTTCATCTCTTGACTATCTCCCTAGATCTCTGGATAATCTCACTATGTCTCTGGATTATCTTTCTTCTCTTGACTATCTCACTAGATCTCTGGATAATTTCAGTATGTCTCTTGTCTCTGGATTATCTCACTATGTCTCTGGATTATCTTTCTTTTCTTGACTATCTTACTAGATCTCTGGATAATGTCAGTATGTCTTGTCTCTGGATTATCTCAATATTTATTTGGATAATTTCACTATGTCTTTGTATAATCTCACAATGTCTCTTGATCATCACGATTTCTTCTAGATAATCTCACAGTCTCACTATGTCTTTGAATAATCTCACTATATCTCTTTAATTTCAATGTTTCTGTTGTTCAAATGAAGGGGTTAGGGTCCATTGCATCCCATTAAGGGGATTTTGACTTTTACATAGGAACACTATGGAAAAACCATAAAGTATGTTTTTTTTATTTTTGGTATTATTTAAAAACAGTTGTTCATATTTGGCATAAATGGTTCACATAAAGGTTTCATGTTCATTGGGGCCTAATAGGGGACTTCGGTTTTTACATAAGAATACTATGTGGACACAGATAATTCTCATAATTTGAAAAGAAGTGAAATGCAGTGAGTGACTTTGGCCCATTTGCAGCACCTGTGTATGTTGAGGTGGACACTATATTGTTAAATACTCTTTTATAACTTGGTATTAAAGATGATAATTATGAGTCGGAGCATTTAATGATATTGTATTTTTTCAATTTTAGACTTGGAAAACAATCCAGATTATCTCAGGATGATTTCGGATGCAGAACAAACGAGCCAGCGCTGTCGATCTGCAGACACCAGTCAGCAAACAATAGTACCAGAGGTTCATCGTGATGGTCTGGAAGAAGATGAGTTTATGAATAAAGTTTGTAAATTTGAGTTAATATCACGTGGAAAGGGTTCACCAACAGCCAAAAGTCCGACAAGCAAAAGTCCCGGTGGAGTGGGCAAGTTTACTATAACTTCACCAGACTATAGATCTGGGAGAAGGTCTGGTGATAAATGTACACAAGTCACAAATTACATGGGAGAGAAGTTGTTCACTAAGGACACTGCTACCACTCGTGTTTCTGCAAGCATATTGCAACCTGCAAAATCTCCAAAACCAGACTTAAGTGTTCAGGATATTAATGCAAATTCGATCGGAAGTTTTGGAAGTGTTTCTACACGTAGAAAATCAAATGAGTCGAGAAATTCTGGATCAAGTTTTAAATCTAGATCATCCACTAAAAGTTCCGAGAGTCCAGTGCATTCGGCTTGTGATAAAAGTAGCCATTCTGGAAATATATTCTTTAATAGTTCAGTGTCACCTGTGAGGAAGACAGAGCTAGCTGCTTCCCCATTACAGGCATTAGCCCAGAAATCAGAAAGTGTTGTTTCTACTCCTCCAGTTGTTTCACCCAAGGTATCAGTGGAATTGATAGAAAATGGTCATAATAATGCAAATATAGAGAAAAACACGGGTGTCAAGGTGAATGGAGTTACCAATGGGAAAAATTACTTGCATGTTGACAATGATAGTGATTCCTCAGGCAGCAGAAACACTTTTGATGGAATAGATTTTGATTTTAACGAACTAACTGAAAGTCAGAAGGACCTAACATTAAAACATCGTGAGGTTGTTGCAGAACGTAAACAGGAACAGGAAATGGAGCGTCAAGAGAAACAAAGGTTAGAGGAAATTTTAAATATGTGTGCAGAGTATGAAAGGCAAATTGAAGAAGAAAAGAGCTCAACACCAAAAAGACAGGAGCAACCACGTTTTTCAAATGATTTCAAAACTGAAATCATTTCACCACCCATTCCACCTTTGCCAGTACAATATCAGCATTTGCAGGGTGCAAACCAGGTCTACCATCAGATGTCGCAACAAAAACTAGCGCAGGTACAGGCGCCAAATGCACTGGAATTAAGTGGGGATGCCAGTACACAGTCATTAGACAGGCGTGACATATCACATAGATCTGAATACCGAAGTTCAATGACCAATAAAATCATGACTAATGGATCCTTAACAATGCTTTCGTCACCTACCAGCTCACACAAAGACTTTCTCCATGGTTTTCAGATTCGTAAATGTGGGTCAAACTCTTCAAATTCTGAAGAAGAATCTTTATGTGGAAGCTCTGAGGATACAGGGACAATCAAACGTCGTCCAACTTCAAATCAAGGTCTTAGTGGGGCTGATAGACCAAGAAGTCCACGAACATCTCCGAGAAG
>CM055894.1:58572326-58669826 GCA_029582155.1 Panopea generosa | reverse complement strand
TATTGTTTCTTCCTTTTCATCCGAGTCTGATTCCATATCTGAATCGTCGGTATTAGATTCGTCGGTAAATTCTTCTTTCTCCAGCTCTTCCTCGGAACTATCGTCTCCGTGTATTATTTTCCTGTGCCGAAGCATATTATCTTTACGTTTATACTCCTTTTTACAAAGATCACAGGCGAACATCCTCGGCGCCAGCAAACTACTGAATGATTTGTTCACTTTTAATTAATTCCTTATACATATATAAAGTATTGGCATGACCAGGCAGGAGTTAACTCATTTAAAAGAGGAGTTAAAACTAAATCCTCGATGAGGTTTGAGGAGGCACGTAAGAGTTAAATTTGAAAGACATAAGTGTTACATACTGGTATATTCCGAGTTACCGCGAACTTTTTATATGGGCATAGAAAGTGCACATCACATTTTATTTTGTTGGTTGCATACATTTCGCTTTAGTAACGTTATTTAATGTTATCAAACAAGTTTAAAACAAAGTGTTACGTTGTGTAAATCTTCAACCGCATTTTGTTGACTCCTTGTTTCTAAAGTTTATGCATTAGAATTGTAGAGTTAACTCATTTAAATGAGGAGTTAAACTTGATCCTCAGTGAGGTTTGAGGAGGCGCGTAAGAGTTAAATTTGAAAGACATAAGTGTTACATACTAGTATACTCCGAGTTACCGCGAACGTTATATATGGGCATAGAATGTGCATTTCACATTTTATTTTGTTGGTTGTATACATTTCGCTTTAGTAACGCTATTTAATGTTATCAAATAAGTTTAAAATAATGTGTTATGTTTTGTAAATCTTCAACCACTTTTTGTTGACTCCTTGTTTCTAAAGTCTATGTATTGGAATTGCAGAGTTAACTCATCTAAATGAGGAGTTAAAACTAAATCCTCAATCAGGTTTGAGGAGGTACGCAAGAGTTAAATTTGAAAGACATGAGTATTCACATATACCACGAAGATTTTATAAAGACATAGAATGTGTACATATCAC
This sequence comes from Panopea generosa, assembly GCA_029582155.1. Lineage (NCBI taxonomy): Eukaryota > Metazoa > Mollusca > Bivalvia > Adapedonta > Hiatellidae > Panopea > Panopea generosa. The sequence goes on along the minus strand of CM055894.1, from coordinate 58,668,821 downwards.
GTCTTATCTCACTTTCGGAAGACAAATCTTATTTCACTGTTAAAAGAGGATGTCCATTTTAATCGTCAATGTTTAATACTTTACAAATTGATTCATTTTGTAAACAACAATTTTTTTTTAATTATTTCACTTTGGTAGATAAACGTTATTCTCATGTTTTTGTTGCATTTAACGCATATAAAGCAACATATTGATCACGTTTGTTTAAAATTTATTTCCTCATCCCAATCTTTGTCTTTAAGATCTTTATGTTTTATTGAACCTCCAGACTCATCACGTTCTTGAAGTTGAGTTAAAATCTGTACAATTGCCTCGCTCGATTCTGTTATTTTCTCAAGTTTTCTCGTTAAATGCTCCTGCTTTAAGTTAAGCTGATGCAGCTTGTTACATAAAAGTATACGTATTTCCTCCATTGTAAAGTTCACACAAATACGTATTAGCTTTCTAGGCCAACTGATTTACAAATCTATATTTTACATAGAAATACTGCTAGATAGAAACGAAGTATGTTTTTGATAGGTTGTGATGACTTCTCCGTACGCACAATTATATACACGGAATCAAAACGAATAGACATATAAACGAAATTAAACCCAAAATATGTACAAGTTTAAATTCTTCCATGCGTATAAAATTACTGATTTAATCCGAGCTCGGTCGCGCATTTAATAGCCTTCAGCAAAAACGAATTATGTCTCGCACAATAGCGTTGGAAAAATGACCTATCTACCTGTATTGTAAATATACGATTTATATGATATACATCCGAGCAAAGCAAAATTTGGCAAAGTGTAGTCATTTTTGACAAAATATAGTCATTAAATACTAGGTATTTTAACTCCTACTATACTACTACCATGTACTCTGTGAAAATTTAGTCAAGAATTTAAAAATGCAAAATACAATGCTCTTCAGCAATTACAACTACTCGAAATGTTCAGTGGTTTTGTCTCCTTTAACATAGATGATAAAACTAGGGTGAAATGCTTCAAAACTCTCTCTCTCGTGTGTGTGTGTGTGTGTGTGTGTGTGTGTGTGTGTGTGTGTGTGTGTGTGTGTGTACGTATGTGTGTGTGTACGTATGTGTGTATGTATGTGTGTGTGTACGTATGTGTGTGTGTGTATGTGTGTGTGTGTGTCTGTCTGTCTGTCTGTCTGTCTGTCTGTCTGTCTGTCTGTCTGTCTGTCTGTCTGTCTGTCTGTCTGTCTGTCTGTCTGTCTGTCTGTCTGTCTGTCTGTCTGTCTGTCTGTCTGTCTGTCTGTCTGTCTGTCTGTCTGTCTATGTGTCCGTGCGATCATGTGTGCGTGCGAACGAGAGACTTGTGAGCTCATCTTAGTTGTCTTGATATTTCGTTTCGATTAAGGCTGTCTTATATGATGTGCTCAGTATGTATTATCAATGTGAATTTTAATAAACAATAAGACATGTAAATATTTTTCTCTAACAATATATAATTATGACTATTATCCTTATCATATATGTAAGTCAAATATGTTTGTGTTGTTGTTGTCATTAATGTAAATAGCTATCGTACAATCATTACTTACCTGCTTCATTTTTTATATGGTCCTTAACTAGTTCTATATATGAAATCAACATGTTAAAATGTAAATACTGATTGTTAGACAATATTGATATTGTAACTACATGTATTTATAAATCTTTTCAAATAATTGCCATTATATCATGTTTGCATAATAAGTATTATCTCTTCATATATGGAGGAAATAAAGATTATATATATAATCAAATGTAACGTGTTACTGAAACCAGTGTAAAACACTGTTACATAAAATACAGAGAACATGTTAGGTTGTGGCTACTTATGAGCATACACGAATGTGGGGGAAAAGCTGAGGTCAGTTCTCTATTTATATGACGCTTGTGCGCGTAGAATTATTTTCACAAAAAGTTTTTCCAGTTTAACAATTTGACATAGATTGGATGCACAAACAAATTGAAACATAACTGTACAGATACTATATAGTTTATTCCATTTAACCAATTAAACTTCAGTGCAAGTAGATTTGCTTCAATATGACAACGTTACGTTATTCACTAGAAAAATTGCATTGTATACTGTATAAAAATTACAACCAAATAAAAATAGTACTTAAACATTCAGAAACAAAATGTCCAATTTATATTAAAAATGAATAGAATATTATATTAACACAAGCAATCTACATATACATTAGACAGAACAGTGAATATTGTTTATACAAACAGGACATTGTATAATTTATTTTTTAATTTAATTTCTTTTCAACTCTGATCATAACTGCAGTGTTCACTGAAGGAAATAAAAACTGATATTTCACTGTTTCAACAACTATTTTCTTTATTATATAATTCATTGCATATTTCCTTGAATCTCTCATATATATTTAGTATATATAAGCTCTATACCAAGTTTGATGACCGTCAATTTGAACTTTAATGCCGACTAGTTAACTACCATATAAATTATAAAATGAATTATACAATTATACGATTAAATCACTAACATCAATCACTAACATCAATCACTTACATCAATCACTAACATCTCGTATTCATATATATATGTTATATATATTCTTTCATACATTTCAACTACATGTTGTTGTTTTTTATTTAAAGTTAGCCATGAGATTAAGTATGGTGCACCATGAGTTTAAACATTGTCAGTCTCAATCAAATACATTTACTTTCATATAAAACTGATTATTTCAACTGTGAATTCACATTACACTGCACCAAGATCGTCCAGACTGCGAGGACTCCCTCGAACTTGGTATTTGTTGTCTCTCCCGGGCTGTCGATGCTTGGGTTTCATTTCCTCTACTTCGAGACGTTCTTCGATTTTGAGCGCTTTGTGGACTACGTTCAGGCGGAGCGAAGCTGCCTGGTTGTGTAATACGACGTAATCTATCTTTATAATGCTCCATTGGCTTTTTCCAGTTTTCCTCCAGCCAGCACATTCTGTACGCCATTATCCTTTTTACGGCTCGTCTTTCCCCGCCAATTAGCAAATCTCGCGTGATGATGAACCTGCTCGAGACTGCACTAAACTCGAAAAAGTTATTGTCAAAGTCTTGGCAGAGGTCATCGCATTGAAAGATGCACTTGTTACGGAGAACGTCGGGAGAGAGAATGAAACATAGCAGAATCAGTTTGTCGATTTCGGCCTCCGTCAGGTTAAAGTAATGTTTATAATCACATAACTTTCTCATGTCTCGGTCTGTTTCGCCCTCCTTCGCCTTGAGTAACGTGTTGATACAGCCAAGGTAGTACATGAGGTGCGACTGTGGGTTAATCGGGACAACAATCCCGTGTCCAAACCCTTTTAAATCCACTTCGGTACCCCCAATAGCGATCGCAGGTTCACTCATTGTTCTATATGTTGTTCCGTTTTAAATGTATTTCAAACCGATTGTTTGTAAACCTTTTATTATTTCTCCAACGTAATGAACTGTACTGATACTCAGTTATCAAGCACACGCTACTTGATATTAAACATATTTCACAAACAAAATGTAATATAATTTTCTCTGATTTTTGTTATCTTTATCCTTCCTTGTCCCGGCCAACACTGCGCGTCGATATTGCGCATGTGAATCAGGGCTGCGTTCAGCACCGTTAAACAGCCAACATATTAAATGCCTGGTTCCCTAAAATTATCGCATGCTAATATGTCCAGGAAAATATGTTAGCTAACGTTTGCAAACGTTTAACCGAACTGAACGCAGCCCAGTTGTTCATGTATTTAGAGGCAGTAATTGTAAATAATTTTATACCTGATTTATAAACGCAATACTCTTCATTGTAAAACAATGTCATTCTATTTATAGTTAGACTCGTCGAATACAGGTAACATATTAATATTGAATCTATTGCAAATTTTATGCAACAGATAAATGTGCTGTCATCCCTTATACAATAGGTTGCGTCTAAATCTAGAACGACGTAGTTTTCAAAATAGCGTATTGGGTTCAAAGGTGTATGAGCCGGGGAGGGGGTGCAAGCCCCCCCCCCCCCCCCCCAAATATTCTGGTTAGCGGGGGCCAACATATACTTTGCGACATGGAAGTACACAGCCTCATACTATGCCCCCCCCCCCCCCCCCCCAACCCCAATAATTAAAACGCTCATACGCCCATGGAGTTTATACCCAGGTGTAAAGATATGTCTGCATGTATATCGATACTGTCGTCAATACCTCCCATTATTAGTTTAAACATAGGCCCTGCTTTATTTCAATATTCTTGATTTATATTGTATACTGTTTCATTTGTATTCTATATTTCGCATTTAGTTTTAATAACTGTTGATTTGTATCGTATAAATTTTATTTGTTTTGTATATATTTATATATTTATATCTCTAAAGATTGGTCACATAATTGATAAAGGACTCAAGACTGAGTTATAGAATTATATTATTGGGGACGAAAAAACAGCGGCAACACAAAACTTAGGGAACAAAAATAAACAGAATGACCTTTTGATTATAGGACGACTGTGTATCAAAAGATAAACAAATCTTACTACTTTTAGACCCACCATTACTTTAGTTCCCTTTTACTTCCCTTTATCTATATTCGGTGATTCTGCATAGAAAACATTGGCTTTGTGAGGACCACGATAGACTAGTCTTGATGAAATATTAACGTCTTAATTTTAAATAAAGAACTTGCCATCAAAGAAGCCATTTTTGAACTCAGGAGAAATACCACATTTTACTTAATAAACACAAGTACGTATACACAGGTGGGTGGAGGTTTTCTGACGAAACATAATTGTACCAGACAAAATGCTATAATCGGTGACTTAATTACATGTCTGTGCTATACTTGAAGACTTCATCAACAAATAACGCGAGTGGTTAAACTCGTGCCAACTCGAATTTAAATGAACAATTGGAATATTTACTCATGTTGACGACTCAAATCAATAGTATACCATGTGTATACGATTTTGCGTAACAATATGGAGGGAGTAATCTTCAAGTGTTACTATCCGAAACTTTATATTTTTTTTAGAAACTATTAACGATTCCATAAAGCTAGAGGTGTCACGCTATATATATTTCTCACTCGGAGTCGACAGACAACTTGATTCAGCATCCTCAAGATCTGTCCAGTCTTGGTTGGACAGAAGCTTGGAAAAATAGCCATATTTATGTTTTGTTTAAACCGTTCAATATGCAATACTCGCTAACAAGCAGACATATTTGTTATCAACCTATCCGTGCAAATGACACACAAGTATGATAATGAAACTGGAATCCATTGTATGATTAAGAATTCCTGTGGTAAGACGGCGTATAATGAAACTGGAAATAACTGCTAAATTTTATTAAATTAAAAAAATGACTGAACATTTTCATTTCAAATCCCAACTTTATAAGCAACGTTCAAGGTAAACTAAACTGACCACCATATGTCAGTCATCCGTCATCTTTCCGTCATCTTTCCGTCGTCCGTCTGCAAACGGTTTGGTTTTGATGCCCTATAGCATCTGCATTTTTCATTTCTGCAGAATGATTGCAGAATTAGTTCTTATCTTCAATGTCGATCTCTCATTACCGATCTGAGGACCAATCTCACCTAACTACATATTACAAAATGTAGTTATTCATTAAAACGAACATTGAACTTATTTAATTATATAAGAATTTTAAATCAATAAATATTTACATAGCATTAGCTATACCATCGTTTTTATTGACTTATATACTGCATTTGTATGAAACTGCAAAGTAATCTTGTCCACGATGTTATAGATTTGCGTGAGTGTAGTAGTTCATGTTACAAACAATCAATACTAATCTGAAACATTGTTTATATGCTACGATACCAATTCGTTATTAGGCATTCTTCTAGTATGTTAAACTTGCAAGTTAGTATTATATCGGAACCCATTACGATAACATTACTGACATATCTGTGTGTGTGTGTCATAAAATAGGAGCAAACATTAATTGAACAATATTGTTTTCAGTCGTAAGAATGTTTCTGCAATTAGTTATATTTGCTTTTAACTGTGTTGTTATTGTCACGTGTCAGATTTTACCGCAGCAAAATGACTCCAGCTGCTGCGCGTCGGAAATGCTTCAGCTAAAAAATCGGACTGAATTCCTGGAAGTGAAACTTAATGCAGAGATTGCCAAACGCGAAAAACTCGAACGCGAGATACAGTTGAAGAACGATCTTACACAATTTCTACAACGCGATGTTCTGCGCATGAATGAAACGCTGAACGAAGAACGCGCAAGTCGTTTGCACCTCGATACGCGCTTACAGGGACTAGAACAAACACTCTGTGGTTTACAATCAACGCTAGGGGAGGACCGTGGTAAGAAACACTTTTTCATTTTTTGATATTTATATTAACTGACTCTTCCATTGAATCTATAGTATATATACCCACGAACGATCATTTTTAAGTTTCAGACAAGATATTTGATAAAATCAACCTTGTTTATGATTTCATAAACATCATTTGACGTCATGAATCATAGAAGTGAAGAAGTGGTTTGGCCTTTGCTATTCCATTTATTTATCTCAACTTATAGACTCAACCCAGTATTTACCGGTATAATGTTGCTATGTCAATATAAAATATGTTAATTGGGTGCATGAATACTATGAATAATACGTGTCGAACAATCATGTGACATGAACATGTATATACGTGTAAGATTGACATTTTACGTGAACCCTTCTCACTTGGTACATGTAAAATCACGGCCATTCAACAATTGAATTCATTTCTTTATCACATTATACAAATGACTGAATGCATTCCACTTGAAACAACGATTGCTCGCAGACTTTGCTGAGACGGATGGAGACGGGTGTTAATGAGGGAAACGAAATCCTAGTCAAATCACTTATATAACTTAGTTTAATAATATTTTATTGCAATTAAATTTGCAGCAATGGGGTTTGGCCACAAGTTCACACAACATTAGTCACGTTCCTTCCCCTAAAATATTACAAATAATGAAAAAAATATGACATGGCATAACACATGATATATAGGATAAAGTTAATACAAAATGAAAGAGAATATTAATTTGCTAGATGTATTTCTACGGTTACCATTATTAATTTAGGAAAGTTGTATATTTATTGAAGCGTCAACGGACCCCACTTCCCTGATAATTTTTATATCACGATACTTCAGGCAAATTTATAACGTAGAAAGGTAATAATAATTGAAAATGTCGTTATAAATATGACATTAAAATGCGACTGCTGATATTTATTTACGTAAAACTGATTTCGTTAGTACGTTAATTGAAACCTTTACTTTATCTCGTAATCATCTCATATCGAATGTTGTCATACTTCTATTCGACATATTCATCAGATAAAATGCTGCCAAATTTATTATATCGGTATATATATTACGTTTTATTATAAGAATCATTAGAATACAAATGTATAACGTTATGTATATTACGTGCACGAATTATTCCGTGATTATCGACAATTAGCAACCATTTCATGAAAATGTTCATTTAACCTTTACATGCCAGAGCTGGAAGCCAGAACTATATTGATGACGATTGACGTTGTTACTGTAAGTTATTGTCCGTTTAATAATTAAAATTCTGTATTTAAGCTATTTTACTATCATTTTTTTAGAGAAAAAAATCAAGGTTTAACCAATACAAGTACGGTTTTAAAATTACCACTTCACACAAAAGCGTATTATATATAACTAAAATGTTTCAATTAGATCTACTATTTGCTAATTAGCTATTTATTAGTAGAAAAAATATGAAATTAAAGTACCTCAGCGGTGTACTAACGTAACACGTGTCTTGGGTTTCATACCAGTACACGCTAATTATATGCATGTAACTGATTACTTTCCCTCACGAGGTTAAGTCTAGTGTGTAGGCTAATGACATTAAGCCGCAATTTCGTTGTCGCATTGACACAATGCCTTCCATGTATCGAACCAACGACTCTTTGCTTTGAAGTATTGCGCTCTACCTTAATAAGCTAGCAAGGTGGCGTTTATAATCATAATATCGATTATTTTCTCCAGCGACGTTTCGTTTTATGTTATCGGATTTCAATTGGTCTGAAGCTGATATCGTTATTTTCCGTTGCACGTGCTATAATTCCTCCTGGAGGTGATGCACAGATGGACCAGCTAATCATTTACTACTCCAGTCTTTCATATACAGCGTCAAATGAAAAGGACATGGAGACGGTTAGGTTTAAAGAGATATAACGTATCAAGCCCAACTGAAGAAGTGATTCGTAAAAGAAGGTACTTATATTCACTAGGAAGTAAAAAAACTACGGATAAATATTCCTCTGGTGGCTTCTCAATAGATTCTTTGATATTCATGTAACCCAGGAAACAGTCAGACTTGTTCTAAGAGAACTGAATCAAGAAGGTGTTCCGCTTAGATCGAGACACAGGCTAAGGCGCAGATAATGTTTTATTTAAGGACCAAATTATCTGTTGCACATTGACGGATATGACAAACTAAAGCCATATGGCATTGCTATTCACGGAGCAATAGATTGATTTTCAAGAAAAATCATATGGCTTAAAGCGGGTTATTCTAACAATGTCTCCAGACTTATTCGGGCAATTATCTAGAATTAATAAAAAGAAATGGTCGGGTTCCTAGATGCATTCGTGCAGATGGAGGTACCGTAAATGTCATTGTTAAGGACCTGCTTACAGCACAGCGTTTTTCCATAATGCTCGCATTTCTGGACCTAGAAGTTTTATTCTAGGAAAGTATTCAGCAAATCAGTGTATAGAAAGATTCTGGGGTAAGTTGAAGGCAGGGTTTACTCAGTTTAGGAGAAATTATTTTCATGAATATGGCCGATACTGGTATTTATAATGTAAAAGATCCAGTGTATGTTGAATGCCAACGGTTTTGCTTTCTACCTATAATTCAGGAACAGTTGGACACATTTACTAGTATATGAAATAGTCATCGCATTGCCCACAGACGCATAGTGTCAGTCCCTGCGATGTACCTGATGTTTTATTTAATCAGCCAGAAGCGTTTGATACCCGCAATTAGTCTTTTGAATTACATGCAGTCACACAGCTTTAGCATTATACATAGTCTTTATGCAAAGAGTTGTCCAGAACTTCGTTGTAGTGAAGATTTTCTAAAAGTAATAGAACTTCTGTTTCCACTGAATCTATTCAATTTTCAACTGCAGCGATCTCCAAATGAAACATTGTTAATGTGTACTTGTATTACACATAATATTGATCATTTGTACCGTATAAGCTGTCAATTCAAATTGGTTCATGACGCAGCTTTCATACATTTACAAAGTGGTATAATATTTAAATCTTTTTCCTTGGATTTGTATAGTATATACGAGTATTTGTGCTAATGAAATACTTTATTATGATATTATTTACCATTTATAACTTGTGTATAAATGTTCTGTCGATCTGGCTTTTCTTAGTGTAGCTGTTGCTTCGTGCTTTTTGATTAAATCCCAAACTTTCGACATTAACGGTTTTGGTATGCTTTGCCACATAGTCATATGTTTACTGTTATACTATTAAGCTCCTCATCTATGGAATCGTGTAAAATATTCGCAGCAATAACGTGGCTGAATTTCCTTTTCCTTCACACATGTATCGAGTTTGTAAATTATCCACTGTGGTATCTGAAATATCATACATATAAATATTGTGTAACTCCAAGTTATATCATACAATTTCGACCTAGATCCTTACTTCCACTAATAAGGTGGTAAAGTGTAGATCTTGCTTTCTAAAGGTCGACGACTCAAGCACTGTTTACATTATACAGGTCACCGTGACTGTGAAACAACACATGCCAATAGTATTTCACATATAGCTCTACTGTATAACTGGTTTAATTGTTATTTATATAAGAAAAATATGTGAAGATGTCTATCTCACATTGACTAGAGAGATATAATATATATATAAAGGGAAACAATTATCTCCCTTTATGAAATAAATACATATGATTTCTCTGTATCTTCATGATACAATTGGTTTCTATATATGTCCTTTATATAGCATGTAAGTAGTCACGAATTAACTGGATCCTTCTTATATAAAATGATCAGCTCATGTATGTAAACTGTCCGTTCAGTCCAGATGTGTTGCATGTAAAACCAGAGTACATAAGCCGTGGTTGACACTAATTTTATTGGGTTGGTAGAGGCCTTGATATTGTGTTTATGTTTTGGCGCGCTCGCCGAGGTCTTGTCTGTATATTTTTGTCTTGTTGTTTTTCACAAATAATTATCTCCAGATATAATCTTGTTAATGAGAGTCAGACACCTTCACTTTAATTCATCAGGTAGTTAAACAAGTTTGTTTTACATAAACAGACACGTTATCAACTAAACAATTGAATTCACATCATTATTGTGTTTCACAACGATGCCTCACTATTTTAAAGTCTCAAACAAGAAAGCCACAATGGTTTCCTATATTGCTAACCCGATGTTATGTTCTCTGGCGGCCATGTTTTTAAACTAATCAAGTTCATTTTCACAAGTTTTGTAGAGGAGTATATACAGATATTTGATCATTAATTATTCTGAAGTGTGGCTACCGGTTTTAAAATAAAATATTTTTAAAATGTTTTTCTTTACGTTGTGTGGCAACCAGAGTTCCATATGTATCGAGTTCGTTTTAGTTATTTTAGTAGTCACATGACTTCATCTTTCTGCACTCCAACTGGTTACATTTGTCACGTGGTTTTGTAATCCCACGTGCACCGCTTGTGTGTGGTTTAAGAAATATATTTTGGGACAAGATTCATAAGATGGAATTAACTAAAATTATGTTTTAAATTAGAACTTTTCAAATTTATATTACGAAGGAAGTAAAAAATGAATGTTACTTAAATTTATATATTACATCATTCACCGATGAAAGATATTCTGCGATATTAATTATTACAAGTTTATACTACGTTTCTTCCTTCATTAGAAAACAACATCAGATTCCAGAATACTGTTTTATAAAATGTGTTTTTGGATTCATGCATATGGGAAAAAACGTGACTAAACTTTATGAAATATATATTGGACTTCAATGTAACCAATACAGAACATGATCCGTTACTAAACACCCCCGGTTACAATAACCACAGTGTGTACATAATAACCCATCAGTTAATAGGGTTAGAAAAATAGAAGACAGGAAAAGGAATAGGCATGCAATAGATGCATTTCGACACTATGCAGACTTGTAACACAACAACAAAAAAAGTTAACCCGGTATGATTGATGTAATGTTGTAATTAAAATAGCTGTTTACATATTATAGATATCAATATTGCTTATGAATGTTTGTCAATAGTTATGCAGACTTTTTCAATTGTTTTTATCTTATTGGATATAACAATGACTTTTATGAAGATTTTTTAATAAGTATTCGGATTCAAGTATTTTTGAAGACTCAAAATACTGTTGTACAGCTTTACATATTTTAGTATTATCATCGTATACACGATTACAGTTGTCATATAATATTAACCTTAAACCTATTTGGTGGAATGCTCTAACTGAGCGAAAAAACTAAAATCTTGAAGCACATATAAGTCACATTTAAAAAAGTAGTGCTCAGCATCTTCAGTCAAATATGCACAAATACAGAGGGGATTATTGTTTAAATGGTTTAAATACATATCACTAATCAATTTACTGCAGTTATTTCTGATTCTAGTATGCAGTATTTATAAGTATCTGTTTCCCTCTGTGTAATAATTTTGAGGTTTTTCAGGAGGCATTCTTATACTCTTTTTTTTAAAGGCAGATATACTTGAGTCTATCGCTTAAATCGCTGAGTCTAACTTGTTCCCCAATGCTATCGAAGAAGGTTTACAAGATTGCCTACTTGATACTTAAGTTCGGTAGTAAGAAGTTGCTACATTATCTGATTTTTTTAATTAATAATCAGTAGTGTTGCGAATCAAGGGAGGAAATCAAGTCGCTTATATAGGAAGGGACCATGTCATTTGAGGCTTTGTACATGAACATAAGTTTTTGTTGCTTTCTCTTTTCTTTAAAAGAAATCCATCCACACTCTTTATAAAGATTTTGTAAAGAAACTGATGTTGTTAATCCGGTTACTATTCTTGCTGCTTCATTTTTTTAATTTTTCAAGTGATTCAGCAATATGGTTTGGGCATCCATCCCAAACAATTGATGAATATTCGAAAAGGGGTTTAACATATGATAAGTAAATTTGATTTAGAGTACTACTTAGGGTAAATTTCAATTTTCTCATTAAGCCTAACACTTTAGATGCCGATTTTTTTAATAATTTCTATATGAGTAACCCGTTTTCCATTGTTACCTAATGTTACTCCAAGATGTTTGTGATTATCAACAGATATTACTCTAGTGTTATTAAAAATAAGCTGAGGCTTCACATTGTTTAAAAGTAAATAGCATAGCTTTAGTTTTATCAGGATTTAATTTAACTAGCCACTAACTGGCCCAATTAGAGATAATTTTCAAAATCGTGATTTATAATTCTTTGTTTATCTTAAAGAGTTGATGCTGAACAAAAAAGTGAACTGTCATCCGCATACAATCTTGTTAAACTTAACAATGATTCTGTTATGTCATTGACGAAAATAAGAAACATTAATGGGCCAAGCACAAAGCCTTGAGGAACACCTGCCGATATAGATTTGAAATCAGAGTTACACATTTGAATCACCACCACCCTTTGTTTTCCTCAGTAAGATACTTGTTAAACCAATTGAGCATATTGCCATTTACATCATTTTCTTTTAGTTTAAGCGATAAACCTTTGTGCCAGACTCTATCAAATGCTAAATAGAAATATCACAGAAAACCGTACAGGAATACTGATTGCTGTCGAATGATTGGCATATATGATGATATACATCAATGACATCAACATTTGTCGAGTTGTTAGGTAAAAAAAACAATTGATATTGATATAATAAGTAATAAAGGGATTACATTTGCTTTCTTCCATCTATCTGGAAAATTACTTTCTGACAGAGAGCGATTAAATAATAATGTTAATGGTTTAGATACTGATTTGGCTATTCCTTTTAACATTTTATGACTTATAATATCCGGCCCACTAGCCTTGTTTGGATTCAGTTAGAGAATATATCTTATACTTCTGTTACCATGATCTTATTAAGAACATTACGAGTTTTCAATGAAACTGGAAGATATAACTATATAAGTATTAATATCTCATCTCTGTCTTTCATATACCCGAGTGACGTTTTCTAGATAAGGTTCACATTATCGTTTCAGCATTTCAAAATATATACCGCCGTTGTGTTGTAAAATTCCATTACACCAGCTTTGTCGGTTTAAAGACGTTTCTGCGGGTTGTTACTGCGCATCTCTACGCGCATAATTCCTTTCTGTTACTTTCAGTTTCGGGGTCTAATGTCGCCGTTTGGTTAATTAAAAGTCGAGTCGCATTAGGATATTTACAAAGCGAAGTATTTTCATTTCGAGATGTCAGAAATGTAAATTTTGTCAAGGAAGCGATCGAAAAGCACAGAAGAGTATATTGTTTTTCGTTCTAAACCACTAGAAGTGCTTGTACATAACGAAGTCGAAGAAACAACTACGAAAATATAATCAATACTCGTAGTGGTAACATTTCGGATAACTCATTTTTCGGATATGGATCATTTGTGAATTTGTTCCAAAGCGCTGAATACATAATGAATTTACCTGAAACAATATTATTCATACCGGGATGGAGACACGGAAGAATAAATCTTGAATTTTGACATTTAGCTGACCTGATGCATGTAAAAGTTTGGTATTGAAGGACACTATGGAAGACACTTATATGGGTCAACGTTATACATTAGCTGTATATGTGGAAGTATAAGAACAGTGGAAACAAACAAGACACATCGATTTAACAGGAAAAGTCCAATATCATTTTACATCAACACAAAGCAATTGAGTATAAGGTTAGTTGATGCTTTATCATAACTCAATGATCAATATTAATGTATCACATAAAATGATAACTTACTTAATGATTTCTAAAGATGAACAACTATAAAAAGTGATTCATTGGTTGAATATTTACATCATTTTCATGCCATCAAGGGATAACAGACGGTCACCTAACCACTGTTTCCTGGAATTAACCAGTATTTGAGCACACCCCATCTCCGCAAGTAACTGATAGCTTTCCCACTTGAATCAGCGGTGAGAGACGATTGATAAAGATACATAATGCTGTATATCTACCATCCTCGAGACTGTTGCCAGGCGGGGATTCGAACAGTATTCTTACATTGAGTAAATGTAAAAAAATAAATTTATACGCCGTCATGTTCTGTGTTTCCTGTTAAACAGAAAATTGTTACATGAATTATGAAAATAAGAAACTATTCAACACATTTCAGGAATGCTAAACAGAGGCTCAGGTTATAGATGGATTGAGATGTCGGTGCTTTAAATACCTGTAGTGATTTCATTAACTATGAAGAGCAATCAATATTGTGACATAGACAACGTGTACAGAAACACTAAATGAAAGAGTGACAACCATCAAAAGGGGCCAATGGTAATTATTAATGTAATTTAACCGTTTCAGCTTATTTCTACTATGGATTACAACAAAATAATCATGAGCACAACAGATGATCTGAGGGGGATCAAACCTGTGACTACTTGTTTGGCACACCCAATATCCGTGCAAAAAACTGACAACTTTCCCACTTGAATCAGTGATTAAAGATGAATGAAAATGAGACTCAATGTTGGAATTTGCATATATTTAAATTATCACAGAGACTGGCTAAGCTGGGATTTGAGCTTGCAACCCCTTGACTGCTTTTTACATAACATAACAGTTTCATTCAGTAAAGAAAATGTCCACATACATGTATGCAAGTTTATAACCATAAGATTTTGTTCAATGGTTTGAACATAGATATCATAACAGGAATTGCTGCTCAGTTATAGCCCTTGAGTTGTCAAACTATACCCATATATTGTGCTGTTTTATTAAAATACATTGTCGTTTTTTTAGCCAGACCGATGAGCTCAGTTAGTAGAGCACGATACTTCTAACTCAGGGTTGAAAGTTTGATACCTGAGGCTGGCTAGCTTACAGTGCTAACTGTCATTCAGATGGGACTTTAAACTGAGGACTTTTATGATGGTGCTATACACCAATCAAAAGAATCAGGTGAAACATATGATTAGGTTTCTATGATATTTGTTTCCTGCACTATCCCCCACAAACCTAAAAAGTCTAAACTGTTCACTCTTCTGGGTGCATCACCAAAATGGGAAACTGGTGATGATGTAAATTAAGCTTACATACAAACAAACATTGTCATTTATTTCTTTATCTCATATAAGCTTCCTTTAATTTTCAGTGATGAAGTCAATCAAGTAGTACACCAGGACCAGGCCAATTTATTACAATATGTGTTGCCAGAAGAATGGATTGTGACAGTTAATCAAATACTGGGACCATGTTAACAAAAAGTATTTGAAAAACATATGATATTTTCCAGAAGACTAGGAAATGCACATATTATGAAAAATTAAGAACAATCACTACCAGTTCACCAGGCAGTGTTCTAAAATTTTAATGACAATTCAAAGATTAAAGTTGGAAGTAGCCCAGTACAGGAATAAAAATTTCAAGTTAATGTAATAATAATGGACTACTATAGCCAAGATAAATACCAGAAAAAATGACTTGAATGGACTCGTAGATAAAACTCTGAAGATATTATGTTGAGTAGCAGGTCACTGGTGATCCAACCTTGAATGACAGTACATGGTTTTACCACTAGGCCTCTAACATTTCAAACTTTTACAACTATTGATGTTCATCAATTATCCAGTATATATGAAATGTATAAAAGCAATTTAACGGTAATTACATTATAAATTACAAATATTATAATTGCTATTTAGTGCATCATTTAGAAATATGAAAGTTACTTCTGCAATGAAACTTCATTTATAAAAATTTACAACAGATAATTTTCACTATTTTGACAATTTTAGGCCATTTTATGAAAAGGGAAGTTAACATTTAGCACTGTAGCTTGGTAACAAGCAAAGTGACATGTATTTTTTATTTTATTTCATGATATTGTTTGTTGTTGTGCTTCTTTGTAGAAAGAATGAAACAATTCTCCACGTAGAACATTTTTTTTTATTGAATTGGTGTGAAAATGCATCAATTGCGACCATTTTATGAAAAGGGGAGGTAACATTTAGCACTGTAACTTTGTAACAAGCATGGTAACCTGTATTTTTTATTTTATTTTCTGATATAGTTTGTTATAATGCCTCTTTGTAGAAAGAATGAAACAATTTTCCGCGTTAGAACTTTTTTTATTATTGAATTAGTGTCAAAATGCATCATTTACGGTCATTTTATGAAAAGGGGGGTAACATTTAGCTCTGTAACTTAGTAACAAGCATGGGGACATCTATTTTTTGTTTTATTTTCTGATATAGTTTGGTTTAGTGTCTCTTTGTAGAAAGAATGAAACAATTCTCCGCGTTACAACTTTTTTTATTATTGAATTAGTGTAAAAATGCATCGTTTGCGGCCATTTTATGAAAAAGGGAGGTAACATTTAGCAATGTAACTTAGTAACAAGTAAGGTAACATATGTTTTTTATTTTATTTTCTGATAAAGTTTGTTAAAGTGCCTCTTTGTAGAAAGAATGAAACAGTTCTCTGCATTAGAACTTTTTTTTATTATTGAATTAGTGTCAAAATGCATCGTTTACGGCCATTTTATGAAAAGGGAAGTAACATTAAGCACTGTAACTTAGTAACAAGCATGGGGACATATTTTTTTTATTTTATTTTCTGATAAAGTTTGTTATGGTGCCTCTTTGTAGAAAGAATGAAACAATTCTCCGCGTTAGAACTTTTTTTATTTTTAAATTAGTGTCAAAATACATCGTTAACGGCCAATTCTATAATCGTAGAAATTTATGAAAATTACTGTATGAAATGTGAAACTCAAAAGAGCATCATGACTCTTTCTGTTTTAGATACTTTATCTTTTGTTACATGAGTGACAACAATATTTTGTTGAAATATATCACTTTGTTAGTAAATTAAACAAGATTTATAACTTACACCAATTTGCTGTTTTTTCTCTAAAAAATGTAAAACGGTGTAGTTTAAAAATAGTCATAGCAAAAAAACAAGCATGGGGACCTATACTTTTTTTTAGTGTTTTAAACTTATCTTACTTCAAAGTACTTGTGTGCAAAATTTAAAAAAATCTCCGCGCTAGAACTTACTCGAAGAAACGTCTTTAACGTTTCCAAACATAAGACTAATCTATTTTGAATGATGTTAACATGCATCTGTTGTATTTCTACGTAGAAGTTAACTTAAAACAAAGTATTCTGTTGTTGGAAATGGAAAGCGTTACATTGTATTGGAAGTATAATAAAAAGAAATAGAGCAATAGTAGGCCTTCTGAATGTTACAAGTATGTTTGAATTACTGGATGTTCATTGGGAAAACACGTTGTCATCTTGACTGAAAACACGTTGTCATATTGACTGAAAACACCTGGTCATCTTAACTGAAAACACCTTGTCATCTTTACTGAAAACACGTTGTCATCTTTACTGAAAACACGTTGTCATATTGACTGAAAGCATTTTGTCATTTTGACTGAAAACATGTTGTCATATTGACTGAAAATAAGTTGTCATCTTGACTGTAAACACCTATCGATTTGACTGAAAACACCTTGTCATCTTGACTGAAAACACGTTGTCATCTTGACTGAAAACACCTGGTCATCTTTACTGAAAACACCTGGTCATCTTTACTGAAAACACGTTATCATATTGACTGAAAACATTTTGTCATTTCGACTGAAAACACGTTGTCATATTGACTGAAAATACGTTGTCATCTTGACTGAAAACACCTGTCAATTTGACTGAAATCACCTTGTCATCTTTACTGAAAACACGTTGTCATCTTGACTGAAACACGTTGTCATCTTGACTGAAAAAACGTTGTCATTGGTGAATAACTCGTAACGGAGGTATTTGATTCTCGTTTGTATGCATATATATGTTTGGTGGCTGTTTATATTGAATGCTTCCTTTCTCTGGGATCACATATTTACTTGTTTGTGTGTTTTTTGACTTATTGCACCCTTCCTGTTTTAAATTTCTGCACGTTAGGAATTACACTGTCTATTAATGACCACGTGCTATGTTTTCATTACAGAGGCGCGAGCTCAAATAGCAAGTGACGTAAAACTTCTTGAAAATAGACTGGCATCAGATATTTCAGCAGTGATAACATCCGTGATGTCGATGAACCAAACTGTCCTAGTAGTTCATTCAGACACAACTAAATTGCAAACCGAATTGTTTCAATTGGGAGGTAGAAGTTCATCCATGCTAAATGATCTGTTCAACATTACTGGAATGGTAAACCACTTGAATACAGTCATACCTAAAACGGTTTCGCAACAGCAAGGTCTTATCCAGAATGTCTCGAAGCAGCAGTCGTCATTGTCGAGTCAACAGCAAACGCTGAACAATCTGAAAACTCAAATACAAATACTACAGACTTCATTTGTAACTTTATCAAATGTAACTGCACAAAGCAATACCACCTCTCCAGGTAAGTCTAAATCACCACCTATAACTCTTAAATAGTGAAAGTTTGTGTTAAAACTAGCATTTAATGCCAGTACCACTACATGTATATGGTGTAAGCATTAAACAATGTCCTTTGGCGGAATACGAAGATAAACGTTTTTGTTTGTTCAAAGGCAACCGCTTTCATCTGACAGATATTTGTAATCTATAGAATAGAGTATGGAAAGATGACGAAGAATAACGACCACCTGCAGGATAGGTGTCATTTAGTTTGCACTTTATAACGACCACGTGCAACATATGTGCAACTAATGACTGATCCATGTTATAACGACCCCGTGCAGAATATGTGCCAACAAATGACTAATCCATGTGATAGCGACCACGTGTAGAATATGTGCCAACTAATGACTGATCCCTGTAATAACGACCACGGGCAGAATATGTGCCAACTAATGACTGGTCCCTGTAATAGCGACCACGTGCAGAATATGTGCAAACTAATGACTGATACCTATTATAAAGATCACTTGCAGAATATATGCCAACTAATGACTGATCTCTGTAATAACGACAAGTTGCAAAATATGTGTTAACTAATGACTGATCCTTGTTATAACGACCACGTTCAGAATATGTGCCAACTAATGACTGGACCCTGTAATAACGACCACTTGCAGGATATGTGCAAACTAACGACTGGTCCCTGTAGTAACGACCAATGGCGGAATGTTTGCGAACTAATGACTGATCCCTGTAATAAAGACCACTTGCAAAATATGTGCCAACTAATGGGTGATCCCTGTTAAAACGACCATGTGCAAAATATATGCCAAATTATGACTGATCCCTGTTATAAAGACCACTTGCAGAAGATGTGCCAAAAAATGACTGATCCCTGTAATAACGACCACGTGCAAAATATATGCCAACTAAGGACTTATCTCTGTTATAACGACCACGTGCAAAATATGTGCCAACAAATGACTGATTCCTGTTATAACGACCACGTGCAGAATTTGTGCAGACTAATGACTGATCCCTGTAATGACGACGACGTAAACAATATGTGCCAACTAATGACAGATCCCTATAATAACGACCACTTGCAGAATGTGTGGCAACTAATGACTGGTCCCTCTAATAACGACCACGTGCAGAATATGTGCCAACTAATGACTGATCCCTGTAATAACGACAACGTGAAAAATATATTTCAACTGATTACTGATCCCTATTATAACGACCACGTGCAAAATATGTGCCAACTAATGACTGATCCAGGTAATAACGACCACTTGCAGAAAGTGTCCAACTAATGACTGATCCATGAAATAATAACCACGTGCAGAGTATTTGCCAAATAATGAATAGAACTTGTAATAACGACCACTTACAGAATATGTGCCAAATAGTGACTGATCCATGTAAAAACGACCACGTGGAAAATATATGCAACTAATGACTGATCCCTATTATAACGACCACTTGCAGAATATGTGCCAATTAATGACTGATCACTGTAATAACGACCACGGGCAGAATATGTGCCAACTAATGACTGGTCCCTGTAATAGCGACCACGTGCAGAATATATGCCAACTAATGACTGATACCTGTAATAAAGATTACTTCCAGAATATGCGCCAACTAATGACTGATCCCTGTAATAACGACCAGTTGCAAAATATGTGTCAACTGATGACTGATCCCTTTTATAACGAACCCGTGCAGAATATGTGCCAACTAATGACTGGTCCCAGTAAGAACGACCACTTGCAGGATATGTGCAAACTAACGACTGGTCCCTGTAAAATCGACCAATTGCGGAATATTTGCCAACTAATGACTGATCCCTGTAATAAATACCACTTGCAGAATATGTGCCAACTAATGACTGATCCCTGTAAAAAAGGCCACGTGCAAAATATATGCCAGCTTATAACGGATCCCTGTTATAAAAACCACTTGCAAAAGATGTGCCAAAAATGACTGATCCCTGTAATAACGACCACGTGCAAACTATATGCCAACTAATTACTGATCTCTGTTATAACGACCACGTGCATAATATGTGCCAACAAATGACAGATTCCTGTAATAACGACCACGTGTAGAATATGTGTGAACTAATGACTGATCCCTGTAAAAATGACCACGTAAAAATATATGAAAACTAATGACTGATCCCTGTTATTAAGACCACGGGTAGAATATGTGCCAACTAATGACTTGTCCCTGTAAAAACGACCACTTGCAGAATATGTGACAATTAATGATTGGTCCCTGTAATAACGACGACGTGCAGAATATGTGCCAACTAATGACTTGTCCCTGAAATAACGAACACGTGCAGAATATGTGCCAACTAATGACTGGTCCTTGTAATAAAGACCACTTGCAGAATATGTGTAAACTATTGAGTGATCCCTGTAAAACGAGCAAAATATATGAAAGCTAATGACTGATCCCTTTTATAAAAACCACGAGCAAAATATATGAAAGCTAATGACTGATCCCTTTTATAAAAACCACGTGCAGAATATGTGCCAACTATTGACTGGTCCCTGTAATAACGACCACTTGCAGAATATGTGCCAACTAATGACTGATACCTGTTATAATGACCATGTGCAGAATATGTGCCAACTAATGACTGGTCCTTGTAATAAAGACCACTTGCAGAATATGTGTAAACTATTGAGTGATCCTTGTAAAACGAGCAAAATATATGAAAGCTAATGACTGATCCCTTTTATAAAAGCCACGAGCAAAATATATGGAAGCTAATGACTGATCCCTTTTATTAAAACCACGTGCAGAATATGTGCCAACTAATGACTGGTCCCTGTAATAACGACCACTTGCAGAATATGTGCCAACTAATGACTGATACCTGTTATAATGACCATGTGCAGAATATGTGCCAACTTATGACTGGTCCCTGTAATAACGACCAATAGTGGAATATCTGCCAACTAATTACTGATCCCTGTAATAAAGATCACTTGCAGAATATGTGCCAACTAATGACTGGTCCCTGTAATAGCTACCACGTGCAGAATATGTGCCAACTAATGACTGATCCCTGTAAAAACGACCACGTGCAAAATATATGCCAACTTATGACTGATCTCTGTTATAAAGACCACTTGAAGAAGATCTGCCAAACTTATGACTGATCCCTGTAATAACGACCACGTGCAAAATATATGCCAACTAATGACTGATCTCTGTTATAACGACCACGTGCAGAATATATGCCAACTATTGACTGATCCATGTAATAACGACTACTTGCAGAAAGTGTCCAACTAATGACTGATCCATGAAATAACAACCACGTGCAAAATATATGCCAACTTAGGACTAATCCCTCTCATAACGACCACGTGCAGAATATGTGCTAACTAAAGACTGGTCCCTGTAATAGCGACCACGTGCAGAATATGTGCCAACAAATGACTGATCCCTGTAATAAAGACCCCTTGCAGAATATGTGCTAACTAATGACTGATCCCTGTAAAAACGACCACTTGAAAAATATATGCCAACTTATGACTGATCCCTGTTTTAAAGAACACTTGCAGAAAATGTGCCAAAAAATGACTGATCCCTGTGAAAACGACCAAGTGCAAAATATATGCCAACTAATGACTTATCTCTGTTATAACGACCACGTGCAGAATATGTGCCAACTAATGACTGATCCATGTAATAACGACGACTTGCAGAAAGTGTCCAACGAGTTACTTATCCCTGTAATAACGACCACGTGCAAAATATATACTAACTAATGACTGATCCCTGTTATAACGACCACGTGCAGAATATGTGCTAACTAATGACTGGTCCCTGTAATATCGACCACGTGCAGAATATGTGCCAACTAATGACTGATATCTGTAATAAAGATCACTTGCAGAATATGTGCCAACTAATGACTTATCCCTGTAATAACGACCACTTCCAAAATATGTGTCAACTAATGACTGATCCCTGTTATAACGACCACGTTCAGAATATGTGCCAACTAATGACTGGTCCCTGTAAAAACGACCACTTGCAGGATATGTGCCGACTAACAACTGGTCCCTGTAATAACGACCACTTGCAAAATATGTGCCAACTAATGACTGGTCCCTGTAATAGCGACCACGTGCAGAATATGTGTTAACTAATGACTGATCCCTTAAATATAGATTACTTGCAGAATATGTGCCAACATATGACTTATCCTTGTAATAACGACCACTTGCAGAATATGTGCCAACTAACGACTGGTCCCTGTGATAACGACCACTTGCAGACTATTTGCCAACTAATGACTGATCCTTGTAATAACGACCTCGTGCAGAATATGTGCCAACTAATGATAACGTGCAGAATATATGCCAAATAATGACAGATCCCTGTCATAACGACCACGTGCAGAATATGTGCCAACTAATGACTGATCCTTGTAATAACGACCACTTGCAAAATATATGCCAACTAATGACTGATCCATGTAATAACAACCACTTGCAATATATGTACCAACTAATTACTGGTCCCTGTAAAAACCACCACTTGCAGAATATTTGCTATCTAATGACTGGTCCCTGTAATAACGACCACTTACAGAATATATGCCATCTAATTACTGATCCCTGTAATAACGACCACGTGCAGAATTGATGACAACTGATGACCGATCCCAGTTTAACGTTTAAACAACATTAAAGCAATATTCTTTAAACTGATTTGGCTTTAAACTGATTAGGTGACTACGAGAAACAAAAACAAAAATACAAATTGATATTTCCTGGGATTGTATTCTGTCATACCGATATTGATTAAAAATTGGTCTTAGGATAATAGTATAAACACTATCCATATCTAGCTAAAAAATGCAATTCAAGTTATAAATACGTATGAATCAGGGACTGGGGAAAACAATTTGAATTAACTATATTTAAGGCGAGTAGAATGGCTCGTTTCCAAATTTCCCATAATTTACATTGGTATATTTTATAATACATTTTTATGCATATTTTAACTACTATATGTTTTATTTATGACTTTTAGATAAACAAGAGATACTTTTCTCGGCGACTGGGGCGTCGGCGACCTCCAACTTACAGACATTCGCACCTGTCTTTCGTAAGGTTATCACAAACATCGGACATGCCTTCGATGCCACTAAGAGTCTGTTTACTTGTCCAATAAAGGGGAACTATTTTATCACAGCAACAATTCAAAAGGAAGAAGAGAATGTTTCACTACAGGTATTAAACTTAATGTAGTATATTAACATTCTCACGAAAATACATATAGTTTTACTGTTCATACAGGCATTAACAGTACATGGGTCCCAATGGCTAAATTATGAGCACTTTGACCACCACTCAGATGCTTGTGCGTTCTTTTGTTTGAAAGTTGTACCAACAATGCATGTGTCATCCGGTTATTATAAGGAATAAATCAACGTGAAAATGTATAAGACGGCCGTTCTGGCACGTTATTTTAGGTCATTATCCCCAAAAACTATAGTTTGCCTCTCAGTTACAATGACTATGAATAAAATCGCAGGATACGAAAACGGAATAGCATTATCACCAGTATAAGTTACAGAGTTTTGACAATTGACCTGCGTGCTGATATTCCCTATGCATTAATAGTTCTCAGCACGTTCAATCTTATTCCCATGTGGTCCACCGTGACCGGGTCGTTTAATGTGGTTTCTCACGACCAATTTCGTTTTCGTTGGGACTTAATTTTGAATCCAGCTCGGTCAAAATACTTCATGAAAAAAAGTTGTCAATGACTGGCAGGAGAAGAGTGGGTTTGTCTTCACTCCATAAACAACACGCAATAATAGTTTTTAATTGTTATTAAAAATGAGGATGATCTAGGTAAAGAATCGAATATTTATATGAACATTTCACATTTGTTAAGTTAACAACATTATCTCATTAAAATAATGAAATATTTGTACCATATCAGATATATAGGTTATGTAATCGGGTGTCAAGATTTTTCATTCATCATTGGATTACGTATAGTATATATAGGTAATGTAATCGGGTGTCAAGATTTTTCATTCATAATTGGATTACGTATTGTAAACATAGGTAATGTAATCAGGTGCCACGATTCATAACTCACCATTGGATTACGTATCATATATATAGGTAATGTACTCGGATGTCACGGTTCATAATCCTTCATATATATTGGTAATGTAATCAGGTGTCAAGATTCATCATTCTTCATATATATAGGTTATGTAATCAGGTGTCACGGTTCATCATTCTTCATATATATAGGTAATGTAATCGGGTGTCACGATTCATCATTCATCATTGGATCACGTATCATATATATAGGTTATGTAATCATGTGTCACAAGTCATCATTCATCCTTGGATTAAGAATCATATATAAAGGTAATGTAATCGGGTGTCACGTTTCATCATTCATCATTGGATCACGTATCATATCTATAGGTTATGTAATCAGGTGGCACAAGTCATCAATCATTCTTTGGATCACGGATCATATATATATATATATAGGTAATGTAATCGGGTGTCACGGTTCATCATTCTTCATATATATAGGTAAAATCGGGTGTCACGTTTAATCATTCATCATTGGATCACTTAACATATATATAGGTTATGCAATCAGGTGTCACAAGTCATCATTCATCCTTGGATTTCGAATCATATATATTGGTTATGTAATCGGGTGTCACGATTCATCATTCTTCATTTATATTGGTAATGTTATCGGTGTCACAATTCATCATTCATCGTTTAATTACGTATCGCATATATAGGTAATGTAATCAGGTGACACGATTCATCATTTTTCGTATAAATTTGTAATGTAATCGGGTGTCACAATTCATCATTCATCATTGGTTACGTATCTCATATATAGGTAATATAATCGGCTGTCACAATTCATCATTCATCATTGAATTACGTATCACATATATAGGTACAGTAATCTGGTGTCACGGTTCATCAATCTTCATACATATTGGTAATGTAATCGGCTGTCACAATTCATCTTTCATCATTGGTTTACGTATCACATATATAGGAAATGTAATCGGGTGTCACGGTTCATCATTCTTCATACATATAGGTAACGTAATCGGGTGTCACGATTCATAATCTATCATTGAATTACGTATCACATATATAAGTAATGTAATCGGGTGTCACGATTTATCATTCATCATTGGATTACGTATCACATTATATAGGTAACGTAATAAGGTGTCAAGGTTCAACATTCTTCATATATGTTGTTAATGTAATCGAGTGTCACGATTCATCATTCTTCATATATATAGGTAATGTAATCGGGTGTCACGATTCATCATTCATCATTGGATTACATTTCATATATATATGTAATGAAATCGGGTGTCACGATTCATCATTTATCATTGGATTACGTATCACATTATATAGGTAACGTAATAAGGTGTCAAGGTTCAACATTCTTCATATATGTTGTTAATATAATCGAGTGTCACGATTCATCATTCTTCATATATATAGGTAATGTAATCGGGTGTCACAATTCATCATTCATCATTGGATTACATTTCATATATATATGTAATGTAATCGGGTGTCACGATTCATCATTATCATTGGATTACGTATCATATATATAGGTTATGTTATCAGGTGTCACGGCTCATCATTTTTCATTTGATTAAATATCATAAATATAGGTAATGTTATCAGGTTTCACGATTCACCATTAATCAATCGATTACGTATCATATATATATATATATATATATATATATATATATATATATATATATAGGTCATGTAATCGGGTGGCACGGTTCATCATTCATCATTTGATTAAATAACATAAATATAGGTAATGTAATCAGGTGTCACGATTCACCATTATTCAATCGATTTCGTATCATATATATATATATATATATATATAAATAGGTTATGTAAACTGGTGTCATGATTCATCATTCTTCATATATATTGGTAATGTCATCATGTGTCACAGTTCATCATTCATCATTGGATCATGTATCATATATATAGGTAGTGTAATCGGGTGTCACGATACATCATTCATCATTGGATTACGTTTCATATATATATATAGGTTATATAATCTTGTGTCATCATTCATCATTCTTCATAAATATTGGTAATTTAATCAGGTGTCACGGTTCACCATTCATCATTGGATCACGTATCATATATATAGGTAATGTAATCGGGTGTCACGATTCATTATTCATCATTGGATCCCATATCATATATAGGTGATGTAAACGGTTGTCACGATTCATCATTCATCATTGGATTACTTATCATATATATATAGGTTATGTAATCGGGTGCCACGGTTCATCATTCTTCATATATATACGTAATGTAATTAGGTGTCACGGTTCATAATTCATCATTGGATCACGTATTATATATATATATAGGTAATGTAATCGGCTGTCACGATCCATCATTCTTCATATATTTAGGTTATGTAATCAGGTGTCATGGTTCATCATTCATCATTTTATTACGTATCATTTATATAGGTGATGTAATCAGATGTCACGGTCTATCAATCTTCATACATATTGTTAATGTTATCGGCGGTAACAATTCATCTTTCATCTTTGGACTACGTATCACATATATAGGAAATGTAATCGGGTGTCACGGTTTATCATTCTTCATACATATAGGTAATGAAATCGGGTGTCACGATTTATTATCCATCATTGAATTACGTATGACATATATAGGCAATGTTATCGGGTGTCACGAT
This sequence comes from Panopea generosa, assembly GCA_029582155.1. Lineage (NCBI taxonomy): Eukaryota > Metazoa > Mollusca > Bivalvia > Adapedonta > Hiatellidae > Panopea > Panopea generosa. The sequence continues at coordinate 58,641,375 of CM055894.1, read as the reverse complement.
TTATCTTTCATCATTGGATTACGTATCACATTATATAGGTAATGTAATAAGGTGTCACGGTTCATCATTCTTCATATATGTTGTTAATGTAATCGGGTGTCACGATTCATCATGCTTCATATATATAGGTAATGTAATCGGGTGTCATGATTCATAATTCATCATTGGATTACATATCATATATAGGTGATGTCAACGGTTGTCACGATTCATCATTCATCATTGGATTACTTATCATATATATAGGTTATGTAATCGGGTGTCACGGTTCATCATTCTTCATAAATATACGTAATGTAATTAGGTATCACGGTTTATAATTCATCATTGAATTACGTATCACATATATAGGTACAGTAATCTGGTGTCACGGTTCATCAATCTTCATACATATTGGTAATGTAATCGGCTGTCACAATTCATCTTTCATAATTGTATTACGTATCATATATATAGGTGATGTAATCAGATGTCACGGTTCATCATTCTTCATAAACAATGTATATGTTACAGTAAGAATATACTATTCAACATTCATCATTTGATTACGTATCAAATATATAGGTAGTGTATTCGGGTGTCACGATTCATCATTCATCATTGGATTACGTATCACATATATAGGTAATGTAATCAGGTGTCACGGTTCATAATTCTTCATATATATTGGTAATGCAATCGGGTGTCACGATTCCTCATTCATCATTGGATTACGTATCATATAAAATTATATAGGTAATGCAATCAGGTATCACGGTTCATCATTCTTCATATATATGGGTAATGTAATCGGGTGTCACGATTCATCATTGATCATTGGGTTACGTATTATATATATAGATATATGGTAATGTAATCAGGTGTCACGATTTACCATTCTTCATTATCATATATAATAGGTAATGTAATCAGGTGTCACAATTCATCATTTATCATAGGATCACGTATCATATCAATATACGTAATGTAATCAGGTGTCACTATTCACCATTCACCATCGGATTACGTCTGATTACATGTTTATATTCAAACCGCTAATGTGATTGATTTGAATAATTTAAGGTAAATAAATACATGATCAACTGAAGGAACACGCATTTTTATAATTATGTTATATTTATATTGAAGAAATCACGTTATTTCCTATCACAGTAATCAAACATGTGCATATCATCAACTTAAAATGCGATGCGTTCGAAAATAGAAAATAATACGTTCAGGAGAAGACTTAGCATTAATTGTCACAGAAGCAACAGTATGGACAATATTCACAATATGTACCAAACATACATACACACAAGTGACAACACTATCACCGCCTTGGAACGGTCAATAGCCAAACTAACCACAATATGTACCAAACATACACAAAAGTGACAATATGGATCACCGCATGGCAACGATAAGTTGCTAAACCAATCACAATATGTACCAATTATACATTTACACAAGTGACAACGGGTGTCGCAGCCTGGGAATGGTCAGTAGCTAAACCAACCGCAATATGTACCAAACATACATACACACAAGTGAAAACAGGGATCACTGCCTAGAAACGGTCAGTTGCTAAACCAACCAAAATATGTACCAAACATACATACACACAAGTGACAATAGGTGTCACCGCCTGGGAATGGTCAGTAGTTAAACCAATCACAATATGTACCAAACATACATACACACAAATGACAACAGGTGTCATCGCCTTGAAATGGTCAGTAGTTAAACCAATCACAATATGTACCAAACATACATACACACAAGTGACAACAGGTGTCACATCGTGGGTACGGTCAGTAGCAAAACCAATCAAAATATGTACCAACATACATTCACACATGTTACAACAGAGGTCAACCAGAATATGTACCAAACATATATACAAACAAGTGACAACAGGGATCACCGCCTTGGTACGGTCAGTAGTTAAACCAATTACAATATGTCCCAAACATACATACACACAAGTGACAACAGGTGTCGCCGCATGGGAACGGTCAATAGCTAAACCAATCACAATATGCACCAAACATACATACAAACAAGTGACAACAGGTGTCGCTGCATGGGAACGGTCAATAGCTAAACCAACCACAATATTTACCAAACATACATACACACAAGTGACAACATGTGTCGCCGCATTGGAGTGTTCAGTAGCTAAACCAACCACAATATGTACCAATCATACATAAACCAATCACAATATGCACCAAACATACAGACAAACAAGTGACAACAGGTGTCGCCGCATGGGAACGGTCAATAGCTAAACCAACCACAATATTTACCAAACATACATACACACAAGTGACAACATGTGTCGCCGCATGGGAGCGTTCAGTAGCTAAATCAACCACAATATGTACCAAACATACATACACACAAGTGACAACAGGTGTCGCCGCCTGGGAACGCTCAGTAGCTAAACCAACCACAATATGTACCAAAAATACATGCACACAAGTGACAACAGGTGTCGCCGCATGGGAACGGTCAGTAGCTAAACCAATCACAATATGTACCAAACATACATGCACACAAGTGACAACAGGTGTCGCCGCATGGGAACGGTCAGAAGCTAAACCAATCACAATATGTACCAAACATACATGCACACAAGTGGCAACAGGTGTCGCCGCATGGGAGCGTTCAGTAGCTAAACCAATCACAATATGTACCAAACATACATGCACACAAGTGACAACAGGTGTCGCCGCATGGGAACGGTCAGTAGCTAAACCAATCACAATATGTACCAAACATACATACCTACAAGTGACAACAGGGATCACCGCCTGGGAGCGGTCAGTAGCTAAACCAATCGCAATATGTACCAAACATACATACACACAAATGACAACAGGTGCGCCGCCTGGGAACGGTCAATAGCTAAAGCAACCACAATATGTAACAAACATACATACACACAAGTGGCAACAGGTGTCGCCGCCTGGGAACGGTCAGTAGCTAAACCAACCACTATATGTAACAAACATACACACACACAAGTGAAAACAGGTGTCACCGCCTGGGAACGGTCAGTAGCTAAACCAATCACAATTTGCACCAATTATACATTTACACAAGTGACAACGGGTGTCGCAGCCTGGGAACGGTCAATAGCTAAACCAACCACAATATGTACCAAACATACATGCACACAAGTGACAACGGGTGTCGCAGCCTGGGAACGTTCAGTAGCCAACTACAATACGAGGTATGTCCCAAAAGTAATAGAACGACCCTGTCATTTTTGTATTTAGAGCGTTACATCCAAACCAATGGTATCAATGGATAGATCGACATATCTACTATTGTCATGAAACATCAAATCAACCTTTAGTCATCATTAAGTTCATACAAAAGTCACCATAGTAACGCGAGTTTAGAAGTACGGGGGACTTTGAAATAAGACGCCATTTAAAAAAACAACATTGCCTTGAAAAGCAGACAACTTCCTCAATATCGCGCCAAATGTTATAAAATAACAGTGGACGTAATTTCAGATCATGTGCAAATATCGTTTGAATATTATGCGCACTTTCGAAAGAACAAGTGCGAATTTGAATAGTAAAAAAAATGGACAACGTCACGTCTAGAGTGGAAATTTGGAGTGTGGTAAAATTTTGTGTTGGGTGTAATATGACCCCACAGGATACTCTGAAGTTTATTTCACACAACTCTTAGCAGAAAGCATATCCTGGAGTATTATCTATTGGTGGTACAAACGGGTTTCCAATGGTGAGACAAAAGTAACTGATCATAAGCCATCTGGACGGCCGAAATATTGTGTGGTTTTCTTGGGATTCAAGTCAGATCTTGATGAAAAGCGCTTTCAGTACCTCCGGACCATGTGCCTGAGTGTACATTCTGTGTACGAGTCATCATAGTATCGTAACATGTACCAATAGTGGGTGCAGTATCACAAAAATTGTGTTTTGCACAACGGTTCATAATTCGAATAAAGAATGACTTTCATTTGAATGTCAACTTGACGTCGCACAAATAACGTCAAACTCCACCGTACTTTGTTACTTATACGTTTTGACTTGTCAAAATTAATGGTAAATGGTGGTGTACGATATTAAAATTTTGCATGCTTATAGGTTAAATGTTGAAAAGTATAATTGCCATGTTTTGTTTGGATTGAAATACTAAAAGGCATATTTCTAAATGCGTCCTATTACTTTTGGGACATAGCTCGTTTGTACCAAACATACATACACAAAAGTGACAACAGGTGTCGCCACATTGGAACGGTCAGTAGCTAAACCAACCACAATATATACCTACATACATACACACAAGTGGCAACAGGTGTCGCATCATGTGAACGTTCAATAGATAAACCAACCACAATATGTACCGAACATACATACACACAAGTGACAACAGGTGTTGCCGCATGGGAGCGGTCAGTAGCTAAACCAACCACAATATGTACCAAACATACATACACACAAGTGGTAACAGGTGTCGCCGCATGGGAACGTTCAATAGCTAAACCAACCACAATATGTACCAAACATATATACACACAAGTGACAACAGGTGTCGCTACATGGGAACGGTCAGTAGCTAAACCAACCACAATATGTACCAAACATACATACACACAAGTGACAACAGATGTAGCTGCCTTCGAACCGTCAGTAGCTAAACCAACAACAATATGTACCAAAGATACATACACACAAGTGGCAACAGGTGTCGCCTCATGTGAACGTTCAATAGCTAAACCAACCACAATATGTACCAAACATACATACACACAAGTGACAACAGGTGTTGCCACATGGGAGCGGTCAGTAGTTAAACTAACCACAATATGTACCAAACATACATACACACAAGTGGTAACAGATGTCGCCGCATGGGAACGTTCAATAGCTAAACCAACCACAAAATGTACCAAACATACATACACACAAGTGACAACAGGTGTCGCTACATGGGAACGGTCAGTAGCTAATCCAACCACAATATGTACCAAACATACATTCACACAAGTGACAACAGGTGTCGCCGCCTTCATACCGTCAGTAGCTAAACCAACAACAATATGTACCAAACATACATACACACAAGTGACAAAAGGTGTAGCCGCCTTCGAACCGTCAGTAGCTAAACCAACCACAATATGTACCAAACATACATACAAACAAGTGACAACAGGTGTCGCTGCCTTCGTACCGTCAGAAGCTAAACCAACCACAATATGTACAAAACATACCTACACACAAGTGACAACAGGTATTGCCGCATGGGAACGTTCAGTAGCTAAACCAACCACAATATGCACCAAACATACATACATACAAGTGGCAACAGGTGTCGCCGCATTGAAACGCTCAGTAGCTAAACCAACCACAATTTGTACCAAAGATACATACACACAAGTGACAACAGGTGTAGCCGCCTTCGTACCGTCAGTAGCTAAACCAATAACAATATGTACCAAACATACCTACACACAAGTGGCACCAGGTGTCGCCGCGTGGGAATGTTCAATAGCTAAACCAACCACAAAATGTACCAAACATACCTACACACAGGTCGCAACTGGTGTCGTTGCCTGGGAACTGTCAGTAGCTAAACCAATAATAATATGTACCAAACAAACATACACAGTGAAAACAGGTGTCGCCGCCTTCGTACCGTCATTAGCTAAACCAACCACAATATGTACCAAACAAACATACACACAAGTGACAACAGGTGTCGTCGCATGGGAACGGTCAGAAGCTAAACCAACCACAATATATACCAAACATACATACACATAAGTGGCAACAGCTGTCGCCGCATGGGAACGTTCAGTAGCTAAGCCAATCACAATATGTACCCAACCTTCTTACACACAAGTGGCAACAGGTATTGCCGCATGGGAACGTTCAGTAGCTAAACCAATCACAATATGTACCAAACATACATACACACAAGTGGCAACAGGTGTCGCCACATGGGAACGGTCAGTAGCTAAACCAACCACAATATATACCAAACATACATGCACACAAGTGACAACAGGTGTCGCCGCCGGGGAACGTTCAGTAGCTAAACCAACGATAATATATACCAAACATACATGCACACAAGTGACAACAGGTGTCGCCGCCTGGAACGGTGAGTAGCTAAACCAACCACAATATGTACCAAACATACATACACACAAGTGACAACAGGTGTCGCCGCCTGGGAACGTTCAGTAGCTAAACCAACCACAATATGTAACAAACATACCTACACACAAGTGACAACAGGTGTCGCCGCCTGGGAACGGTCAGTAGCTAAACCAACCACAATATGTACCAAATATACCCACAGCCAAGTGACAACAGGTGTCGCCGCCTGGGAACGGTCAGTAGCTAAACCAACCACAATATGTACCAAATATACCCACACCCAAGTGACAAGATGTGTCGCCGCCTGGAACGGTCAGTAGCTAAACCAACCACAATATGTAACAAACATACCTACACACAAGTGACAACAGGTGTCGCCGCATGTGAACGGTCAGTAGCTAAACCAACCACAATATGTACCAAACATACCCACACCCAAGTGACAACAGGTGTCTCCGCCTGGGAACGCTCAGTAGCTAAACCAACCACAATATGTACCAAACATACCCACACCCAAGTGAAAACAGGTGTCGCCGCCTGGGAACGCTCAGTAGCTAAACCAACCACAATATGTACCAAATATACATGCACACAAGTGGCAACAGGTATTGCCGCATTGGAACGTTCAGTAGCTAAACCAACCATAATGTATACCAAACATACATGTACACAAGTGACTACAGGTGTCCCCGCCTGGGAACGTTTAGTAGCTAAACCAACCACAATATGTACCAAACATACATATACACAAGTGACAACAGTTGTCGCCGCATGGGAATGTTCAATAGCTAAACCAACCCCAATATGTACCAAACATACATACACACACAAGTGACAACAGGTGTTGCCGCATGGGAACGGTCAGTAGATAAACCAACCACAATATGTACCAAACATACATACACACAAGTGGCAACAGGTGTCGCTGCATGGGAACGTTCAGTAGCTAAACCAACCACAATATGTACCAAACATACATACACACAAGTGGCAACAGGTGTCGCTGCATGGGAACGTTCAGTAGATAAACCAACCACAATATGTACCAAACATACATACACACAAGTGGCAACAGGTGTCGCTGCATGGGAACGTTCAATAGCTAAACCAACCACAGTATGTACCAAACATACCTACACACAAGTGGCAACATGTTTCGCCGCCTGGGTAAGGTCAGTAGCTAAACCAACCACAATATGTACCAAACAAACCTACACACAAGTGGCAACATGTTTCGCCGCCTGGGTAAGGTCAGTAGCTAAACCAATCACAATATGTACCAAACATACATACACACAAGTGGCAACAGGTGTCGCCGCATGGGAACATTCAGTAGCTAAACCGACCACAATATGTACCAAATATACATACACACAAGTGGCAACAGTTGTCACCGCATGGGAACGTTCAGTAGCTAATCCAACCACAATATGTACCAAACATACATACACACAAGTGGCAACAGGTGTCGTAGTATGGGAACGTTCAGTAGCTAAACCAACCACAATATGGACCAAACATACATACACACAAGTGACAACAGGTGTCGCCGCCTGGGAACGTTCAGTAGCTAAACCAACCACAATATTGACCAAACATACACACACACAAGTGGCAACAGGTGTCGCCGCATGGGAACGTTCAGTAGCTAAACCAACCACAATATGGACCAAACATACATACACACAAGTGGCAACAGGTGTCGCCGCCTGGGAACGTTCAGTAGCTAAACCAACCACAATATGGACCAAACATACATACACACAAGTGACAACAGTAGCTATTCCTTTTCATTGTACTTTACTTTTCCTTTTGACCTGACATAAAAGTGAAAAGGGAAAGAAATTTACACTCAGATATATATATATATATATATATATATCAGTTCATGTATGTTAATTTGTCCACCCTGTCTAGATGTGTTGCATGTAATTCCATAGTATATAAGTCATGGTCGACACCAGTTTTATTGGTTTGGCAGATGCCTTGATATTGTATCTATGGTTTGCATTGTAGCTTGGAGCACTCGCCGTAGTCTGGTCTGGTCATTGATGTCTTGGTTATTCACAAATAATTATCTCCCTATATATATATCATGCATTGTGAATGAGCATCTGAAAAGATCCGAAAAATCGTATATTCCGTTGTTGTGAATTTAATTATCTCCCTTTATGAAATTAAATATATATGAATTCACTGTATCTATATGATCCAACGGGTTTATAAATATGTCCTTAATATAGCATGTGAGTAGTCATTAATCTTTAACTGGATCCTACTCATATAAAGCTATCACTTCATGTATGTAAATTGATCCACCATGTCCAGATGTGTTGCATGTAATTCCATAGTATATAAGTCATGTTCGACACCAAATTTATTGGTTTGGCAGAGACCTTGATATTGTATCTATGGTTTGCATTGTAGCTAGGCGCACTCGCCGTAGTCTGGTCTGTACATTTATGTCTTGGTTATTCACAAATAATTATCTATATAATAAATCTGTCCTTTATATAGCATGTGAGTAGTCATGGATCCTTAACTGGATCCTACTCATATAAAGCTATCAGTTCATGTATGTAAATTTGTCCACCCTGTCCAGATGTGTTGCATGTAATTCCATAGTATATAAGTCATGGTCGACACCAAATGTATTGGTTTGGCAGAGGCCTTGATATTATATCTATGGTTTGCATTGTAGCTAGGCGCACTCGCCGTAGTCTGGTCTGTACATTGATGTCTTGGTTATTCACAAATAATTATCTCCATATATATATATCATGCATTGTGAATGAGCATCTGAAAAGATCCGAAAAATCGTAAATTCCGTTGTTGTGAATTTAATTATCTCCCTTTATATATATATATTGTTGTTGTATCATTAAAAATAAAACTGACATAAAATATAAGGGAATGTGCTATTTTACCAGGCTGTGTTACCCTTGGGTCGAAATAATTCAAGTCAATTTATATAAGCATAGTAAAATACCATAAATATAACACTAAAATAATTGTTCAACGTGTTTGTTATAAGAGATAAAGATGTATTCTGTTTTGTTACTTCCGAAACAGTCATCCATTTGGGTATTTTCTGTTTAAAAGTGTTATATTGTATAGTTATCATTGACATCATGTTTCATTTCAATTTATTTTCTCTTTAGTAAAATTAATTTGATTTTCAGTGCTGGATAAGACGTAATGGTTCTCCCTTGATGTTAATCAAGGCCCTGGACACCTTTCCCGGTACTCCTGCATCTGCCAGCAACTCGGTTATACTTAATTTAAATCCCGGGGACAGAATAGAATTGAGTCAATGTTCGGGAGATTCCGGGTTTCTTCCAGAAGGAACTTCTTTCAGTGGTACACTGCTCTGATCAGAAATGAATACACGCTACTTTTTATAGTGTCGATGAATTTGCTCAGTAATTTGTAAATATATTAATCCTTTGCGGTTTTCTTTCAGTCCGCAAATAAATACAGTATATTCCATTTTTTCTAGTAAGGAACGATTCGAAAAGATGGAATTCTATAATAGCGTATGTCAAGCCATTTATCTAATTACTTCGATGTATAATATTAATTTTCAATATACAAGTATTGGAAATACATAACTGCCTCAAGTATACGTTGTTGATTTCACTATGTATAGATTAGAAGTTATATGGCGTAGAAAATTCAATATAACTTGTAACCCGCTCAGATGTTGATCTATGTTCTCGTCCCTGGGTACCAGTAGCCCATAAAAGAAATGGACATTGATTGACAGACACAAAAACGAGTGCGTGCGCGTTTGCACTGTTTGTTTGATAATAATCATTTCGCGCGCTCCTCGTAAATTTCATTTGATTAATGAATTTAGAGGGCGTGTTCACAGAAAATGAATATGAACTTGAGCGATGTGATCATTTGTATTTGCATGCGACAATACACCCTGTGGCCTGATACTATATCGAACGAAAAGTGGACGCTACAGGTAACTTTTTGTTAAATCACTTTCCTAATATTTCATGAAAATTCACAAAACAAAGACGGACGCTGCCTCTGTATTGAGATGAACATATCGGTGGTGTTAACTGGAGCGCGTGGTCTAGTCGTGGAGCATCGACTCCATGATTGGATGGCCGTGGGTTTGATCCTCCGTCACGGTTATGTGTGGAAGACACTTTTTATCGCATATGCTTAGAACTGGTTATGCCAACAAAGACTTCGAGCTTGTTCCAAAATCGAAGTAAAATAAATAATTTTAAACTAACCTGACTAAATGGCCATAAAAAATTCGAATTACATGCAAAGGTGTATTTTGCTCAGTTGAAAAGATGAAGTAAAAGGAGTGGTGAAATTTACAGAAATACGCCGTTGCATTTATTTAGCAAAAAATATTAGTTGTTAATAGCACCGATGGTTCATCTTTATACAGAGGCGGCGTTTTTGTGATTGTTCATGAAATATTAATTTTAAGAAAGTAATCTGCAAAAATGTTACCTGAAGCTGGCACTTTTCCATTGGTTTTTAGCATAAGATATAGTAGATTCGCCACCGTGGTAAAACAGTGTAGCATTCGTCTTTGCAGCTTTAAAAAATTAGGTCGGTCCAAAATAAAACGTTTAATTTTTCATGGAATAGAAATTAGATGTTGTCCTACATTCTCAGCCAATGAAATCGCTCGGATTTTTTTTTCAAAATAGAACGTTCCATTTCACACAAAAATTTCCATTTTAAATTCCCTGAAAAATATAACGTTCTATTTTGAACTACGGTAGCAAATCCACGTGACCATATACTAAAAGTCGAAGGAAAAGTGCCCGTTTTTGGTAACATTTTTGCAGATTACTTTCTTAAAATTAACATTTCATGAAAAATTACAGAACAAAGACGAACGCCGTCTCTGTAAATGATTAACCTTCGGTGCTATTAACTGGCAATGCAAAATCATATTTTTTTGGTAAAATGTGCAACGGCGTATATGTATTTTTAAATTTCACCACCCCATCTTTTCAACTGAGCAAAATACGATGTTGCACTTTTTGCAATTAATACGACTTTTCAATGGCAACTCAGTCAGTTTAGTTTAAACTTATTTATTTTACTTCGATTGTGAAACAGGTTATGCTCGAAGTCTTCCTTGGCAGAACCAGTACTAAGCATATGCGGAAAGGCAATGTCTTGCACACATGACCGTGACGGGGGATCGAACCTACGATTATTGATCTAATGCTCTACCACTGGACCACGTGTTCCACTTAATAGCACCGATAGGTTCATCTCTATGCAGAGACGGCGTTCGTCTTTGTTTTGTGAATTTCATGAACTATTAAGAAAGTGATGAGCAAAAATGTTGGACAAAACCTCAGAATGAATCGGAGTAGAATCACTGCTCTTACGCAGGTAACTGGCAAAGTGTTTAGACCCAGCAGGACTCAGATGTGAGAGGTAAGTGATCTTCACAACTCGGCCACGGAAGACCCGCTTTACTGGAGAAATCTTTGTCTTTAAAATATTTTATTAAACGTAATATTTAATGACCGGAGTTTTTAAATAATACCGTCGCACGAAACAGATTTTATTGTATACCGTTTTTATTGGTTAATTGCCTTGACAGTTTCACTTAAATTGTACCACATTCATTTATTTATTTATTTTATTTTTATTTTTTTTCTTATTTCAATCACTGAAAAGTGATCCATTTAATCACCCCGTAATAGGTCTGTGAGGGTCGGGGTGGGCCATCCCTCAACAAACCGTACAAATATATATATCAGGCAAGTTGTAACATACATTCATATATATATATATATATATATATATATATATATATATATATATACTGATAGCAAAAAGAAAGCAAACATGTGTAAAAACGCTAAGCCTTTATAAGACGTGACTGACCAGCTGAAATAAACACGTATACAACGATTGTCTACGGGCTTTCTTGAACATCATGTTGTATTCCAGTTCTTGAGAAAGGCAGAGAAAGAGTGGACACATCGTGTTTAAACACTTTGGTTAACATTTACATGATGATCTTGAAACACCACTTACACACAAAAGGAAACTTTGGACGTACCAGCAGGTTACACGGACATACAGGTACAAAACAACAACAGAAACACCACTTATACACAAAAGGAAACTTTCGACATACCAGCAGGTTACACGGACAAACAGGTACAAAACAACAACAGATACACCATTTATACACAAAAGGAAACTTTGGACGTACCAGCAGGTTACACGGACATACAGGTACAAAACAACAACAGATACACCACTTATACACAAAAGGAAACTTTGGACATACCAGCAGGTTACACGGACATACAGGTACAAAACAACAACAGATACACCACTTATACACAACAGGAAACTTTGGACATACCAGCAGGTTACATGGACATACAGGTACAAAACAACAACAGATACACCACTTATACACAAAAGGAAACTTTCGACATACCAGCAGGTCACACGGACATACAGGTACAAAACAACAACAGATACACCACTTACACACAAAAGGAAACTTTGGACGTACCAGCAGGTTACACGGACATACAGGTACAAAACAACAACAGAAACACCACTTATACACAAAAGGAAACTTTCGACATAGCAGCAGGTTACACGAACATACAGGTACAAAACAACAACAGATACATCACTTATACACAAAAGGAAACTTTGGATATACCAGCATGTTACACGGACATACCGGTACAAAACAACAACAGATACACCACTTATACACAACAGGAAACTTTGGACGTACCAGCAGGTTACATGGACATACAGGTACAAAACAACAACAGATACACCACTTATACACAACAGGAAACTTTGGACATACCAGCAGGTTACACGGACATACAGGTACAAAACAACAACAGATACACCACTTATACACAACAGGAAACTTTGGACGTACCAGCAGGTTACATGGAAATACCGGTACAAAACAACAACAGATACACCACTTATACACAACAGGAAACTTTCGACATACCAGCAGGTTACATGGACATACAGGTACAAAACAACAACAGATACACCACTTATACACAACAGGAAACTTTGGACATACCAGCAGGTTACACGGACATACAGGTACAAAACAACAACAGATACACCACTTATACACAACAGGAAACTTTGGACATACCAGCAGGTTACACGGACACACAGGTACAAAACAACAACAGATACACCACTTATACACAACAGGAAACTTTCGACATACCAGCAGGTTACATGGACATACAGGTACAAAACAACAACAGATACACCACTTATACACAACAGGAAACTTTGGACATACCAGCAGGTTACACGGACATACAGGTACAAAACAACAACAGATACACCACTTATACACAACAGGAAACTTTGGACATACCAGCAGGTTACACGGACATACAGGTACAAAACAACAACAGATACACCACTTATACACAACAGGAAACTTTGGACATACCAGCAGGTTACACGGGCATACAGGTACAAAACAACAACAGATACACCACTTATACACAAAATGAAACTTTCGACATACCAGCAGGTTACACGGACATACAGGTACAAAACAACAACAGATACACCACTTACACACAGAAGGAAACTTTCGACGTACCAGCAGGTTACATGGACATACAGGTACAAAACAACAGGTTACATGGACATACAGGTACAAAACAACAACAGATACACCACTTATACACAACAGGAAACTTTGGACATACCAGCAGGTTACATGGACATACAGGTACAAAACAACAACAGATACACCACTTATACACAAAAGGAAACTTTCGACATACCAGCAGGTTACATGGACATACAGGTACAAAACAACAGGTTACATGGACATACAGGTACAAAACAACAACAGATACACCACTTATACACAACAGGAAACTTTCGACATACCAGCAGGTTACACGGATATGCAGGTACAAAACAACAACAGATACACCACTTATACACAAAAGGAAACTTTCGACATACCAGCAGGTTACATGGACATACCGGTACAAAACAACAACAGATACACCACTTATACACAACAGGAAACTTTGGACGTACCAGCAGGTTACACGGACATACAGGTACAAAACAACAACAGATACACCACTTATACACAAAAGGAAACTTTGGACATACCAGCAAGTTACACGGACATACAGGTACTAAACAACAACAGATACACCACTTATACACAAAAGGAAACTTTGGACGTACCAGCAGGTTACACGGACATACAGGTACAAAACAACAACAGATACACCACTTATACACAACAGGAAACTTTGGACATACCAGCAGGTTACACGGACATACAGGTACAAAACAACAACAGATACACCTCTTATACACAAAAGGAAACTTTGGACATAGCAGCAGGTTACTAGGACATACAGGTACAAAACAACAACAGATAAACCACTTATACACAACAGGAAACTTTGGACATACCAGCAGGTTACACGGACATACAGGAACAAAACAACAACAGATACATCACTTATACACAAAAGGAAACTTTCGACATACCAGCAGGTTACACGGACATACAGGTACAAAACAACAACAGATACACCACTTACACACAAAAGGAAACTTTGGACGTACCAGCAGGTTACACGGACATACAGGTACAAAACAACAACAGAAACACCACTTATACACAAAAGGAAACTTTCGACATAGCAGCAGGTTACACGAACATACAGGTACAAAACAACAACAGATACATCACTTATACACAAAAGGAAACTTTGGATATTCCAGCATGTTACACGGACATACAGGTACAAAACAACAACAGATACACCACTCATACACAACAGGAAAGTTTGGACGTACCTGCAGGTTACATGGATATACCGGTACAAAACAACAACAGATACACCACTTATACACAACAGGAAACTTTGGACATACCAGCAGGTTACACGGACATACAGGTACAAAACAACAACAGATACACCACTTATACACAACAGGAAACTTTGGACATACCAGCAGGTTACATGGACATACAGGAACAAAACAACAACAGATACACCACTTATACACAAAAGGAAACTTTCGACATACCAGCAGGTTACACGGACATACAGGTACAAAACAACAACAGATACACCACTTACACACAAAAGGAAACTTTGGACGTACCAGCAGGTTACACGGACATACAGGTACAAAACAACAACAGAAACACCACTTATACACAAAAGGAAACTTTCGACATAGCAGCAGGTTACCCGAACATACAGGTACAAAACAACAACAGATTCATCACTTATACACAAAAGGAAACTTTGGATATTCCAGCATGTTACACGGACATACAGGTACAAAACGACAACAGATACACCACTTATACACAACAGGAAACTTTGGACATACCAGCAGGTTACACGGACATACAGGTACAAAACAACAACAGATACACCACTTATACACAACAGGAAACTTTCGACATACCAGCAGGTTACACGGACATACAGGTACAAAACAACAACAGATACACCACTTATACACAAAAGGAAACTTTCGACATACCAGCAGGTTACACGGACATACAGGTACAAAACAACAACAGATACACCACTTACACACAAAAGGAAACTTTGGACGTACCAGCAGGTTACACGGACATACAGGTACAAAACAACAACAGAAACACCACTTATACACAAAAGGAAACTTTCGACATAGCAGCAGGTTACACGAACATACAGGTACAAAACAACAACAGATACATCACTTATACACAAAAGGAAACTTTGGATATTCCAGCATTTTACACGGACATACAGGTACAAAACAACAACAGATACACCACTTATACACAAAAGGAAACTTTGGACGTACCAGCAGGTTACATGGACATACAGGTACAAAACAACAACAGATACACCACTTATACACAACAGGGAACTTTCGACATACCAGCAGGTTACACGGACATACAGGTACAAAACAACAACAGATACACCACTTATACACAACAGGAAACTTTGGACATAGCAGCAGGTTACATGGACATACAGATACAAAACAACAACAGATACACCACTTATACACAACAGGAAACGTTCGACATACCAGCAGGTTACATGGACATACAGGTACAAAACAACAACAGATACACCACTTATACACAACAGGAAACTTTGGACATACCAGCATGTTACACGGACATACAGGTACAAAACAACAACAGAAACACCACTTATACACAAAAGGAAACTTTCGACATAGCAGCAGGTTACACGAACATACAGGTACAAAACAACAACTGATACATCACTTATACACAAAAGGAAACTTTGGATATTCCAGCATGTTACACGGACATACAGGTACAAAACAACAACAGATACACCTATTATACACAACAGGAAACTTTGGACATACCAGCAGGTTACACGGACATACAGGTACAAAACAACAACAGATACACCACTTATACACAACAGGAAACTTTGGACATACCAGCAGGTTACATGGACACACAGGTACAAAACAACAACAGATACACCACTTATACACAAAAGGAAACTTTCGACATACCAGCAGGTTACACGGACATACAGGTACAAAACAACAACAGATACACCAATTGCACACAAAAGGAAACTTTGGACGTACCAGCAGGTTACACGGACATACAGGTACAAAACAACAACAGAAACACCACTTATACACAAAAGGAAACTTTCGACATAGCAGCAGGTTACACGAACATACAGGTACAAAACAACAACAGATACATCACTTATACACAAAAGGAAACTTTGGATATTCCAGCATGTTACACGGACATACAGGTACAAAACAACAACAGATACACCACTTATACACAAAAGGAAACTTTGGACGTACCAGCAGGTTACATGGACATACCGGTACAAAACAACAACAGATACACCACTTATACACAACAGGAAACTTTGGACATACCAGCAGGTTACACGGACATACAGGTACAAAACAACAACAGATACACCACTTATACACAACAGGAAACTTTGGACAGAGCAGCAGGTTACATGGACATACAGGTACAAAACAACAACAGATACACCACTTATACACAACAGGAAACGTTCGACATACCAGCAGGTTACATGGACATACAGGTACAAAACAACAACAGATACACCACTTATACACAACAGGAAACTTTGGACATACCAGCAGGTTACACGGACATACAGGTACAAAACAACAACAGATACACCACTTATACACAACAGGAAGCTTTGGACATACCAGCAGGTTACACGGACATACAGGTACAAAACAACAACAGATACACCACTTATACACAACAGGAAACTTTCGACATACCAGCAGGTTACATGGATATACAGGTACAAAACAACAACAGATACACCATTTATACACAACAGGAAACTTTCGACATACCAGCAAGTTACACGGACATACAGGTACAAAACAACAACAGATACACCACTTATACACAACAGGAAACTTTGGACATACCAGCAGGTTACACGGACATACAGGTACAAAACAACAACAGATACACCACTTATACACAACAGGAAACTTTGAACATACCAGCAGGTTACACGGACATACAGGTACAAAACAACAACAGATACACCACTTATACACAAAAGGAAATTTTCGATATAGCAGCAGGTTACACAGACATACAGGTACAAAACAACAACAGATACACCACTTACACACAAAAGAAAACTTTGGACGTACCAGCAGGTTACACGGACATACAGGTACAAAACAACAACAGATACACCACTTATACAAAACAGGAAACTTTCGACATAGCAGCAGGTTACACGAACATACAGGTACAAAACAACAACAGATACACCACTTATACACAAAAGGAAACTTTGGACGTACCAGCAGGTTACATGGACATACCGGTACAAAAACAACAACAGATACGTTTCTCTATATTAACAGTGGCACATTTGACATGACAATTTCTGGACAAAATTAAACAAAATAAAACACAATGACCACCAATGAAAATCTACTATTAAGCATGTGTGTAAAACGTGTCTTAAATAAGAAATTCGGCAAAAAATTAAATGTCAGTTTTAATAAAGGAAATGCTATAAATAATTTAGATCTATTCAACTCTTTGGCCGTTACTGAAAAAAAAACATGACTGTAAAGTTAGTAGGTAGTTCGCAGTTGGTAGTTGGGGATTCGAATAACCAACTACCGACCAGCTGCCAGTTGGGGATTCGGATTCGTTATTATAATTACTATTTAATTTACATATTTTACTAGTGTTAATATGTTTAAAAATATAACCAATAATAAATGTATGTAAATTAATATAAAATCTGAATCCCCAACTGGCAGCTGGTTGGTAGTTGGCGATTTGCGGCGAATTGATTTGTTTTCAAAAACAAATATCGATTTGAAAAAAAAAACGAATCCCAAATTTGCCATTTTGAATCATCGTATTATGAGTATATTCGTTTTATTGAAGAACCAAACCACCATTGGTGTTATTATTATCCTCAATCTGTTTTCTTTATTAAATTGATATGTAAAAATAATAAAACAGCGATTTAAAAAAAATCCGAATCCCCAACTGGCAACTGGTTGGTATTTGGCGATTCGTCGCGAATCCCCAACTGGAAATTTTGAATCGCCTCCTGGTGAATATACTCATGGTATTGAAGGAACAGCGCGGGAACGGTGTTTATTTATTGTTATGAACTGTTTTTCTATGGAATTGATTTGTTTTCGAAAACAATATCGATTTGAAAAAAAAAAACGAATCCCAAATTTGCAATTTTGAATCAACGTCTTGTGAGTATATTCGTTTTATTGAAGAACCAAACCCTCATTGATGTTATTATTATCCTAAACCAGTTTTCTTTATTGAATTGATATGATCGCCGCGAATCCCCAACTGGATATTTTGAATCGCCTCTTGGTGAATATACTCATGGTATTGAAGGAACAGCGCGGGAACGGTGTTTATTTATTGTTAATAACTGTTTTTCTACGAAATTGATTCGATTCACCAGACGGCGATTCAAAATGTCCAGTTGGGGATTCGCCACGAATCGCCAACTACCAACCAGTTGCCAGTTGGGGGGATCGGATTTTTTTTAAAATCGTTGTTTTATTTTTTTAATAAATCAATTCGATTAAAAATAAGTGTATATTAATAAATAATACACTTTTGCCGGGTTGGTTCTTCAATATAATGAGTATACTCACCAGACGGCGATTCAAAATGTCCAGTTGGGGATTCGCCGCAAATCGCCAACTACCAACCAGCTGCCAGTTGGGGATTCGGATTGTATATTAATTTACATACATTTATTATTGATTATATTTTTAAACATATTAACACAAGTAAAATATGTAAATGAAATAGTAATTATAATAAAGAATCCGAATCCCCAACTGGCAACTGGTCGGTACTTGGTTATTCGAATCCCCAACTACCAACTGCGAACTACCTACTAACTTTACAGTCATAAAAAAAAAACACAATTCCCCAGGTATTCGGAAACGAGAACGTCATTCGCGACTGACATGATAATGTTTATCAAATGTGAGAGATGTTCCTTCCTATTGAACATCAACAAGAACGTCAGTTCTGTTGTGCTGGCTTTTTCTCCAGCAATGCATATATTTTCTTGTTCTTGGTGTTACGTTGCAAGGGCGGGCCGTGTGGCAGCTGTACAATATATCCTATTGCATGTAACCAAAGTAACATTTGTATGTCATCCCCTATAGAATGAATCCGTCGCCCGTTTTTCCTAGTTTTCATATCATTATTGCCCGTCATTTCTAGTTTTCATATATTTATTGTCCGTTATTCCTAGTTTTCATTTCATTAATGCCCGTTATTACTAGTTTCCGTTACACCTTGTTTCCATATCGCCATGCTGTTTTTGTATTTTAGTGTATCATATGATAATAATGCTATATGATATCTATCAGTTGAATATGTATTTTAATGTATCACGGTATACTAATGCTATATGATATCTAACAGTTCTTTGCGTACTGTAGTTTAACACGTTATAATAATGCTTTATAATATCTAACAGTTGTTTGTATATTATAGTGTATCCCGTTATACTAATGCTATATGATATCTAACTGTTGTTTGTGTGTTGTAGTGTACCATGAGACATAGCTTTTTGTTGATTCATGTCTATACCGTAAGACATAAAAAATGTAAGTCTGATATGATTGCTTATTGTTTTCAATTGGAAAATGCATGCATGCCAGTACGCTTATCATATGAACTAATAATAGTTGACGATAATAACTAGACAAATATCGGCTACAAAATGCATCATCACGACTGTCGTTTCGATCAAGGTGCCAACCACTATCAATTATATCATAGCAGTCATAACTTACTGTATAGAATGCACGTTTTAAGATAAAAAAAATCTCAAAATCATCTGCCGCTATATCGCTATATGTCGCACCTTTAACGCCAAATGTCGCAAGATTTGTTCCACCGGTAAATGTCGCAACTCCAACAATGTCGCACTGTTTTATTAGTGCAAAAATATAGCTAAATTGCATCGATTGTTAGTTGTATCATCTTAGATAAAGTTGAGAAAACATATCATTTTGATATGTTGAACTTGCCATCTTGTGTTGTGTAGTCTGGTGCGGTGCGATGTGGTCTCACTGTCTGTCTGGTTTGTAATATGTGTTTGATCGTCCGTACGTTTGATGTATATCTTAATTTTCATTTATTTGGCAAACAATCGAGCTTGATTTTCCTTCTGGATATCGATATTCGATCCTCCAACGGGAAACATTCTATGTCCCTTTATTTATTTATAGTACCCTAACTATATACTCTAACAAATCGGGCGGGGCATCTGCAGGATGCATTGACCTTTGGCATCGTGTCGAAAGGTCATTCGTCTACTGGTATCGTGAGGGGGAGTTATGAATTACTAGCAATTTATTTCATTTGTGTTTAACGGCACAACAAACACTAAGGCACAGCAGTTAGTATTGATTCGGAACTCAAGAACACGTTCAATTTTATCAGACAGCCGTTGCAATTTAGTTTGATATTCGTTTTTCATCTTTTGGTATTTAAGTATATAACTCTTTTATATTTGAGGCTAAGAAGTTTAGGGTTATGGTAAGTTTCAAGTTAAATACCGAAAGACGAATCTCTAACTAACTTCAGTCTAACTTATCAGACCCTCATTGCATCGGTGTATGTAATACAGGGAGTCCTCCAATGGAGAAGATATAAACAAAAATAGCTCTTTGCTAGGAACTTTTAGCCACCTGATCTTTATCCACAGAAACTTAATTCTACAGTCTAAACAGGCCAAATCATCAATATACGATTGGATCTGCAATTGCAATAATTAAGTTTGAAATTTAACAATGCATTTCCTCTGCAAGTAACTAGAGCGCAATAGTTTAAGTAGATCGCAGAACTTCAAATCCGGCGTTTGATCTTCACCCAAAGCGGTGTGCATTACGTTCTTCGTGACCGATTTGACCTACGACACAGTGTCTATAGGTTTACTGACCGTCGTAACACCACTGAAATACTGTTGAAAAACAACGTTACAACCCAAACAACGTAAATTTGCATGTAAAGATGTAAACAAAAACAAAGTATATATATAATTAAAACTCAAAAGCAAGTAAAAACGAAACACATATAATGAAATTCTCAAAATCCTAACGTCGGTTATGCCTATACGAGATTCTATCGATTTTATACCAACCACAAACTGTGTCTTAAATAAGAAAGAGCAAGGCATTGGCGCAAGATGAATGTGTGATTATATTTCGAATAATATGTTTTAAATCACTGACAGAACTGGCATAGAACACAGATAGGCGACAGGGCGATATTACTAAAGCGGTCAAGGGTGAGATAAAGCCTTGGTGTCGGTGTTTTGCTCACAATTCCATGAAACAATCTCAAGTGCCGTGAACGAGGATTCAACATGGTTCCCCTGGAATACTGATGCATTGACATAACCACTGGACTAATCCCTATCCCACACACCAACTTCAATGTCAGGGATGGGGATTACTAACGAATTTGATAAAGATGGTATATTTACTTAACTATACATGTTTTTACGATGATAAAACAGTGCGACATTTAGCATTGGGTTTGCGACATTTAACGTTGCCACAATGCCCTTCCAAAGCTTTTAACGTCCATATTGTACTGGTATATTTTGCGATAATATCTGAAACTGAATTTACTTGTCAATGTAACTCTCAAAAGACAATGTTCTATGTTAAAAATATGGTAAATATGGCCAAAATGTGATGACAGACGTTATTTTTCGATAAAATTTCTAAGGGGCAGCAAATCATAGAGGACATTTTAAATACGAGCAAAGTGAATATATTCTATTCCACATACACATGTTCCACTGAAATTTTACTTAAGTTTGATATGATTTTAAGATGATGTATATGTTCGCAATTTTTCTAAAACAAATAAATCAATCAAAATCGTTTCAATTATTTCTTTCAAATAGTGTTGCCGGACAATACCATTTTTTTCTATGGGAAAAATCATCAAGTACAATCTAGTAAAACAATGAAAATATACATATATAGTTTTATAAGACATGTGTCGCTCCTCTCCATTGAGTCATTAAAAGTAGGAATAATACAAAATATTGAATGTAAATATTATAAATCCCGCCTATGTCCTGTGTTCATTAATGGCGACGCCAATACATGCGCTATTTGCGCAACGTTTTATGGCGTTGTTGCGGTGGCGCAGTTGGTAGAGACGTCGTCATTAATGTGCTAGGCGCTGACGCCGCAGGGGCCGTGGGTTCGAATCTCCAAAGTGGCAAAAATATTTCCGAAATTGTCCGTGGTCAGGTGAATAAGACATGTGTCGCTCCTCTCCACTGAGTCATTAAAAGTAGGAATAATACAAAATATTGAATGTAAATATTATAAATCCCGCCTATGTCCTGTGTACATTAATGGCGACGCCAATATATACGCTATTTGCGCAACGTTTTATGGCGTTGTTGCGGTGGCGCAGTTGGTAGAGACGTCGTCATTAATGTGCTAGGCGCTGACGCCGCAGGGGCCGTAGGTTCGAATCTCCAAAGTGGCAAAAATATTTCCGAAATTGTCCGTGGTCAGGTGAATAAGACATGTGTCGCTCCTCTCCACTGAGTCATTAAAAGTAGGAATAATACAAAATATTGAATATACATATATAGTTTTAGGGCAACACTTAACAATATTCTTCATCTTCACTGTTCAGTCTGACTTTATTGACGAGTTGTCTGGGGGTTTTTTTTCGAGACATTTAGCATGTGCGTGTTATTTACTGGCCGTTAAGTTTATTGTAATTAATAAAAATAAAACGTGTGCTACCGGAAATGATGTCATTTTATCCAGTAAATCAAATTGGCGTCTGTCTTTTCGCGCCTTTTATAGACATATTATTTTAGGTCGGGACCCATGTTAAATGTTACGCTGGGACATGGGAAAAATGACGTTAAATATGACTTATTGTCAAATTAAAATATATTGATCATGTCAACAGCATATGTGATATTTACCTGTCAACTGAAAAGATCGTTTCACGACCTTTTATATGATATGTAGTAAGTATAATTCCAAAACGATCAAGTATTCGGGGATAATATTATTCAGTGTTGCTTGAAAAAGTCGGTGCTTCTAAAGGAGACTCCATTCCAGATATGATTGACGGTCACAACATCCGTCTTAGCGGCTGTATAATGCCGCCCTGAACTTTGGCCCTGGGTTATTATTATTTCTAGTAATTTGGGATCATGGGATTCGGACTAAGTTGCCCAAGAAAGAAATGCTTGAGTTGCTGCGAGGGGCGTGTGGGATGTCACCATCAAGATGAACACACAATAAAAGTAAGTTGTCTACATATTTTGTTAGTCGATATCTGGGTTCCGAAAGGATCCATTTGTCAGCTAAATTCTGTATAAGTTATGATGATTTTATAGGAACAGAAAACCATCACTCCTTAAACTCTGCGTTCTCTCGGGATCTCCTTTATCAATATTTGCCATAAAAACATTCGTTACACTTCAATAGGGAAACGTATACATTTAAAATAAAATACACTAATGTTTATTTACTGTTCATTGACGTCAAGAAACAATTATTTATGATGGTTTGTGTATTGTATTATACCACGTTATACTGATGCTATACGATATCTAACTGTTCTTTAATATGTGTTGTAGTGATCATTTTATACTAATGCTATTTGATATCTAACCGTTGTTTGTGTGTTATAGCGACCCAAGTTATACTAAAGCGAAATGATAACTAACAGTTGTTTGTGTGTTGTTGTGTATCACGTTTTACTAGATTAAAATGCTATATGATATCTTACAGTTGTTTCTGTATTGTAGTGTACCACGTTATAATAATGCTTTATGATATCTAACTGTTCTTTGTGTGCTGTAGTATATCACGTTTTTATAATGCTATATGATAACTAACGTTGGTTTGTTTAATGTAGTGTATCATGTTATACTTATACTTTATGATATCTCCTCTGTTGTTTGTATGTTGAAGTGTACAATACATGTATTTTTCTATGAAATTGTTGTTTGTGTGTTGCAGTTTATCATGTAATACTAATGCTATATGATATTTAACAGTTGAAAGCGTATTATAGTGATTTACGTTATACTTATGCTGTATGAAATATAACTGTTGTTTGTGTGTTGTAGTGTACCACGTTACACTAATGCTATATGATATCTAAATGTTCTTTGTGTGTTGTAGATTTTTACGTTTTTATAATGCTATATGATTCCTAACAGTGGTTTGTGTAGTTTAGTGTATTACATTATACTTATGCTATATGATATCTCCTCAGTTGTTTGTAGGTTGTAGTGTACAAAGTAATACTAATGCTATATGATATCTAACTGTTGTTTGTGTGTTGTAGTGTATCAAGTTATACTAATGCGATATGATATCTAACAGTTGAGTGCGTATTAAAGTGTTTGTTGTGTTGTTGTGCATCACGTTTTACTAAATTAAATGCTATATGATATCTAACAGTTGTTTGTGTGTTTTTGTGTATCACGTTTTACTAAATTAAATGCTATACGATATTTAACAGTTATTTCTGTATTGTTGTGTACTACGTTACACTAATGCCTTATGATATCTAACTGTTCTTTTTGTGTTGTAGTATATCACGTTTTTATAATGCTATATGATATCTAAAGGTAGTTTGTGTAGTGTAGTGTTTCACGTTATACTTATACTATATGATTTGTCCTCTGTTGTGTGTAGGTTCTAGTGTACAATACATGTATTATACTAATGTTATATGGTATGTAATTGTTGTTTGTGTGTTCTAGTGTACAATACATGTATTATACTAATGTTATATGGTATGTAATTGTTGTTTGTGTGTTCTAGTGTACAATACATGTATTATACTAATGTTATATGGTATGTAATTGTTGTTTGTGTATTGATAGTATATCAAATGATAAAAATGCTATATGGTATCTAACACTTACTGTTTTTGTATTGTAGTTTATCATGTTATACTAATGCTATATGATATCGGATATCTATCTGTTATTTTTGTGTTGTTGTGTTCCACGTTACACTAATGTTATAAGATATATAACTGGTGTGTGTACCACTTTATATTAATGCTATATCATATCTAACAGTTGTTTGTCTATTGCAGTGTATCACGTTACGATATCTAACAGATGTTTTCCGTATTGTAGTTTTACACGTTATAATAATGCTATATGATATCTAAAAGTTGTTTGTGTAATGCACTTTTTCACGTTATAATAATGCCATATGATATCTAACAGTTGTTTGTGTATTGTAGTGTATTATTACATGTATACTAATGCTATATGAAATCTAACTTTTGTTTTTGTTGTAGTTGTTGTTGTAGTGTATGATGTTATACTAACTATATGATATCTAACTGTTGTTTTTTGTGTTTTAGTGTATCATGTGATAATAATGCTATATGATATCTATCAGTTGAATATGTGTTTTAATGTACCACGTTATACTAATGCTATATGATATCTAACAGTTGTTTGCGTACTGTAGTTTAACACGTTATACTAATGCTTTATAATATCTAACAGTTGTTTGTATATTATAGTGTATCCCGTTATACTAATGCTATATGATATCTAACTGTTGTTTTGTGTTTTGTAGTGTACCATGAGACATAGCTTTTTGTTGATTCATGTCTTACGGTATGTAAGACATAAAAAGTGTAAGTCTGATATGATTGCTTATTGTTTTCAATTGGGAAATCGATATTCGATCTTCCAGCGGGAATACATTCTATGTCCCTTTATATATTGATAGTAATCTAACTTAATACTCTAACAAATCGGGCGGGGCAACTGCAGGATGCATTGACCTTTGGCATCGTGTCGAAAAGTCATTCATCTACTGGTATCGTGAGTGGGGAGTTATGAATCACTAGCAATGTAATTTCATTTGTGCTTTACAGCACAATGAACACTAAGGCACAGCAGTTAGTATTGATTCGGAACTCAAGAATAGCCGTTGCAATTTAGTTTGATATTCGTTTTTCATCTTTTGGTATTTAAGTATATAACTCTTTTATATTTGAGGCTAAAAAGTTTAGGGTTATGGTAAGTTTCAAGTTAAATACCGAAAGACGAATGTCTAACTAACTTCAGTCTAACTTATCAGACCCTCATTGCATCGATGTATGTAATACAGGGAGTCCTCCAATGGAGAAGATATAAACAAAAATAGTTCTTTGCTAGGAACTTTTAGCCACCTGACCTTTATCCACAGAAACTTAATTCTACAGTCTAAACAGGCCAAATCATCAATATATGATTGGATCTGCAATTGCAATAATTAAGTTTGAAATTTAACAATGTATTTCCTCTGCAAGTAACTAGAGCGCAATAGTTTAAGTAGATCGCAGAACTTCAAATCCGGCGTTTGGTGTTCACCCAAAGCGGTGTGCATTACGTTCTTCGTGACCGATTTGACCTACGACACAGTGTCTATAGGTTAACTGACCGTCGTAACACCACTGAAATACTGTTGAAAAACAACGATACAAGCCAAACAACGTAAATTTGCATGTGACGATATAAACAAAAACAAAGTGTATATATAATTAAAACTCAAAAGCAAGTAAAAACGAAATACATATAATGATATTCTCAAAATCCTAACGTCGGTTATGCCTATACGAGATTCTATCGATTTTATACCAACCACAAATTGTGTCTTAAATAAGAAAGAGCAAGGCATTGGCGCAAGATGAATGTGTGATTATATTTCGAATAATCTGTTTTAAATCACTGACAGAACTGGCATAGAACACAGATAGGCGACAGGGCGATATTACTAAAGCGGTCAAGGGTGAGATAATGCCTTGGCGTCGGTGTTTTGCTCACAATTCCATGAAACAATCTCAAGTGCCGTGAACGAGGATTCAACCTGGTTCCCCTGGAATAATGATCCACTGGACTAATCCCAACCCCACACACCAACTTCAGTGTCAGGGATGGGGATTACTAACGAATTTGATAAAGATTATATTTTTACTTAACTATACATGTTTTTACGATGATAAAACAGTGCGACATTTAGCATTGGGTTTGCGACATTTAACCTTGCCACAATGCCCTTCCAAAGCTTTCAACGTCCATATTGTACTGGTATATTTAGGGATAATATCTGAGACCGAATTTACTTGTAAACATAATTCTCAAAAGACAATGTTCTGTGTTAAAAATATGGTAAATATGGCCAAAATGTGATGACAGACGTTATTTTTCGATAAAATTTCTAAGGGGCGGCAAATCATAGAGGACATTTTAAAAACGAGCAAAGTGAATATATTCTATTCCACATACACATGTTCCACTGAAATTTTACTTAAGTTTGATATGATTTTAAGATGATGTATATATGTTGCAATTTTTCTAAAACAAATAAATCAATCAAAATCGTTTCAATTATGTCTTTCAAATAGCGTTGCCGGACAATACCATTTTTTTCTATTTGAAAATTCATCAAGTTCAATCTAGTAAAACAATGAAAATATACATATATAGTTTTATTGCAATACTTCTTCATCTTCACTGTTCAGTCTGACTTTATTGACAAGTTGTCGGGGTTTTTTTCGGGACATTTAGCATGTGCGTGTTATTAAATTTATTGTAATTAATAAAAATAAAACGCGTGTTACCGGAAATGATGTCATTTTATCCAGTAAATAAAATTGACGTCTGTCTTTTCGCGCCTTTTATAAACAAAGTATTCTAGGTCGGGACCCATGTTAAATGTTACGCTGGGACATTGGGAAAATGACGTTAAATATGACTTATTGTCAAATTAAAGTATATTGATCATGTCAACAGCATATGTGATATTTACCTGTCAACTGAAAAGATCGTTTCACGACCTTTTATATGATATGTAGTAAGTATAATTCCAAAACGATCTGATTGACGGTCACAACATCCGTCATAGCGGCTGTATAATGTTGCCCTGAACTTTGGCCCTGGGTTATTATTTCTAGTATTTTGGGATCATTGGATTCGGACTAAATTGCCCAAGAAAGAAATGCTTGAGTTACTGCGAGGGGCGTGTGGGATGTCACCATCAAGATGAACACACAATAAAACTAAGTTGTCTACATATTTTGTTATCGTCGATATCTGGGTTCCGAAAGGATCCATTTGTCAGCTAAATTCTGTATAAGTTATGATGATTTTATAGGAACAGAAAACCACCACTCATAAAACTCTGCGTTCTCTCAGGATCTCCCCTTGTCAATAATTGCCGTGGAAACATTCGTTACACTTCAATAGGGAAACGTATACATTTAAAATAAAATACACTAATGTTTATTTACTGTTCATTGACGTCAAGAAACAATTATTTATGATGGTTTATGTATTGTATTATACCACGTTATACTAATGCTATACGATATCTAACTGTTCTTTAATATGTGTTGTAGTGATCATTTTATACTAATGCTGTTTGATATCTAACCGTTGTTTGTGTGTTATAGCGACCCAAGTTATACTAAAGCGAAATGATAACTAACAGTTGTTTGTGTGTTGTTGTGTATCACGTTTTACTAGATTAAAATGCTATATGATATCTTACAGTTGTTTCTGTATTGTAGTGTACCACGTTATAATAATGCTTTATGATATCTAGCTGTTCTTTGTGTATTGTAGTGTACCACGTTATACTTATACTTTATGATATCTCCTCTCTTGTTTGTAGGTTGAAGTGTACAATACATGTATTTTTCTATGAAATTGTTGTTTGTGTGTTGTCGTTTATCATGTTATACTAATGCTATATGATATTTAACAGTTGAAAGCGTATTATAGTGATTGACGTTATACTAATGCTGTATGAAATTTAACTGTTGTTTGTGTGTTGTAGTGTACCACGTTACACTAATGCTATATGATATCTAAATGTTCTTTGTGTGTTGTAGATTTTTACGTTTTTATAATGCTATATGATTCCTAACAGTGGTTTGTGTAGTTTAGTGTATTACAGTTATACTTATGCTATATGATATATCCTCAGTTGTTTGTAGGTTGTAGTGTACAAAGTTATACTAATGCTATATGATATCTAACTGTTGTTTGTGTGTTGTAGTGTATCAATGTTATACTAATGCGATATGATATCTAACAGTTGAGTGCGTATTAAAGTGTTTGTTGTGTTGTTGTGCATCACGTTTTACTAAATTAAATGCTATATGATATCTAACAGCTGTTTGTGTGTTTTTGTGTATCACGTTTTACTAAATTAAATGCTATACGATATTTAACAGTTATTTCTGTATTGTTGTGTATTACGTTACACTAATGCTTTATGATATCTAACTGTTCTTTTTGTGTTGTAGTATATCACGTTTTTATAATGCTATATGATATCTAAGGTTAGTTTGTGTAGTGTAGTGTTTCACGTTATACTTATACTATATGATTTGTCCTCTGTTGTGTGTAGGTTCTAGTGTACAATACATGTATTATACTAATGTTATATGGTATGTAATTGTTGTTTGTGTGTTCTAGTGTACAATACATGTATTATACTAATGTTATATGGTATGTAATTGTTGTTTGTGTGTTCTAGTGTACAATACATGTATTATACTAATGTTATATGGTATGTAATTGTTGTTTGTGTATTGGTAGTATATCAAGTGATAAAAATGCTATATGGTATCTAACACTTACTGTTTTTGTATTGTAGTTTATCATGTTATACTAATGCTATATGATATCGGATATCTATCTGTTATTTTTGTGTTGTTGTGTTCCACGTTAAACTAATGTTATAAGATATATAACTGGTGTGAGTACCACTTTATACTAATGCTATATCATATCTAACAGTTGTTTGTCTATTGCAGTGTATCACGTTACGATATCTAACAGATGTTTTCCGTATTGTAGTTTTACACGTTATAATAATGCTATATGATATCTAAAAGTTGTTTGTGTAATGCACTTTTTCACGTTATAATAATGCCATATGATATCTAACAGTTGTTTGTGTATTGTAGTGTATTATTACATGTATACTAATGCTATATGAAATCTAACTTTTGTTTTTGTTGTAGTTGTTGTTGTAGTGTATGATGTTATACTAATGCTATATGATATCTAACTGTTGTTTTTTGTATTTTAGTGTATCATGTGATAATAATGCTATATGATATCTATCAGTTGAATATGTGTTTTAATGTACCACGTTATACTAATGCTATATGATATCTAACAGTTGTTTGCGTACTGTAGTTTAACACGTTATACTAATGCTTTATAATATCTAACAGTTGTTTGTATATTATAGTGTATCCCGTTATACTAATGCTATGTGATATCTAACTGTTGTTTTGTGTTTTGTAGTGTACCATGAGACATAGCTTTTTGTTGATTCATGTCTTACGGTATGTAAGACATAAAAAATGTAAGTCTGATATGATTGCTTATTGTTTTCAATTGGAAAATCGATATTCGATCTTCCAGCGGGAATACATTCTATGTCCCTTTATATATTTATAGTAATCTAACTAAATACTCTAACAAATCGGGCGGGGCAACTGCAGGATGCATTGACCTTTGGCATCGTGTCGAAAGGTCATTCATCTACTGGTATCGTGAGTGGGGAGTTATGAATCACTAGCAATGTAATTTCATTTGTGCTTTACAGCACAATGAACACTAAGGCACAGCAGTTAGTATTGATTCGGAACTCAAGAATAGCCGTTGCAATTTAGTTTGATATTCGTTTTTCATCTTTTGGTATTTAAGTATATAACTCTTTTATATTTGAGGCTAAAAAGTTTAGGGTTATGGTAAGTTTCAAGTTAAATACCGAAAGACGAATGTCTAACTAACTTCAGTCTAACTTATCAGACCCTCATTGCAACGATGTATGTAATACAGGGAGTCCTCCAATGGAGAAGATATAAACAAAAATAGCTCTTTGCTAGGAACTTTTAGCCACCTGACCTTTATCCACAGAAACTTAATTCTACAGTCTAAACAGGCCAAATCATCAATATATGATTGGATCTGCAATTGCAATAATTAAGTTTGAAATTTAACAATGCAAGTAACTAGAGCGCAATAGTTTAAGTAGATCGCAGAACTTCAAATCCGGCGTTTGGTGTTCACCCAAAGCGGTGTGCATTACGTTCTTCGTGACCGATTTGACCTACGACACAGTGTCTATAGGTTAACTGACCGTCGTAACACCACTGAAATACTGTTGAAAAACAACGATACAAGCCAAACAACGTAAATTTGCATGATACGATATAAACAAAAACAAAGTGTATATATATAATTAAAACTCAAAAGCAAGTAAAAACGAAATACATATAATGATATTCTCAAAATCCTAACGTCGGTTATGCCTATACGAGATTCTATCGATTTTATACCAACCACAAATTGTGTCTTAAATAAGAAAGAGCAAGGCATTGGCGCAAGATGAATGTGTGATTATATTTCGAATAATCTGTTTTAAATCACTGACAGAACTGGCATAGAACACAGATAGGCGACAGGGCGATATTACTAAAGCGGTCAAGGGTGAGATAATGCCTTGGCGTCGGTGTTTTGCTCACAATTCCATGAAACAATCTCAAGTGCCGTGAACGAGGATTCAACCTGGTTCCCATGGAATAATGATCCACTGGACTAATCCCAACCCCACACACCAACTTCAGTGTCAGGGATGGGGATTACTAACCGAATTTGATAAAGATTATATTTTTACTTAACTTATACATGTTTTTACGATGATAAAACAGTGCGACATTTAGCATTGGGTTTGCGACATTTAACGTTGCCACAATGCCCTTCCAAAGCTTTTAACGTCCATATTATACTGGTATATTTTGGGATAATATCTGAAACTGAATTTACTTGTAAACATAATTCTCAAAAGACAATGTTCTGTGTTAAAAATATGGTAAATATGGCCAAAATGTGATGACAGACGTTATTTTTCGATAAAATTTCTAAGGGGCGGCAAATCATAGAGGGCATTTTAAATACGAGCAAAGTGAATATATTCTATTCCACATACACATGTTCCACTGAAATTTTACTTAAGTTTGATATGATTTTAAGATGATGTATATATGTTCGCAATTTTTCTAAAACAAATAAATCAATCAAAATCGTTTCAATTATGTCTTTCAAATAGCGTTGCCGGACAATACCATTTTTTTCTATGGGAAAATTCATCAAGTTCAATCTAGTAAAACAATGAAAATATACATATATAGTTTTATTGCAATACTTCTTCATCTTCACTGTTCAGTCTGACTTTATTGACAAGTTGTCGGGGTTTTTTCCGGGACATTTAGCATGTGCGTGTTATTAAATTTATTGTAATTAATAAAAATAAAACGCGTGTTACCGGAAATGATGTCATTTTATCCAGTAAATAAAATTGACGTCTGTCTTTTCGCGCCTTTTATAAACAAAGTATTCTAGGTCGGGACCCATGTTAAATGTTACGCTGGGACATGGGGAAAATGACGTTAAATATGACTTATTGTCAAATTAAAGTATATTGATCATGTCAACAGCATATGTGAAGATCGTTTCACGACCTTTTATATGATATGTAGTAAGTATAATTCCAAAACGATCTGATTGACGGTCACAACATCCGTCATAGCGGCTGTATAATGTTGCCCTGAACTTTGGCCCTGGGTTATTATTTCTAGTATTTTGGGATCATTGGATTCGGACTAAATTGCCCAAGAAAGAAATGCTTGAGTTGCTGCGAGGGGCGTGTGGGATGTCACCATCAAGATGAACACACAATAAAACTAAGTTGTCTACATATTTTGTTATCGTCGATATCTGGGTTCCGAAAGGATCCATTTGTCAGCTAAATTCTGTATAAGTTATGATGATTTTATAGGAACAGAAAACCACCACTCATAAAACTCTGCGTTCTCTCAGGATCTCCCCTTGTCAATAATTGCCGTGGAAACATTCGTTACACTTCAATAGGGAAACGTATACATTTAAAATAAAATACACTAATGTTTATTTACTGTTCATTGACGTCAAGAAACAATTATTTATGATGGTTTGTGTATTGTATTATACCACGTTATACTAATGCTATACGATATCTAACTGTTCTTTAATATGTGTTGTAGTGATCATTTTATACTAATGCTGTTTGATATCTAACCGTTGTTTGTGTGTTATAGCGACCCAAGTTATACTAAAGCGAAATGATAACTAACAGTTGTTTGTGTGTTGTTGTGTATCACGTTTTACTAGATTAAAATGCTATATGATATCTTACAGTTGTTTCTGTATTGTAGTGTACCACGTTATAATAATGCTTTATGATATCTAGCTGTTCTTTGTGTATTGTAGTGTACCACGTTATACTTATACTTTATGATATCTCCTCTCTTGTTTGTAGGTTGAAGTGTACAATACATGTATTTTTCTATGAAATTGTTGTTTGTGTGTTGTCGTTTATCATGTTATACTAATGCTATATGATATTTAACAGTTGAAAGCGTATTATAGTGATTGACGTTATACTAATGCTGTATGAAATTTAACTGTTGTTTGTGTGTTGTAGTGTACCACGTTACACTAATGCTATATGATATCTAAATGTTCTTTGTGTGTTGTAGATTTTTACGTTTTTATAATGCTATATGATTCCTAACAGTGGTTTGTGTAGTTTAGTGTATTACGTTATACTTATGCTATATGATATATCCTCAGTTTTTTGTAGGTTGTAGTGTACAAAGTTATACTAATGCTATATGATATCTAACTGTTGTTTGTGTGTTGTAGTGTATCATGTTATACTAATGCGATATGATATCTAACAGTTGAGTGCGTATTAAAGTGTTTGTTGTGTTGTTGTGCATCACGTTTTACTAAATTAAATGCTATATGATATCTAACAGCTGTTTGTGTGTTTTTGTGTATCACGTTTTACTAAATTAAATGCTATACGATATTTAACAGTTATTTCTGTATTGTTGTGTATTACGTTACACTAATGCTTTATGATATCTAACTGTTCTTTTTGTGTTGTAGTATATCACGTTTTTATAATGCTATATGATATCTAAGGTTAGTTTGTGTAGTGTAGTGTTTCACGTTATACTTATACTATATGATTTGTCCTCTGTTGTGTGTAGGTTCTAGTGTACAATACATGTATTATACTAATGTTATATGGTATGTTATTGTTGTTTGTGTGTTCTAGTGTACAATACATGTATTATACTAATGTTATATGGTATGTAACTTGTTGTTTGTGTGTTCTAGTGTACAATACATGTATTATACTAATGTTATATGGTATGTAATTGTTGTTTGTGTATTGGTAGTATATCAAGTGATAAAAATGCTATATGGTATCTAACACTTACTGTTTTTGTATTGTAGTTTATCATGTTATACTAATGCTATATGATATCGGATATCTATCTGTTATTTTTGTGTTGTTGTGTTCCACGTTAAACTAATGTTATAAGATATATAACTGGTGTGAGTACCACTTTATACTAATGCTATATCATATCTAACAGTTGTTTGTCTATTGCAGTGTATCACGTTACGATATCTAACAGATGTTTTCCGTATTGTAGTTTTACACGTTATAATAATGCTATATGATATCTAAAAGTTGTTTGTGTAATGCACTTTTTCACGTTATAATAATGCCATATGATATCTAACAGTTGTTTGTGTATTGTAGTGTATTATTACATGTATACTAATGCTATATGAAATCTAACTTTTGTTTTTGTTGTAGTTGTTGTTGTAGTGTATGATGTTATACTAATGCTATATGATATCTAACTGTTGTTTTTTGTATTTTAGTGTATCATGTGATAATAATGCTATATGATATCTATCAGTTGAATATGTGTTTTAATGTACCACGTTATACTAATGCTATATGATATCTAACAGTTGTTTGCGTACTGTAGTTTAACACGTTATACTAATGCTTTATAATATCTAACAGTTGTTTGTATATTATAGTGTATCCCGTTATACTAATGCTATGTGATATCTAACTGTTGTTTTGTGTTTTGTAGTGTACCATGAGACATAGCTTTTTGTTGATTCATGTCTTACGGTATGTAAGACATAAAAAATGTAAGTCTGATATGATTGCTTATTGTTTTCAATTGGAAAATCGATATTCGATCTTCCAGCGGGAATACATTCTATGTCCCTTTATATATTTATAGTAATCTAACTAAATACTCTAACAAATCGGGCGGGGCAACTGCAGGATGCATTGACCTTTGGCATCGTGTCGAAAGGTCATTCATCTACTGGTATCGTGAGTGGGGAGTTATGAATCACTAGCAATGTAATTTCATTTGTGCTTTACAGCACAATGAACACTAAGGCACAGCAGTTAGTATTGATTCGGAACTCAAGAATAGCCGTTGCAATTTAGTTTGATATTCGTTTTTCATCTTTTGGTATTTAAGTATATAACTCTTTTATATTTGAGGCTAAAAAGTTTAGGGTTATGGTAAGTTTCAAGTTAAATACCGAAAGACGAATGTCTAACTAACTTCAGTCTAACTTATCAGACCCTCATTGCAACGATGTATGTAATACAGGGAGTCCTCCAATGGAGAAGATATAAACAAAAATAGCTCTTTGCTAGGAACTTTTAGCCACCTGACCTTTATCCACAGAAACTTAATTCTACAGTCTAAACAGGCCAAATCATCAATATATGATTGGATCTGCAATTGCAATAATTAAGTTTGAAATTTAACAATGCAAGTAACTAGAGCGCAATAGTTTAAGTAGATCGCAGAACTTCAAATCCGGCGTTTGGTGTTCACCCAAAGCGGTGTGCATTACGTTCTTCGTGACCAATTTGACCTACGACACAGTGTCTATAGGTTAACTGACCGTCGTAACACCACTGAAATACTGTTGAAAAACAACGATAACAAGCCAAACAACGTAAATTTGCATGATACGATATAAACAAAAACAAAGTGTATATATATAATTAAAAC
This sequence comes from Panopea generosa, assembly GCA_029582155.1. Lineage (NCBI taxonomy): Eukaryota > Metazoa > Mollusca > Bivalvia > Adapedonta > Hiatellidae > Panopea > Panopea generosa. Next base: position 58,604,637 of record CM055894.1, on the reverse strand, counting down.
TCAAAAGCAAGTAAAAACGAAATACATATAATGATATTCTCAAAATCCTAACGTCGGTTATGCCTATACGAGATTCTATCGATTTTATACCAACCACAAATTGTGTCTTAAATAAGAAAGAGCAAGGCATTGGCGCAAGATGAATGTGTGATTATATTTCGAATAATCTGTTTTAAATCACTGACAGAACTGGCATAGAACACAGATAGGCGACAGGGCGATATTACTAAAGCGGTCAAGGGTGAGATAATGCCTTGGCGTCGGTGTTTTGCTCACAATTCCATGAAACAATCTCAAGTGCCGTGAACGAGGATTCAACCTGGTTCCCATGGAATAATGATCCACTGGACTAATCCCAACCCCACACACCAACTTCAGTGTCAGGGATGGGGATTACTAACCAATTTGATAAAGATTATATTTTTACTTAACTTTACATGTTTTTACGATGATAAAACAGTGCGACATTTAGCATTGGGTTTGCGACATTTAACGTTGCCACAATGCCCTTCCAAAGCTTTTAACGTCCATATTATACTGGTATATTTTGGGATAATATCTGAAACTGAATTTACTTGTAAACATAATTCTCAAAAGACAATGTTCTGTGTTAAAAATATGGTAAATATGGCCAAAATGTGATGACAGACGTTATTTTTCGATAAAATTTCTAAGGGGCGGCAAATCATAGAGGGCATTTTAAATACGAGCAAAGTGAATATATTCTATTCCACATACACATGTTCCACTGAAATTTTACTTAAGTTTGATATGATTTTAAGATGATGTATATATGTTCGCAATTTTTCTAAAACAAATAAATCAATCAAAATCGTTTCAATTATGTCTTTCAAATAGCGTTGCCGGACAATACCATTTTTTTCTATGGGAAAATTCATCAAGTTCAATCTAGTAAAACAATGAAAATATACATATATAGTTTTATTGCAATACTTCTTCATCTTCACTGTTCAGTCTGACTTTATTGACAAGTTGTCGGGGTTTTTTCCGGGACATTTAGCATGTGCGTGTTATTAAATTTATTGTAATTAATAAAAATAAAACGCGTGTTACCGGAAATGATGTCATTTTATCCAGTAAATAAAATTGACGTCTGTCTTTTCGCGCCTTTTATAAACAAAGTATTCTAGGTCGGGACCCATGTTAAATGTTACGCTGGGACATGGGGAAAATGACGTTAAATATGACTTATTGTCAAATTAAAGTATATTGATCATGTCAACAGCATATGTGAAGATCGTTTCACGACCTTTTATATGATATGTAGTAAGTATAATTCCAAAACGATCTGATTGACGGTCACAACATCCGTCATAGCGGCTGTATAATGTTGCCCTGAACTTTGGCCCTGGGTTATTATTTCTAGTATTTTGGGATCATTGGATTCGGACTAAATTGCCCAAGAAAGAAATGCTTGAGTTGCTGCGAGGGGCGTGTGGGATGTCACCATCAAGATGAACACACAATAAAACTAAGTTGTCTACATATTTTGTTATCGTCGATATCTGGGTTCCGAAAGGATCCATTTGTCAGCTAAATTCTGTATAAGTTATGATGATTTTATAGGAACAGAAAACCACCACTCATAAAACTCTGCGTTCTCTCAGGATCTCCCCTTGTCAATAATTGCCGTGGAAACATTCGTTACACTTCAATAGGGAAACGTATACATTTAAAATAAAATACACTAATGTTTATTTACTGTTCATTGACGTCAAGAAACAATTATTTATGATGGTTTGTGTATTGTATTATACCACGTTATACTAATGCTATACGATATCTAACTGTTCTTTAATATGTGTTGTAGTGATCATTTTATACTAATGCTGTTTGATATCTAACCGTTGTTTGTGTGTTATAGCGACCCAAGTTATACTAAAGCGAAATGATAACTAACAGTTGTTTGTGTGTTGTTGTGTATCACGTTTTACTAGATTAAAATGCTATATGATATCTTACAGTTGTTTCTGTATTGTAGTGTACCACGTTATAATAATGCTTTATGATATCTAGCTGTTCTTTGTGTATTGTAGTGTACCACGTTATACTTATACTTTATGATATCTCCTCTCTTGTTTGTAGGTTGAAGTGTACAATACATGTATTTTTCTATGAAATTGTTGTTTGTGTGTTGTCGTTTATCATGTTATACTAATGCTATATGATATTTAACAGTTGAAAGCGTATTATAGTGATTGACGTTATACTAATGCTGTATGAAATTTAACTGTTGTTTGTGTGTTGTAGTGTACCACGTTACACTAATGCTATATGATATCTAAATGTTCTTTGTGTGTTGTAGATTTTTACGTTTTTATAATGCTATATGATTCCTAACAGTGGTTTGTGTAGTTTAGTGTATTACGTTATACTTATGCTATATGATATATCCTCAGTTTTTTGTAGGTTGTAGTGTACAAAGTTATACTAATGCTATATGATATCTAACTGTTGTTTGTGTGTTGTAGTGTATCATGTTATACTAATGCGATATGATATCTAACAGTTGAGTGCGTATTAAAGTGTTTGTTGTGTTGTTGTGTATCACGTTTTACTAAATTAAATGCTATACGATATTTAACAGTTATTTCTGTATTGTTGTGTACTACGTTACACTAATGCTTTATGATATCTAACTGTTCTTTTTGTGTTGTAGTATATCACGTTTTTATAATGCTATATGATATCTAAGGGTAGTTTGTGTAGTGTAGTGTTTCACGTTATACTTATACTATATGATTTGTCCTCTGTTGTGTGTAGGTTCTAGTGTACAATACATGTATTATACTAATGTTATATGGTATGTAATTGTTGTTTGTGTGTTCTAGTGTACAATACATGTATTATACTAATGTTATATGGTATGTAATTGTTGTTTGTGTGTTCTAGTGTACAATACATGTATTATACTAATGTTATATGGTATGTAATTGTTGTTTGTGTATTGGTAGTATATCAAGTGATAAAAATGCTATATGGTATCTAACACTTACTGTTTTTGTATTGTAGTTTATCATGTTATACTAATGCTATATGATATCGGATATCTATCTGTTATTTTTGTGTTGTTGTGTTCCACGTTAAACTAATGTTATAAGATCGTGTCGAAAGGTCATTCATCTACTGGTATCGTGAGTGGGGAGTTATGAATCACTAGCAATGTAATTTCATTTGTGCTTTACAGCACAATGAACACTAAGGCACAGCAGTTAGTATTGATTCGGAACTCAAGAATAGCCGTTGCAATTTAGTTTGATATTCGTTTTTCATCTTTTGGTATTTAAGTATATAACTCTTTTATATTTGAGGCTAAAAAGTTTAGGGTTATGGTAAGTTTCAAGTTAAATACCGAAAGACGAATGTCTAACTAACTTCAGTCTAACTTATCAGACCCTCATTGCAACGATGTATGTAATACAGGGAGTCCTCCAATGGAGAAGATATAAACAAAAATAGCTCTTTGCTAGGAACTTTTAGCCACCTGACCTTTATCCACAGAAACTTAATTCTACAGTCTAAACAGGCCAAATCATCAATATATGATTGGATCTGCAATTGCAATAATTAAGTTTGAAATTTAACAATGCAAGTAACTAGAGCGCAATAGTTTAAGTAGATCGCAGAACTTCAAATCCGGCGTTTGGTGTTCACCCAAAGCGGTGTGCATTACGTTCTTCGTGACCAATTTGACCTACGACACAGTGTCTATAGGTTAACTGACCGTCGTAACACCACTGAAATACTGTTGAAAAACAACGATACAAGCCAAACAACGTAAATTTGCATGATACGATATAAACAAAAACAAAGTGTATATATAATTAAAACTCAAAAGCAAGTAAAAACGAAATACATATAATGATATTCTCAAAATCCTAACGTCGGTTATGCCTATACGAGATTCTATCGATTTTATACCAACCACAAATTGTGTCTTAAATAAGAAAGAGCAAGGCATTGGCGCAAGATGAATGTGTGATTATATTTCGAATAATCTGTTTTAAATCACTGACAGAACTGGCATAGAACACAGATAGGCGACAGGGCGATATTACTAAAGCGGTCAAGGGTGAGATAATGCCTTGGCGTCGGTGTTTTGCTCACAATTCCATGAAACAATCTCAAGTGCCGTGAACGAGGATTCAACCTGGTTCCCATGGAATAATGATCCACTGGACTAATCCCAACCCCACACACCAACTTCAGTGTCAGGGATGGGGATTACTAACCGAATTTGATAAAGATTATATTTTTACTTAACTATACATGTTTTTACGATGATAAAACAGTGCGACATTTAGCATTGGGTTTGCGACATTTAACGTTGCCACAATGCCCTTCCAAAGCTTTTAACGTCCATATTATACTGGTATATTTTGGGATAATATCTGAAACTGAATTTACTTGTAAACATAATTCTCAAAAGACAATGTTCTGTGTTAAAAATATGGTAAATATGGCCAAAATGTGATGACAGACGTTATTTTTCGATAAAATTTCTAAGGGGCGGCAAATCATAGAGGGCATTTTAAATACGAGCAAAGTGAATATATTCTATTCCACATACACATGTTCCACTGAAATTTTACTTAAGTTTGATATGATTTTAAGATGATGTATATATGTTCGCAATTTTTCTAAAACAAATAAATCAATCAAAATCGTTTCAATTATGTCTTTCAAATAGCGTTGCCGGACAATACCATTTTTTTCTATGGGAAAATTCATCAAGTTCAATCTAGTAAAACAATGAAAATATACATATATAGTTTTATTGCAATACTTCTTCATCTTCACTGTTCAGTCTGACTTTATTGACAAGTTGTCGGGGTTTTTTCCGGGACATTTAGCATGTGCGTGTTATTAAATTTATTGTAATTAATAAAAATAAAACGCGTGTTACCGGAAATGATGTCATTTTATCCAGTAAATAAAATTGACGTCTGTCTTTTCGCGCCTTTTATAAACAAAGTATTCTAGGTCGGGACCCATGTTAAATGTTACGCTGGGACATGGGGAAAATGACGTTAAATATGACTTATTGTCAAATTAAAGTATATTGATCATGTCAACAGCATATGTGAAGATCGTTTCACGACCTTTTATATGATATGTAGTAAGTATAATTCCAAAACGATCTGATTGACGGTCACAACATCCGTCATAGCGGCTGTATAATGTTGCCCTGAACTTTGGCCCTGGGTTATTATTTCTAGTATTTTGGGATCATTGGATTCGGACTAAATTGCCCAAGAAAGAAATGCTTGAGTTGCTGCGAGGGGCGTGTGGGATGTCACCATCAAGATGAACACACAATAAAACTAAGTTGTCTACATATTTTGTTATCGTCGATATCTGGGTTCCGAAAGGATCCATTTGTCAGCTAAATTCTGTATAAGTTATGATGATTTTATAGGAACAGAAAACCACCACTCATAAAACTCTGCGTTCTCTCAGGATCTCCCCTTGTCAATAATTGCCGTGGAAACATTCGTTACACTTCAATAGGGAAACGTATACATTTAAAATAAAATACACTAATGTTTATTTACTGTTCATTGACGTCAAGAAACAATTATTTATGATGGTTTGTGTATTGTATTATACCACGTTATACTAATGCTATACGATATCTAACTGTTCTTTAATATGTGTTGTAGTGATCATTTTATACTAATGCTGTTTGATATCTAACCGTTGTTTGTGTGTTATAGCGACCCAAGTTATACTAAAGCGAAATGATAACTAACAGTTGTTTGTGTGTTGTTGTGTATCACGTTTTACTAGATTAAAATGCTATATGATATCTTACAGTTGTTTCTGTATTGTAGTGTACCACGTTATAATAATGCTTTATGATATCTAGCTGTTCTTTGTGTATTGTAGTGTACCACGTTATACTTATACTTTATGATATCTCCTCTCTTGTTTGTAGGTTGAAGTGTACAATACATGTATTTTTCTATGAAATTGTTGTTTGTGTGTTGTCGTTTATCATGTTATACTAATGCTATATGATATTTAACAGTTGAAAGCGTATTATAGTGATTGACGTTATACTAATGCTGTATGAAATTTAACTGTTGTTTGTGTGTTGTAGTGTACCACGTTACACTAATGCTATATGATATCTAAATGTTCTTTGTGTGTTGTAGATTTTTACGTTTTTATAATGCTATATGATTCCTAACAGTGGTTTGTGTAGTTTAGTGTATTACGTTATACTTATGCTATATGATATATCCTCAGTTTTTTGTAGGTTGTAGTGTACAAAGTTATACTAATGCTATATGATATCTAACTGTTGTTTGTGTGTTGTAGTGTATCATGTTATACTAATGCGATATGATATCTAACAGTTGAGTGCGTATTAAAGTGTTTGTTGTGTTGTTGTGTATCACGTTTTACTAAATTAAATGCTATACGATATTTAACAGTTATTTCTGTATTGTTGTGTACTACGTTACACTAATGCTTTATGATATCTAACTGTTCTTTTTGTGTTGTAGTATATCACGTTTTTATAATGCTATATGATATCTAAGGGTAGTTTGTGTAGTGTAGTGTTTCACGTTATACTTATACTATATGATTTGTCCTCTGTTGTGTGTAGGTTCTAGTGTACAATACATGTATTATACTAATGTTATATGGTATGTAATTGTTGTTTGTGTGTTCTAGTGTACAATACATGTATTATACTAATGTTATATGGTATGTAATTGTTGTTTGTGTGTTCTAGTGTACAATACATGTATTATACTAATGTTATATGGTATGTAATTGTTGTTTGTGTATTGGTAGTATATCAAGTGATAAAAATGCTATATGGTATCTAACACTTACTGTTTTTGTATTGTAGTTTATCATGTTATACTAATGCTATATGATATCGGATATCTATCTGTTATTTTTGTGTTGTTGTGTTCCACGTTAAACTAATGTTATAAGATATATAACTGGTGTGAGTACCACTTTATACTAATGCTATATCATATCTAACAGTTGTTTGTCTATTGCAGTGTATCACGTTACGATATCTAACAGATGTTTTCCGTATTGTAGTTTTACACGTTATAATAATGCTATATGATATCTAAAAGTTGTTTGTGTAATGCACTTTTTCACGTTATAATAATGCCATATGATATCTAACAGTTGTTTGTGTATTGTAGTGTATTATTACATGTATACTAATGCTATATGAAATCTAACTTTTGTTTTTGTTGTAGTTGTTGTTGTAGTGTATGATGTTATACTAATGCTATATGATATCTAACTGTTGTTTTTTGTATTTTAGTGTATCATGTGATAATAATGCTATATGATATCTATCAGTTGAATATGTGTTTTAATGTACCACGTTATACTAATGCTATATGATATCTAACAGTTGTTTGCGTACTGTAGTTTAACACGTTATACTAATGCTTTATAATATCTAACAGTTGTTTGTATATTATAGTGTATCCCGTTATACTAATGCTATGTGATATCTAACTGTTGTTTTGTGTTTTGTAGTGTACCATGAGACATAGCTTTTTGTTGATTCATGTCTTACGGTATGTAAGACATAAAAAATGTAAGTCTGATATGATTGCTTATTGTTTTCAATTGGAAAATCGATATTCGATCTTCCAGCGGGAATACATTCTATGTCCCTTTATATATTTATAGTAATCTAACTAAATACTCTAACAAATCGGGCGGGGCAACTGCAGGATGCATTGACCTTTGGCATCGTGTCGAAAGGTCATTCATCTACTGGTATCGTGAGTGGGGAGTTATGAATCACTAGCAATGTAATTTCATTTGTGCTTTACAGCACAATGAACACTAAGGCACAGCAGTTAGTATTGATTCGGAACTCAAGAATAGCCGTTGCAATTTAGTTTGATATTCGTTTTTCATCTTTTGGTATTTAAGTATATAACTCTTTTATATTTGAGGCTAAAAAGTTTAGGGTTATGGTAAGTTTCAAGTTAAATACCGAAAGACGAATGTCTAACTAACTTCAGTCTAACTTATCAGACCCTCATTGCAACGATGTATGTAATACAGGGAGTCCTCCAATGGAGAAGATATAAACAAAAATAGCTCTTTGCTAGGAACTTTTAGCCACCTGACCTTTATCCACAGAAACTTAATTCTACAGTCTAAACAGGCCAAATCATCAATATATGATTGGATCTGCAATTGCAATAATTAAGTTTGAAATTTAACAATGCAAGTAACTAGAGCGCAATAGTTTAAGTAGATCGCAGAACTTCAAATCCGGCGTTTGGTGTTCACCCAAAGCGGTGTGCATTACGTTCTTCGTGACCAATTTGACCTACGACACAGTGTCTATAGGTTAACTGACCGTCGTAACACCACTGAAATACTGTTGAAAAACAACGAAACAAGCCAAACAACGTAAATTTGCATGATACGATATAAACAAAAACAAAGTGTATATATATAATTAAAACTCAAAAGCAAGTAAAAACGAAATACATATAATGATATTCTCAAAATCCTAACGTCGGTTATGCCTATACGAGATTCTATCGATTTTATACCAACCACAAATTGTGTCTTAAATAAGAAAGAGCAAGGCATTGGCGCAAGATGAATGTGTGATTATATTTCGAATAATCTGTTTTAAATCACTGACAGAACTGGCATAGAACACAGATAGGCGACAGGGCGATATTACTAAAGCGGTCAAGGGTGAGATAATGCCTTGGCGTCGGTGTTTTGCTCACAATTCCATGAAACAATCTCAAGTGCCGTGAACGAGGATTCAACCTGGTTCCCATGGAATAATGATCCACTGGACTAATCCCAACCCCACACACCAACTTCAGTGTCAGGGATGGGGATTACTAACCAATTTGATAAAGATTATATTTTTACTTAACTTTACATGTTTTTACGATGATAAAACAGTGCGACATTTAGCATTGGGTTTGCGACATTTAACGTTGCCACAATGCCCTTCCAAAGCTTTTAACGTCCATATTATACTGGTATATTTTGGGATAATATCTGAAACTGAATTTACTTGTAAACATAATTCTCAAAAGACAATGTTCTGTGTTAAAAATATGGTAAATATGGCCAAAATGTGATGACAGACGTTATTTTTCGATAAAATTTCTAAGGGGCGGCAAATCATAGAGGGCATTTTAAATACGAGCAAAGTGAATATATTCTATTCCACATACACATGTTCCACTGAAATTTTACTTAAGTTTGATATGATTTTAAGATGATGTATATATGTTCGCAATTTTTCTAAAACAAATAAATCAATCAAAATCGTTTCAATTATGTCTTTCAAATAGCGTTGCCGGACAATACCATTTTTTTCTATGGGAAAATTCATCAAGTTCAATCTAGTAAAACAATGAAAATATACATATATAGTTTTATTGCAATACTTCTTCATCTTCACTGTTCAGTCTGACTTTATTGACAAGTTGTCGGGGTTTTTTCCGGGACATTTAGCATGTGCGTGTTATTAAATTTATTGTAATTAATAAAAATAAAACGCGTGTTACCGGAAATGATGTCATTTTATCCAGTAAATAAAATTGACGTCTGTCTTTTCGCGCCTTTTATAAACAAAGTATTCTAGGTCGGGACCCATGTTAAATGTTACGCTGGGACATGGGGAAAATGACGTTAAATATGACTTATTGTCAAATTAAAGTATATTGATCATGTCAACAGCATATGTGAAGATCGTTTCACGACCTTTTATATGATATGTAGTAAGTATAATTCCAAAACGATCTGATTGACGGTCACAACATCCGTCATAGCGGCTGTATAATGTTGCCCTGAACTTTGGCCCTGGGTTATTATTTCTAGTATTTTGGGATCATTGGATTCGGACTAAATTGCCCAAGAAAGAAATGCTTGAGTTGCTGCGAGGGGCGTGTGGGATGTCACCATCAAGATGAACACACAATAAAACTAAGTTGTCTACATATTTTGTTATCGTCGATATCTGGGTTCCGAAAGGATCCATTTGTCAGCTAAATTCTGTATAAGTTATGATGATTTTATAGGAACAGAAAACCACCACTCATAAAACTCTGCGTTCTCTCAGGATCTCCCCTTGTCAATAATTGCCGTGGAAACATTCGTTACACTTCAATAGGGAAACGTATACATTTAAAATAAAATACACTAATGTTTATTTACTGTTCATTGACCTCAAGAAACAATTATTTATGATGGTTTGTGTATTGTATTATACCACGTTATACTAATGCTATACGATATCTAACTGTTCTTTAATATGTGTTGTAGTGATCATTTTATACTAATGCTGTTTGGTATCTAACCGTTGTTTGTGTGTTATAGCGACCCAAGTTATACTATATTTGAGGCTAAAAAGTTTAGGGTTATGGTAAGTTTCAAGTTAAATACCGAAAGACGAATGTCTAACTAACTTCAGTCTAACTTATCAGACCCTCATTGCAACGATGTATGTAATACAGGGAGTCCTCCAATGGAGAAGATATAAACAAAAATAGCTCTTTGCTAGGAACTTTTAGCCACCTGACCTTTATCCACAGAAACTTAATTCTACAGTCTAAACAGGCCAAATCATCAATATATGATTGGATCTGCAATTGCAATAATTAAGTTTGAAATTTAACAATGCAAGTAACTAGAGCGCAATAGTTTAAGTAGATCGCAGAACTTCAAATCCGGCGTTTGGTGTTCACCCAAAGCGGTGTGCATTACGTTCTTCGTGACCGATTTGACCTACGACACAGTGTCTATAGGTTAACTGACTATAGGTTAACACCACTGAAATACTGTCGAAAAACAACGATACAAGCCAAACAACGTAAATTTGCATGATACGATATAAACAAAAACAAAGTGTATATATAATTAAAACTCAAAAGCAAGTAAAAACGAAATACATATAATGATATTCTCAAAATCCTAACGTCGGTTATGCCTATACGAGATTCTATCGATTTTATACCAACCACAAATTGTGTCTTAAATAAGAAAGAGCAAGGCATTGGCGCAAGATGAATGTGTGATTATATTTCGAATAATCTGTTTTAAATCACTGACAGAACTGGCATAGAACACAGATAGGCGACAGGGCGATATTACTAAAGCGGTCAAGGGTGAGATAATGCCTTGGCGTCGGTGTTTTGCTCACAATTCCATGAAACAATCTCAAGTGCCGTGAACGAGGATTCAACCTGGTTCCCATGGAATAATGATCCACTGGACTAATCCCAACCCCACACACCAACTTCAGTGTCAGGGATGGGGATTACTAACGAATTTGATAAAGATTATATTTTTACTTAACTATACATGTTTTTACGATGATAAAACAGTGCGACATTTAGCATTGGGTTTGCGACATTTAACGTTGCCACAATGCCCTTCCAAAGCTTTTAACGTCCATATTATACTGGTATATTTTGGGATAATATCTGAAACTGAATTTACTTGTAAACATAATTCTCAAAAGACAATGTTCTGTGTTAAAAATATGGTAAATATGGCCAAAATGTGATGACAGACGTTATTTTTCGATAAAATTTCTAATGGGCGGCAAATCATAGAGGGCATTTTAAATACGAGCAAAGTGAATATATTCTATTCCACATACACATGTTCCACTGAAATTTTACTTAAGTTTGATATGATTTTAAGATGATGTATATATGTTCGCAATTTTTCTAAAACAAATAAATCAATCAAAATCGTTTCAATTATGTCTTTCAAATAGCGTTGCCGGACAATACCATTTTTTTCTATGGGAAAATTCATCAAGTTCAATCTAGTAAAACAATGAAAATATACATATATAGTTTTATTGCAATACTTCTTCATCTTCACTGTTCAGTCTGACTTTATTGACAAGTTGTCGGGGTTTTTTCCGGGACATTTAGCATGTGCGTGTTATTAAATTTATTGTAATTAATAAAAATAAAACGCGTGTTACCGGAAATGATGTCATTTTATCCAGTAAATAAAATCGACGTCTGTCTTTTCGCGCCTTTTATAAACAAAGTATTCTAGGTCGGGACCCATGTTAAATGTTACGCTGGGACATGGGGAAAATGACGTTAAATATGACTTATTGTCAAATTAAAGTATATTGATCATGTCAACAGCATATGTGAAGATCGTTTCACGACCTTTTATATGATATGTAGTAAGTATAATTCCAAAACGATCTGATTGACGGTCACAACATCCGTCATAGCGGCTGTATAATGTTGCCCTGAACTTTGGCCCTGGGTTATTATTTCTAGTATTTTGGGATCATTGGATTCGGACTAAATTGCCCAAGAAAGAAATGCTTGAGTTGCTGCGAGGGGCGTGTGGGATGTCACCATCAAGATGAACACACAATAAAACTAAGTTGTCTACATATTTTGTTATCGTCGATATCTGGGTTCCGAAAGGATCCATTTGTCAGCTAAATTCTGTATAAGTTATGATGATTTTATAGGAACAGAAAACCACCACTCATAAAACTCTGCGTTCTCTCAGGATCTCCCCTTGTCAATAATTGCCGTGGAAACATTCGTTACACTTCAATAGGGAAACGTATACATTTAAAATAAAATACACTAATGTTTATTTACTGTTCATTGACGTCAAGAAACAATTATTTATGATGGTTTGTGTATTGTATTATACCACGTTATACTAATGCTATACGATATCTAACTGTTCTTTAATATGTGTTGTAGTGATCATTTTATACTAATGCTGTTTGATATCTAACCGTTGTTTGTGTGTTATAGCGACCCAAGTTATACTAAAGCGAAATGATAACTAACAGTTGTTTGTGTGTTGTTGTGTATCACGTTTTACTAGATTAAAATGCTATATGATATCTTACAGTTGTTTCTGTATTGTAGTGTACCACGTTATAATAATGCTTTATGATATCTAGCTGTTCTTTGTGTATTGTAGTGTACCACGTTATACTTATACTTTATGATATCTCCTCTCTTGTTTGTAGGTTGAAGTGTACAATACATGTATTTTTCTATGAAATTGTTGTTTGTGTGTTGTCGTTTATCATGTTATACTAATGCTTTATGATATTTAACAGTTGAAAGCGTATTATAGTGATTGACGTTATTCTAATGCTGTATGAAATTTAACTGTTGTTTGTGTGTTGTAGTGTACCACGTTACACTAATGCTATATGATATCTAAATGTTCTTTGTGTGTTGTAGATTTTTACGTTTTTATAATGCTATATGATTCCTAACAGTGGTTTGTGTAGTTTAGTGTATTACGTTATACTTATGCTATATGATATATCCTCAGTTTTTTGTAGGTTGTAGTGTACAAAGTTATACTAATGCTATATGATATCTAACTGTTGTTTGTGTGTTGTAGTGTATCATGTTATACTAATGCGATATGATATCTAACAGTTGAGTGCGTATTAAAGTGTTTGTTGTGTTGTTGTGCATCACGTTTTACTAAATTAAATGCTATACGATATTTAACAGTTATTTCTGTATTGTTGTGTACTACGTTACACTAATGCTTTATGATATCTAACTGTTCTTTTTTGTGTTGTAGTATATCACGTTTTTATAATGCTATATGATATCTAAGGGTAGTTTGTGTAGTGTAGTGTTTCACGTTATACTTATACTATATGATTTGTCCTCTGTTGTGTGTAGGTTCTAGTGTACAATACATGTATTATACTAATGTTATATGGTATGTAATTGTTGTTTGTGTGTTCTAGTGTACAATACATGTATTATACTAATGTTATATGGTATGTAATTGTTGTTTGTGTGTTCTAGTGTACAATACATGTATTATACTAATGTTATATGGTATGTAATTGTTGTTTGTGTATTGGTAGTATATCAAGTGATAAAAATGCTATATGGTATCTAACACTTACTGTTTTTGTATTGTAGTTTATCATGTTATACTAATGCTATATGATATCGGATATCTATCTGTTATTTTTGTGTTGTTGTGTTCCACGTTAAACTAATGTTATAAGATATATAACTGGTGTGAGTACCACTTTATACTAATGCTATATCATATCTAACAGTTGTTTGTCTATTGCAGTGTATCACGTTACGATATCTAACAGATGTTTTCCGTATTGTAGTTTTACACGTTATAATAATGCTATATGATATCTAAAAGTTGTTTGTGTAATGCACTTTTTCACGTTATAATAATGCCATATGATATCTAACAGTTGTTTGTGTATTGTAGTGTATTATTACATGTATACTAATGCTATATGAAATCTAACTTTTGTTTTTGTTGTAGTTGTTGTTGTAGTGTATGATGTTATACTAATGCTATATGATATCTAACTGTTGTTTTTTGTATTTTAGTGTATCATGTGATAATAATGCTATATGATATCTATCAGTTGAATATGTGTTTTAATGTACCACGTTATACTAATGCTATATGATATCTAACAGTTGTTTGCGTACTGTAGTTTAACACGTTATACTAATGCTTTATAATATCTAACAGTTGTTTGTATATTATAGTGTATCCCGTTATACTAATGCTATGTGATATCTAACTGTTGTTTTGTGTTTTGTAGTGTACCATGAGACATAGCTTTTTGTTGATTCATGTCTTACGGTATGTAAGACATAAAAAATGTAAGTCTGATATGATTGCTTATTGTTTTCAATTGGAAAATCGATATTCGATCTTCCAGCGGGAATACATTCTATGTCCCTTTATATATTTATAGTAATCTAACTAAATACTCTAACAAATCGGGCGGGGCAACTGCAGGATGCATTGACCTTTGGCATCGTGTCGAAAGGTCATTCATCTACTGGTATCGTGAGTGGGGAGTTATGAATCACTAGCAATGTAATTTCATTTGTGCTTTACAGCACAATGAACACTAAGGCACAGCAGTTAGTATTGATTCGGAACTCAAGAATAGCCGTTGCAATTTAGTTTGATATTCGTTTTTCATCTTTTGGTATTTAAGTATATAACTCTTTTATATTTGAGGCTAAAAAGTTTAGGGTTATGGTAAGTTTCAAGTTAAATACCGAAAGACGAATGTCTAACTAACTTCAGTCTAACTTATCAGACCCTCATTGCAACGATGTATGTAATACAGGGAGTCCTCCAATGGAGAAGATATAAACAAAAATAGCTCTTTGCTAGGAACTTTTAGCCACCTGACCTTTATCCACAGAAACTTAATTCTACAGTCTAAACAGGCCAAATCATCAATATATGATTGGATCTGCAATTGCAATAATTAAGTTTGAAATTTAACAATGCAAGTAACTAGAGCGCAATAGTTTAAGTAGATCGCAGAACTTCAAATCCGGCGTTTGGTGTTCACCCAAAGCGGTGTGCATTACGTTCTTCGTGACCAATTTGACCTACGACACAGTGTCTATAGGTTAACTGACCGTCGTAACACCACTGAAATACTGTTGAAAAACAACGAAACAAGCCAAACAACGTAAATTTGCATGATACGATATAAACAAAAACAAAGTGTATATATATAATTAAAACTCAAAAGCAAGTAAAAACGAAATACATATAATGATATTCTCAAAATCCTAACGTCGGTTATGCCTATACGAGATTCTATCGATTTTATACCAACCACAAATTGTGTCTTAAATAAGAAAGAGCAAGGCATTGGCGCAAGATGAATGTGTGATTATATTTCGAATAATCTGTTTTAAATCACTGACAGAACTGGCATAGAACACAGATAGGCGACAGGGCGATATTACTAAAGCGGTCAAGGGTGAGATAATGCCTTGGCGTCGGTGTTTTGCTCACAATTCCATGAAACAATCTCAAGTGCCGTGAACGAGGATTCAACCTGGTTCCCATGGAATAATGATCCACTGGACTAATCCCAACCCCACACACCAACTTCAGTGTCAGGGATGGGGATTACTAACCAATTTGATAAAGATTATATTTTTACTTAACTTTACATGTTTTTACGATGATAAAACAGTGCGACATTTAGCATTGGGTTTGCGACATTTAACGTTGCCACAATGCCCTTCCAAAGCTTTTAACGTCCATATTATACTGGTATATTTTGGGATAATATCTGAAACTGAATTTACTTGTAAACATAATTCTCAAAAGACAATGTTCTGTGTTAAAAATATGGTAAATATGGCCAAAATGTGATGACAGACGTTATTTTTCGATAAAATTTCTAAGGGGCGGCAAATCATAGAGGGCATTTTAAATACGAGCAAAGTGAATATATTCTATTCCACATACACATGTTCCACTGAAATTTTACTTAAGTTTGATATGATTTTAAGATGATGTATATATGTTCGCAATTTTTCTAAAACAAATAAATCAATCAAAATCGTTTCAATTATGTCTTTCAAATAGCGTTGCCGGACAATACCATTTTTTTCTATGGGAAAATTCATCAAGTTCAATCTAGTAAAACAATGAAAATATACATATATAGTTTTATTGCAATACTTCTTCATCTTCACTGTTCAGTCTGACTTTATTGACAAGTTGTCGGGGTTTTTTCCGGGACATTTAGCATGTGCGTGTTATTAAATTTATTGTAATTAATAAAAATAAAACGCGTGTTACCGGAAATGATGTCATTTTATCCAGTAAATAAAATCGACGTCTGTCTTTTCGCGCCTTTTATAAACAAAGTATTCTAGGTCGGGACCCATGTTAAATGTTACGCTGGGACATGGGGAAAATGACGTTAAATATGACTTATTGTCAAATTAAAGTATATTGATCATGTCAACAGCATATGTGAAGATCGTTTCACGACCTTTTATATGATATGTAGTAAGTATAATTCCAAAACGATCTGATTGACGGTCACAACATCCGTCATAGCGGCTGTATAATGTTGCCCTGAACTTTGGCCCTGGGTTATTATTTCTAGTATTTTGGGATCATTGGATTCGGACTAAATTGCCCAAGAAAGAAATGCTTGAGTTGCTGCGAGGGGCGTGTGGGATGTCACCATCAAGATGAACACACAATAAAACTAAGTTGTCTACATATTTTGTTATCGTCGATATCTGGGTTCCGAAAGGATCCATTTGTCAGCTAAATTCTGTATAAGTTATGATGATTTTATAGGAACAGAAAACCACCACTCATAAAACTCTGCGTTCTCTCAGGATCTCCCCTTGTCAATAATTGCCGTGGAAACATTCGTTACACTTCAATAGGGAAACGTATACATTTAAAATAAAATACACTAATGTTTATTTACTGTTCATTGACGTCAAGAAACAATTATTTATGATGGTTTGTGTATTGTATTATACCACGTTATACTAATGCTATACGATATCTAACTGTTCTTTAATATGTGTTGTAGTGATCATTTTATACTAATGCTGTTTGATATCTAACCGTTGTTTGTGTGTTATAGCGACCCAAGTTATACTAAAGCGAAATGATAACTAACAGTTGTTTGTGTGTTGTTGTGTATCACGTTTTACTAGATTAAAATGCTATATGATATCTTACAGTTGTTTCTGTATTGTAGTGTACCACGTTATAATAATGCTTTATGATATCTAGCTGTTCTTTGTGTATTGTAGTGTACCACGTTATACTTATACTTTATGATATCTCCTCTCTTGTTTGTAGGTTGAAGTGTACAATACATGTATTTTTCTATGAAATTGTTGTTTGTGTGTTGTCGTTTATCATGTTATACTAATGCTATATGATATTTAACAGTTGAAAGCGTATTATAGTGATTGACGTTATACTAATGCTGTATGAAATTTAACTGTTGTTTGTGTGTTGTAGTGTACCACGTTACACTAATGCTATATGATATCTAAATGTTCTTTGTGTGTTGTAGATTTTTACGTTTTTATAATGCTATATGATTCCTAACAGTGGTTTGTGTAGTTTAGTGTATTACGTTATACTTATGCTATATGATATATCCTCAGTTTTTTGTAGGTTGTAGTGTACAAAGTTATACTAATGCTATATGATATCTAACTGTTGTTTGTGTGTTGTAGTGTATCATGTTATACTAATGCGATATGATATCTAACAGTTGAGTGCGTATTAAAGTGTTTGTTGTGTTGTTGTGCATCACGTTTTACTAAATTAAATGCTATGATATCTAACAGCTGTTTGTGTGTTTTTGTGTATCACGTTTTACTAAATTAAATGCTATACGATATTTAACAGTTATTTCTGTATTGTTGTGTACTACGTTACACTAATGCTTTATGATATCTAACTGTTCTTTTTGTGTTGTAGTATATCACGTTTTTATAATGCTATATGATATCTAAGGGTAGTTTGTGTAGTGTAGTGTTTCACGTTATACTTATACTATATGATTTGTCCTCTGTTGTGTGTAGGTTCTAGTGTACAATACATGTATTATACTAATGTTATATGGTATGTAATTGTTGTTTGTGTGTTCTAGTGTACAATACATGTATTATACTAATGTTATATGGTATGTAATTGTTGTTTGTGTGTTCTAGTGTACAATACATGTATTATACTAATGTTATATGGTATGTAATTGTTGTTTGTGTATTGGTAGTATATCAAGTGATAAAAATGCTATATGGTATCTAACACTTACTGTTTTTGTATTGTAGTTTATCATGTTATACTAATGCTATATGATATCGGATATCTATCTGTTATTTTTGTGTTGTTGTGTTCCACGTTAAACTAATGTTATAAGATATATAACTGGTGTGAGTACCACTTTATACTAATGCTATATCATATCTAACAGTTGTTTGTCTATTGCAGTGTATCACGTTACGATATCTAACAGATGTTTTCCGTATTGTAGTTTTACACGTTATAATAATGCTATATGATATCTAAAAGTTGTTTGTGTAATGCACTTTTTCACGTTATAATAATGCCATATGATATCTAACAGTTGTTTGTGTATTGTAGTGTATTATTACATGTATACTAATGCTATATGAAATCTAACTTTTGTTTTTGTTGTAGTTGTTGTTGTAGTGTATGATGTTATACTAATGCTATATGATATCTAACTGTTGTTTTTTGTATTTTAGTGTATCATGTGATAATAATGCTATATGATATCTATCAGTTGAATATGTGTTTTAATGTACCACGTTATACTAATGCTATATGATATCTAACAGTTGTTTGCGTACTGTAGTTTAACACGTTATACTAATGCTTTATAATATCTAACAGTTGTTTGTATATTATAGTGTATCCCGTTATACTAATGCTATGTGATATCTAACTGTTGTTTTGTGTTTTGTAGTGTACCATGAGACATAGCTTTTTGTTGATTCATGTCTTACGGTATGTAAGACATAAAAAATGTAAGTCTGATATGATTGCTTATTGTTTTCAATTGGAAAATCGATATTCGATCTTCCAGCGGGAATACATTCTATGTCCCTTTATATATTTATAGTAATCTAACTAAATACTCTAACAAATCGGGCGGGGCAACTGCAGGATGCATTGACCTTTGGCATCGTGTCGAAAGGTCATTCATCTACTGGTATCGTGAGTGGGGAGTTATGAATCACTAGCAATGTAATTTCATTTGTGCTTTACAGCACAATGAACACTAAGGCACAGCAGTTAGTATTGATTCGGAACTCAAGAATAGCCGTTGCAATTTAGTTTGATATTCGTTTTTCATCTTTTGGTATTTAAGTATATAACTCTTTTATATTTGAGGCTAAAAAGTTTAGGGTTATGGTAAGTTTCAAGTTAAATACCGAAAGACGAATGTCTAACTAACTTCAGTCTAACTTATCAGACCCTCATTGCAACGATGTATGTAATACAGGGAGTCCTCCAATGGAGAAGATATAAACAAAAATAGCTCTTTGCTAGGAACTTTTAGCCACCTGACCTTTATCCACAGAAACTTAATTCTACAGTCTAAACAGGCCAAATCATCAATATATGATTGGATCTGCAATTGCAATAATTAAGTTTGAAATTTAACAATGCAAGTAACTAGAGCGCAATAGTTTAAGTAGATCGCAGAACTTCAAATCCGGCGTTTGGTGTTCACCCAAAGCGGTGTGCATTACGTTCTTCGTGACCAATTTGACCTACGACACAGTGTCTATAGGTTAACTGACCGTCGTAACACCACTGAAATACTGTTGAAAAACAACGAAACAAGCCAAACAACGTAAATTTGCATGATACGATATAAACAAAAACAAAGTGTATATATATAATTAAAACTCAAAAGCAAGTAAAAACGAAATACATATAATGATATTCTCAAAATCCTAACGTCGGTTATGCCTATACGAGATTCTATCGATTTTATACCAACCACAAATTGTGTCTTAAATAAGAAAGAGCAAGGCATTGGCGCAAGATGAATGTGTGATTATATTTCGAATAATCTGTTTTAAATCACTGACAGAACTGGCATAGAACACAGATAGGCGACAGGGCGATATTACTAAAGCGGTCAAGGGTGAGATAATGCCTTGGCGTCGGTGTTTTGCTCACAATTCCATGAAACAATCTCAAGTGCCGTGAACGAGGATTCAACCTGGTTCCCATGGAATAATGATCCACTGGACTAATCCCAACCCCACACACCAACTTCAGTGTCAGGGATGGGGATTACTAACCAATTTGATAAAGATTATATTTTTACTTAACTTTATGATGATAAAACAGTGCGACATTTAGCATTGGGTTTGCGACATTTAACGTTGCCACAATGCCCTTCCAAAGCTTTTAACGTCCATATTATACTGGTATATTTTGGGATAATATCTGAAACTGAATTTACTTGTAAACATAATTCTCAAAAGACAATGTTCTGTGTTAAAAATATGGTAAATATGGCCAAAATGTGATGACAGACGTTATTTTTCGATAAAATTTCTAAGGGGCGGCAAATCATAGAGGGCATTTTAAATACGAGCAAAGTGAATATATTCTATTCCACATACACATGTTCCACTGAAATTTTACTTAAGTTTGATATGATTTTAAGATGATGTATATATGTTCGCAATTTTTCTAAAACAAATAAATCAATCAAAATCGTTTCAATTATGTCTTTCAAATAGCGTTGCCGGACAATACCATTTTTTTCTATGGGAAAATTCATCAAGTTCAATCTAGTAAAACAATGAAAATATACATATATAGTTTTATTGCAATACTTCTTCATCTTCACTGTTCAGTCTGACTTTATTGACAAGTTGTCGGGGTTTTTTCCGGGACATTTAGCATGTGCGTGTTATTAAATTTATTGTAATTAATAAAAATAAAACGCGTGTTACCGGAAATGATGTCATTTTATCCAGTAAATAAAATTGACGTCTGTCTTTTCGCGCCTTTTATAAACAAAGTATTCTAGGTCGGGACCCATGTTAAATGTTACGCTGGGACATGGGGAAAATGACGTTAAATATGACTTATTGTCAAATTAAAGTATATTGATCATGTCAACAGCATATGTGAAGATCGTTTCACGACCTTTTATATGATATGTAGTAAGTATAATTCCAAAACGATCTGATTGACGGTCACAACATCCGTCATAGCGGCTGTATAATGTTGCCCTGAACTTTGGCCCTGGGTTATTATTTCTAGTATTTTGGGATCATTGGATTCGGACTAAATTGC
The DNA here is from genome assembly GCA_029582155.1 of Panopea generosa. Classification (NCBI taxonomy): domain Eukaryota; kingdom Metazoa; phylum Mollusca; class Bivalvia; order Adapedonta; family Hiatellidae; genus Panopea; species Panopea generosa. Next base: position 58,582,956 of record CM055894.1, on the reverse strand, counting down.
CCAAGAAAGAAATGCTTGAGTTGCTGCGAGGGGCGTGTGGGATGTCACCATCAAGATGAACACACAATAAAACTAAGTTGTCTACATATTTTGTTATCGTCGATATCTGGGTTCCGAAAGGATCCATTTGTCAGCTAAATTCTGTATAAGTTATGATGATTTTATAGGAACAGAAAACCACCACTCATAAAACTCTGCGTTCTCTCAGGATCTCCCCTTGTCAATAATTGCCGTGGAAACATTCGTTACACTTCAATAGGGAAACGTATACATTTAAAATAAAATACACTAATGTTTATTTACTGTTCATTGACGTCAAGAAACAATTATTTATGATGGTTTGTGTATTGTATTATACCACGTTATACTAATGCTATACGATATCTAACTGTTCTTTAATATGTGTTGTAGTGATCATTTTATACTAATGCTGTTTGATATCTAACCGTTGTTTGTGTGTTATAGCGACCCAAGTTATACTAAAGCGAAATGATAACTAACAGTTGTTTGTGTGTTGTTGTGTATCACGTTTTACTAGATTAAAATGCTATATGATATCTTACAGTTGTTTCTGTATTGTAGTGTACCACGTTATAATAATGCTTTATGATATCTAGCTGTTCTTTGTGTATTGTAGTGTACCACGTTATACTTATACTTTATAATATCTCCTCTCTTGTTTGTAGGTTGAAGTGTACGATACATGTATTTTTCTATGAAATTGTTGTTTGTGTGTTGTCGTTTATCATGTTATACTAATGCTATATGATATTTAACAGTTGAAAGCGTATTATAGTGATTGACGTTATACTAATGCTGTATGAAATTTAACTGTTGTTTGTGTGTTGTAGTGTACCACGTTACACTAATGCTATATGATATCTAAATGTTCTTTGTGTGTTGTAGATTTTTACGTTTTTATAATGCTATATGATTCCTAACAGTGGTTTGTGTAGTTTAGTGTATTACGTTATACTTATGCTATATGATATATCCTCAGTTTTTTGTAGGTTGTAGTGTACAAAGTTATACTAATGCTATATGATATCTAACTGTTGTTTGTGTGTTGTAGTGTATCATGTTATACTAATGCGATATGATATCTAACAGTTGAGTGCGTATTAAAGTGTTTGTTGTGTTGTTGTGCATCACGTTTTACTAAATTAAATGCTATATGATATCTAACAGCTGTTTGTGTGTTTTTGTGTATCACGTTTTACTAAATTAAATGCTATACGATATTTAACAGTTATTTCTGTATTGTTGTGTACTACGTTACACTAATGCTTTATGATATCTAACTGTTCTTTTTGTGTTGTAGTATATCACGTTTTTATAATGCTATATGATATCTAAGGGTAGTTTGTGTAGTGTAGTGTTTCACGTTATACTTATACTATATGATTTGTCCTCTGTTGTGTGTAGGTTCTAGTGTACAATACATGTATTATACTAATGTTATATGGTATGTAATTGTTGTTTGTGTGTTCTAGTGTACAATACATGTATTATACTAATGTTATATGGTATGTAATTGTTGTTTGTGTATTGGTAGTATATCAAGTGATAAAAATGCTATATGGTATCTAACACTTACTGTTTTTGTATTGTAGTTTATCATGTTATACTAATGCTATATGATATCGGATATCTATCTGTTATTTTTGTGTTGTTGTGTTCCACGTTAAACTAATGTTATAAGATCGTGTCGAAAGGTCATTCATCTACTGGTATCGTGAGTGGGGAGTTATGAATCACTAGCAATGTAATTTCATTTGTGCTTTACAGCACAATGAACACTAAGGCACAGCAGTTAGTATTGATTCGGAACTCAAGAATAGCCGTTGCAATTTAGTTTGATATTCGTTTTTCATCTTTTGGTATTTAAGTATATAACTCTTTTATATTTGAGGCTAAAAAGTTTAGGGTTATGGTAAGTTTCAAGTTAAATACCGAAAGACGAATGTCTAACTAACTTCAGTCTAACTTATCAGACCCTCATTGCAACGATGTATGTAATACAGGGAGTCCTCCAATGGAGAAGATATAAACAAAAATAGCTCTTTGCTAGGAACTTTTAGCCACCTGACCTTTATCCACAGAAACTTAATTCTACAGTCTAAACAGGCCAAATCATCAATATATGATTGGATCTGCAATTGCAATAATTAAGTTTGAAATTTAACAATGCAAGTAACTAGAGCGCAATAGTTTAAGTAGATCGCAGAACTTCAAATCCGGCGTTTGGTGTTCACCCAAAGCGGTGTGCATTACGTTCTTCGTGACCAATTTGACCTACGACACAGTGTCTATAGGTTAACTGACCGTCGTAATACCACTGAAATACTGTTGAAAAACAACGAAACAAGCCAAACAACGTAAATTTGCATGATACGATATAAACAAAAACAAAGTGTATATATATAATTAAAACTCAAAAGCAAGTAAAAACGAAATACATATAATGATATTCTCAAAATCCTAACGTCGGTTATGCCTATACGAGATTCTATCGATTTTATACCAACCACAAATTGTGTCTTAAATAAGAAAGAGCAAGGCATTGGCGCAAGATGAATGTGTGATTATATTTCGAATAATCTGTTTTAAATCACTGACAGAACTGGCATAGAACACAGATAGGCGACAGGGCGATATTACTAAAGCGGTCAAGGGTGAGATAATGCCTTGGCGTCGGTGTTTTGCTCACAATTCCATGAAACAATCTCAAGTGCCGTGAACGAGGATTCAACCTGGTTCCCATGGAATAATGATCCACTGGACTAATCCCAACCCCACACACCAACTTCAGTGTCAGGGATGGGGATTACTAACCGAATTTGATAAAGATTATATTTTTACTTAACTTTACATGTTTTTACGATGATAAAACAGTGCGACATTTAGCATTGGGTTTGCGACATTTAACGTTGCCACGTTGCCCTTCCAAAGCTTTTAACGTCCATATTATACTGGTATATTTTGGGATAATATCTGAAACTGAATTTACTTGTAAACATAATTCTCAAAAGACAATGTTCTGTGTTAAAAATATGGTAAATATGGCCAAAATGTGATGACAGACGTTATTTTTCGATAAAATTTCTAAGGGGCGGCAAGTCATAGAGGGCATTTTAAATACGAGCAAAGTGAATATATTCTATTCCACATACACATGTTCCACTGAAATTTTACTTAAGTTTGATATGATTTTAAGATGATGTATATATGTTCGCAATTTTTCTAAAACAAATAAATCAATCAAAATCGTTTCAATTATGTCTTTCAAATAGCGTTGCCGGACAATACCATTTTTTTCTATGGGAAAATTCATCAAGTTCAATCTAGTAAAACAATGAAAATATACATATATAGTTTTATTGCAATACTTCTTCATCTTCACTGTTCAGTCTGACTTTATTGACAAGTTGTCGGGGTTTTTTCCGGGACATTTAGCATGTGCGTGTTATTAAATTTATTGTAATTAATAAAAATAAAACGCGTGTTACCGGAAATGATGTCATTTTATCCAGTAAATAAAATCGACGTCTGTCTTTTCGCGCCTTTTATAAACAAAGTATTCTAGGTCGGGACCCATGTTAAATGTTACGCTGGGACATGGGGAAAATGACGTTAAATATGACTTATTGTCAAATTAAAGTATATTGATCATGTCAAAAGCATATGTGAAGATCGTTTCACGACCTTTTATATGATATGTAGTAAGTATAATTCCAAAACGATCTGATTGACGGTCACAACATCCGTCATAGCGGCTGTATAATGTTGCCCTGAACTTTGGCCCTGGGTTATTATTTCTAGTATTTTGGGATCATTGGATTCGGACTAAATTGCCCAAGAAAGAAATGCTTGAGTTGCTGCGAGGGGCGTGTGGGATGTCACCATCAAGATGAACACACAATAAAACTAAGTTGTCTACATATTTTGTTATCGTCGATATCTGGGTTCCGAAAGGATCCATTTGTCAGCTAAATTCTGTATAAGTTATGATGATTTTATAGGAACAGAAAACCACCACTCATAAAACTCTGCGTTCTCTCAGGATCTCCCCTTGTCAATAATTGCCGTGGAAACATTCGTTACACTTCAATAGGGAAACGTATACATTTAAAATAAAATACACTAATGTTTATTTACTGTTCATTGACGTCAAGAAACAATTATTTATGATGGTGTGTGTATTGTATTATACCACGTTATACTAATGCTATACGATATCTAACTGTTCTTTAATATGTGTTGTAGTGATCATTTTATACTAATGCTGTTTGATATCTAACCGTTGTTTGTGTGTTATAGCGACCCAAGTTATACTATATTTGAGGCTAAAAAGTTTAGGGTTATGGTAAGTTTCAAGTTAAATACCGAAAGACGAATGTCTAACTAACTTCAGTCTAACTTATCAGACCCTCATTGCAACGATGTATGTAATACAGGGAGTCCTCCAATGGAGAAGATATAAACAAAAATAGCTCTTTGCTAGGAACTTTTAGCCACCTGACCTTTATCCACAGAAACTTAATTCTACAGTCTAAACAGGCCAAATCATCAATATATGATTGGATCTGCAATTGCAATAATTAAGTTTGAAATTTAACAATGCAAGTAACTAGAGCGCAATAGTTTAAGTAGATCGCAGAACTTCAAATCCGGCGTTTGGTGTTCACCCAAAGCGGTGTGCATTACGTTCTTCGTGACCGATTTGACCTACGACACAGTGTCTATAGGTTAACTGACTATAGGTTAACACCACTGAAATACTGTCGAAAAACAACGATACAAGCCAAACAACGTAAATTTGCATGATACGATATAAACAAAAACAAAGTGTATATATAATTAAAACTCAAAAGCAAGTAAAAACGAAATACATATAATGATATTCTCAAAATCCTAACGTCGGTTATGCCTATACGAGATTCTATCGATTTTATACCAACCACAAATTGTGTCTTAAATAAGAAAGAGCAAGGCATTGGCGCAAGATGAATGTGTGATTATATTTCGAATAATCTGTTTTAAATCACTGACAGAACTGGCATAGAACACAGATAGGCGACAGGGCGATATTACTAAAGCGGTCAAGGGTGAGATAATGCCTTGGCGTCGGTGTTTTGCTCACAATTCCATGAAACAATCTCAAGTGCCGTGAACGAGGATTCAACCTGGTTCCCATGGAATAATGATCCACTGGACTAATCCCAACCCCACACACCAACTTCAGTGTCAGGGATGGGGATTACTAACGAATTTGATAAAGATTATATTTTTACTTAACTATACATGTTTTTACGATGATAAAACAGTGCGACATTTAGCATTGGGTTTGCGACATTTAACGTTGCCACAATGCCCTTCCAAAGCCTTTAACGTCCATATTATACTGGTATATTTTGGGATAATATCTGAAACTGAATTTACTTGTAAACATAATTCTCAAAAGACAATGTTCTGTGTTAAAAATATGGTAAATATGGCCAAAATGTGATGACAGACGTTATTTTTCGATAAAATTTCTAATGGGCGGCAAATCATAGAGGGCATTTTAAATACGAGCAAAGTGAATATATTCTATTCCACATACACATGTTCCACTGAAATTTTACTTAAGTTTGATATGATTTTAAGATGATGTATATATGTTCGCAATTTTTCTAAAACAAATAAATCAATCAAAATCGTTTCAATTATGTCTTTCAAATAGCGTTGCCGGACAATACCATTTTTTTCTATGGGAAAATTCATCAAGTTCAATCTAGTAAAACAATGAAAATATACATATATAGTTTTATTGCAATACTTCTTCATCTTCACTGTTCAGTCTGACTTTATTGACAAGTTGTCGGGGTTTTTTCCGGGACATTTAGCATGTGCGTGTTATTAAATTTATTGTAATTAATAAAAATAAAACGCGTGTTACCGGAAATGATGTCATTTTATCCAGTAAATAAAATCGACGTCTGTCTTTTCGCGCCTTTTATAAACAAAGTATTCTAGGTCGGGACCCATGTTAAATGTTACGCTGGGACATGGGGAAAATGACGTTAAATATGACTTATTGTCAAATTAAAGTATATTGATCATGTCAACAGCATATGTGAAGATCGTTTCACGACCTTTTATATGATATGTAGTAAGTATAATTCCAAAACGATCTGATTGACGGTCACAACATCCGTCATAGCGGCTGTATAATGTTGCCCTGAACTTTGGCCCTGGGTTATTATTTCTAGTATTTTGGGATCATTGGATTCGGACTAAATTGCCCAAGAAAGAAATGCTTGAGTTGCTGCGAGGGGCGTGTGGGATGTCACCATCAAGATGAACACACAATAAAACTAAGTTGTCTACATATTTTGTTATCGTCGATATCTGGGTTCCGAAAGGATCCATTTGTCAGCTAAATTCTGTATAAGTTATGATGATTTTATAGGAACAGAAAACCACCACTCATAAAACTCTGCGTTCTCTCAGGATCTCCCCTTGTCAATAATTGCCGTGGAAACATTCGTTACACTTCAATAGGGAAACGTATACATTTAAAATAAAATACACTAATGTTTATTTACTGTTCATTGACGTCAAGAAACAATTATTTATGATGGTTTGTGTATTGTATTATACCACGTTATACTAATGCTATACGATATCTAACTGTTCTTTAATATGTGTTGTAGTGATCATTTTATACTAATGCTGTTTGATATCTAACCGTTGTTTGTGTGTTATAGCGACCCAAGTTATACTAAAGCGAAATGATAACTAACAGTTGTTTGTGTGTTGTTGTGTATCACGTTTTACTAGATTAAAATGCTATATGATATCTTACAGTTGTTTCTGTATTGTAGTGTACCACGTTATAATAATGCTTTATGATATCTAGCTGTTCTTTGTGTATTGTAGTGTACCACGTTATACTTATACTTTATGATATCTCCTCTCTTGTTTGTAGGTTGAAGTGTACAATACATGTATTTTTCTATGAAATTGTTGTTTGTGTGTTGTCGTTTATCATGTTATACTAATGCTTTATGATATTTAACAGTTGAAAGCGTATTATAGTGATTGATGTTATTCTAATGCTGTATGAAATTTAACTGTTGTTTGTGTGTTGTAGTGTACCACGTTACACTAATGCTATATGATATCTAAATGTTCTTTGTGTGTTGTAGATTTTTACGTTTTTATAATGCTATATGATTCCTAACAGTGGTTTGTGTAGTTTAGTGTATTACGTTATACTTATGCTATATGATATATCCTCAGTTTTTTGTAGGTTGTAGTGTACAAAGTTATACTAATGCTATATGATATCTAACTGTTGTTTGTGTGTTGTAGTGTATCATGTTATACTAATGCGATATGATATCTAACAGTTGAGTGCGTATTAAAGTGTTTGTTGTGTTGTTGTGTATCACGTTTTACTAAATTAAATGCTATACGATATTTAACAGTTATTTCTGTATTGTTGTGTACTACGTTACACTAATGCTTTATGATATCTAACTGTTCTTTTTGTGTTGTAGTATATCACGTTTTTATAATGCTATATGATATCTAAGGGTAGTTTGTGTAGTGTAGTGTTTCACGTTATACTTATACTCTATGATTTGTCCTCTGTTGTGTGTAGGTTCTAGTGTACAATACATGTATTATACTAATGTTATATGGTATGTAATTGTTGTTTGTGTGTTCTAGTGTACAATACATGTATTATACTAATGTTATATGGTATGTAATTGTTGTTTGTGTGTTCTAGTGTACAATACATGTATTATACTAATGTTATATGGTATGTAATTGTTGTTTGTGTATTGGTAGTATATCAAGTATAAAAATGCTATATGGTATCTAACACTTACTGTTTTTGTATTGTAGTTTATCATGTTATACTAATGCTATATGATATCGGATATCTATCTGTTATTTTTGTGTTGTTGTGTTCCACGTTAAACTAATGTTATAAGATATATAACTGGTGTGAGTACCACTTTATACTAATGCTATATCATATCTAACAGTTGTTTGTCTATTGCAGTGTATCACGTTACGATATCTAACAGATGTTTTCCGTATTGTAGTTTTACACGTTATAATAATGCTATATGATATCTAAAAGTTGTTTGTGTAATGCACTTTTTCACGTTATAATAATGCCATATGATATCTAACAGTTGTTTGTGTATTGTAGTGTATTATTACATGTATACTAATGCTATATGAAATCTAACTTTTGTTTTTGTTGTAGTTGTTGTTGTAGTGTATGATGTTATACTAATGCTATATGATATCTAACTGTTGTTTTTTGTATTTTAGTGTATCATGTGATAATAATGCTATATGATATCTATCAGTTGAATATGTGTTTTAATGTACCACGTTATACTAATGCTATATGATATCTAACAGTTGTTTGCGTACTGTAGTTTAACACGTTATACTAATGCTTTATAATATCTAACAGTTGTTTGTATATTATAGTGTATCCCGTTATACTAATGCTATGTGATATCTAACTGTTGTTTTGTGTTTTGTAGTGTACCATGAGACATAGCTTTCTGTTGATTCATGTCTTACGGTATGTAAGACATAAAAAATGTAAGTCTGATATGATTGCTTATTGTTTTCAATTGGAAAATCGATATTCGATCTTCCAGCGGGAATACATTCTATGTCCCTTTATATATTTATAGTAATCTAACTAAATACTCTCACAAATCGGGCGGGGCAACTGCAGGATGCATTGACCTTTGGCATCGTGTCGAAAGGTCATTCATCTACTGGTATCGTGAGTGGGGAGTTATGAATCACTAGCAATGTAATTTCATTTGTGCTTTACAGCACAATGAACACTAAGGCACAGCAGTTAGTATTGATTCGGAACTCAAGAATAGCCGTTGCAATTTAGTTTGATATTCGTTTTTCATCTTTTGGTATTTAAGTATATAACTCTTTTATATTTGAGGCTAAAAAGTTTAGGGTTATGGTAAGTTTCAAGTTAAATACCGAAAGACGAATGTCTAACTAACTTCAGTCTAACTTATCAGACCCTCATTGCAACGATGTATGTAATACAGGGAGTCCTCCAATGGAGAAGATATAAACAAAAATAGCTCTTTGCTAGGAACTTTTAGCCACCTGACCTTTATCCACAGAAACTTAATTCTACAGTCTAAACAGGCCAAATCATCAATATATGATTGGATCTGCAATTGCAATAATTAAGTTTGAAATTTAACAATGCAAGTAACTAGAGCGCAATAGTTTAAGTAGATCGCAGAACTTCAAATCCGGCGTTTGGTGTTCACCCAAAGCGGTGTGCATTACGTTCTTCGTGACCAATTTGACCTACGACACAGTGTCTATAGGTTAACTGACCGTCGTAACACCACTGAAATACTGTTGAAAAACAACGAAACAAGCCAAACAACGTAAATTTGCATGATACGATATAAACAAAAACAAAGTGTATATATATAATTAAAACTCAAAAGCAAGTAAAAACGAAATACATATAATGATATTCTCAAAATCCTAACGTCGGTTATGCCTATACGAGATTCTATCGATTTTATACCAACCACAAATTGTGTCTTAAATAAGAAAGAGCAAGGCATTGGCGCAAGATGAATGTGTGATTATATTTCGAATAATCTGTTTTAAATCACTGACAGAACTGGCATAGAACACAGATAGGCGACAGGGCGATATTACTAAAGCGGTCAAGGGTGAGATAATGCCTTGGCGTCGGTGTTTTGCTCACAATTCCATGAAACAATCTCAAGTGCCGTGAACGAGGATTCAACCTGGTTCCCATGGAATAATGATCCACTGGACTAATCCCAACCCCACACACCAACTTCAGTGTCAGGGATGGGGATTACTAACCAATTTGATAAAGATTATATTTTTACTTAACTTTACATGTTTTTACGATGATAAAACAGTGCGACATTTAGCATTGGGTTTGCGACATTTAACGTTGCCACAATGCCCTTCCAAAGCTTTTAACGTCCATATTATACTGGTATATTTTGGGATAATATCTGAAACTGAATTTACTTGTAAACATAATTCTCAAAAGACAATGTTCTGTGTTAAAAATATGGTAAATATGGCCAAAATGTGATGACAGACGTTATTTTTCGATAAAATTTCTAAGGGGCGGCAAATCATAGAGGGCATTTTAAATACGAGCAAAGTGAATATATTCTATTCCACATACACATGTTCCACTGAAATTTTACTTAAGTTTGATATGATTTTAAGATGATGTATATATGTTCGCAATTTTTCTAAAACAAATAAATCAATCAAAATCGTTTCAATTATGTCTTTCAAATAGCGTTGCCGGACAATACCATTTTTTTCTATGGGAAAATTCATCAAGTTCAATCTAGTAAAACAATGAAAATATACATATATAGTTTTATTGCAATACTTCTTCATCTTCACTGTTCAGTCTGACTTTATTGACAAGTTGTCGGGGTTTTTTCCGGGACATTTAGCATGTGCGTGTTATTAAATTTATTGTAATTAATAAAAATAAAACGCGTGTTACCGGAAATGATGTCATTTTATCCAGTAAATAAAATTGACGTCTGTCTTT
>CM055894.1:58511826-58571826 GCA_029582155.1 Panopea generosa | reverse complement strand
GACAAGTTGTCGGGGTTTTTTCCGGGACATTTAGCATGTGCGTGTTATTAAATTTATTGTAATTAATAAAAATAAAACGCGTGTTACCGGAAATGATGTCATTTTATCCAGTAAATAAAATCGACGTCTGTCTTTTCGCGCCTTTTATAAACAAAGTATTCTAGGTCGGGACCCATGTTAAATGTTACGCTGGGACATGGGGAAAATGACGTTAAATATGACTTATTGTCAAATTAAAGTATATTGATCATGTCAACAGCATATGTGAAGATCGTTTCACGACCTTTTATATGATATGTAGTAAGTATAATTCCAAAACGATCTGATTGACGGTCACAACATCCGTCATAGCGGCTGTATAATGTTGCCCTGAACTTTGGCCCTGGGTTATTATTTCTAGTATTTTGGGATCATTGGATTCGGACTAAATTGCCCAAGAAAGAAATGCTTGAGTTGCTGCGAGGGGCGTGTGGGATGTCACCATCAAGATGAACACACAATAAAACTAAGTTGTCTACATATTTTGTTATCGTCGATATCTGGGTTCCGAAAGGATTCATTTGTCAGCTAAATTCTGTATAAGTTATGATGATTTTATAGGAACAGAAAACCACCACTCATAAAACTCTGCGTTCTCTCAGGATCTCCCCTTGTCAATAATTGCCGTGGAAACATTCGTTACACTTCAATAGGGAAACGTATACATTTAAAATAAAATACACTAATGTTTATTTACTGTTCATTGACGTCAAGAAACAATTATTTATGATGGTTTGTGTATTGTATTATACCACGTTATACTAATGCTATACGATATCTAACTGTTCTTTAATATGTGTTGTAGTGATCATTTTATACTAATGCTGTTTGATATCTAACCGTTGTTTGTGTGTTATAGCGACCCAAGTTATACTATATTTGAGGCTAAAAAGTTTAGGGTTATGGTAAGTTTCAAGTTAAATACCGAAAGACGAATGTCTAACTAACTTCAGTCTAACTTATCAGACCCTCATTGCAACGATGTATGTAATACAGGGAGTCCTCCAATGGAGAAGATATAAACAAAAATAGCTCTTTGCTAGGAACTTTTAGCCACCTGACCTTTATCCACAGAAACTTAATTCTACAGTCTAAACAGGCCAAATCATCAATATATGATTGGATCTGCAATTGCAATAATTAAGTTTGAAATTTAACAATGCAAGTAACTAGAGCGCAATAGTTTAAGTAGATCGCAGAACTTCAAATCCGGCGTTTGGTGTTCACCCAAAGCGGTGTGCATTACGTTCTTCGTGACCGATTTGACCTACGACACAGTGTCTATAGGTTAACTGACTATAGGTTAACACCACTGAAATACTGTCGAAAAACAACGATACAAGCCAAACAACGTAAATTTGCATGATACGATATAAACAAAAACAAAGTGTATATATAATTAAAACTCAAAAGCAAGTAAAAACGAAATACATATAATGATATTCTCAAAATCCTAACGTCGGTTATGCCTATACGAGATTCTATCGATTTTATACCAACCACAAATTGTGTCTTAAATAAGAAAGAGCAAGGCATTGGCGCAAGATGAATGTGTGATTATATTTCGAATAATCTGTTTTAAATCACTGACAGAACTGGCATAGAACACAGATAGGCGACAGGGCGATATTACTAAAGCGGTCAAGGGTGAGATAATGCCTTGGCGTCGGTGTTTTGCTCACAATTCCATGAAACAATCTCAAGTGCCGTGAACGAGGATTCAACCTGGTTCCCATGGAATAATGATCCACTGGACTAATCCCAACCCCACACACCAACTTCAGTGTCAGGGATGGGGATTACTAACGAATTTGATAAAGATTATATTTTTACTTAACTATACATGTTTTTACGATGATAAAACAGTGCGACATTTAGCATTGGGTTTGCGACATTTAACGTTGCCACAATGCCCTTCCAAAGCTTTTAACGTCCATATTATACTGGTATATTTTGGGATAATATCTGAAACTGAATTTACTTGTAAACATAATTCTCAAAAGACAATGTTCTGTGTTAAAAATATGGTAAATATGGCCAAAATGTGATGACAGACGTTATTTTTCGATAAAATTTCTAATGGGCGGCAAATCATAGAGGGCATTTTAAATACGAGCAAAGTGAATATATTCTATTCCACATACACATGTTCCACTGAAATTTTACTTAAGTTTGATATGATTTTAAGATGATGTATATATGTTCGCAATTTTTCTAAAACAAATAAATCAATCAAAATCGTTTCAATTATGTCTTTCAAATAGCGTTGCCGGACAATACCATTTTTTTCTATGGGAAAATTCATCAAGTTCAATCTAGTAAAACAATGAAAATATACATATATAGTTTTATTGCAATACTTCTTCATCTTCACTGTTCAGTCTGACTTTATTGACAAGTTGTCGGGGTTTTTTCCGGGACATTTAGCATGTGCGTGTTATTAAATTTATTGTAATTAATAAAAATAAAACGCGTGTTACCGGAAATGATGTCATTTTATCCAGTAAATAAAATCGACGTCTGTCTTTTCGCGCCTTTTATAAACAAAGTATTCTAGGTCGGGACCCATGTTAAATGTTACGCTGGGACATGGGGAAAATGACGTTAAATATGACTTATTGTCAAATTAAAGTATATTGATCATGTCAACAGCATATGTGAAGATCGTTTCACGACCTTTTATATGATATGTAGTAAGTATAATTCCAAAACGATCTGATTGACGGTCACAACATCCGTCATAGCGGCTGTATAATGTTGCCCTGAACTTTGGCCCTGGGTTATTATTTCTAGTATTTTGGGATCATTGGATTCGGACTAAATTGCCCAAGAAAGAAATGCTTGAGTTGCTGCGAGGGGCGTGTGGGATGTCACCATCAAGATGAACACACAATAAAACTAAGTTGTCTACATATTTTGTTATCGTCGATATCTGGGTTCCGAAAGGATCCATTTGTCAGCTAAATTCTGTATAAGTTATGATGATTTTATAGGAACAGAAAACCACCACTCATAAAACTCTGCGTTCTCTCAGGATCTCCCCTTGTCAATAATTGCCGTGGAAACATTCGTTACACTTCAATAGGGAAACGTATACATTTAAAATAAAATACACTAATGTTTATTTACTGTTCATTGACGTCAAGAAACAATTATTTATGATGGTTTGTGTATTGTATTATACCACGTTATACTAATGCTATACGATATCTAACTGTTCTTTAATATGTGTTGTAGTGATCATTTTATACTAATGCTGTTTGATATCTAACCGTTGTTTGTGTGTTATAGCGACCCAAGTTATACTAAAGCGAAATGATAACTAACAGTTGTTTGTGTGTTGTTGTGTATCACGTTTTACTAGATTAAAATGCTATATGATATCTTACAGTTGTTTCTGTATTGTAGTGTACCACGTTATAATAATGCTTTATGATATCTAGCTGTTCTTTGTGTATTGTAGTGTACCACGTTATACTTATACTTTATGATATCTCCTCTCTTGTTTGTAGGTTGAAGTGTACAATACATGTATTTTTCTATGAAATTGTTGTTTGTGTGTTGTCGTTTATCATGTTATACTAATGCTTTATGATATTTAACAGTTGAAAGCGTATTATAGTGATTGACGTTATTCTAATGCTGTATGAAATTTAACTGTTGTTTGTGTGTTGTAGTGTACCACGTTACACTAATGCTATATGATATCTAAATGTTCTTTGTGTGTTGTAGATTTTTACGTTTTTATAATGCTATATGATTCCTAACAGTGGTTTGTGTAGTTTAGTGTATTACGTTATACTTATGCTATATGATATATCCTCAGTTTTTTGTAGGTTGTAGTGTACAAAGTTATACTAATGCTATATGATATCTAACTGTTGTTTGTGTGTTGTAGTGTATCATGTTATACTAATGCGATATGATATCTAACAGTTGAGTGCGTATTAAAGTGTTTGTTGTGTTGTTGTGTATCACGTTTTACTAAATTAAATGCTATACGATATTTAACAGTTATTTCTGTATTGTTGTGTACTACGTTACACTAATGCTTTATGATATCTAACTGTTCTTTTTGTGTTGTAGTATATCACGTTTTTATAATGCTATATGATATCTAAGGGTAGTTTGTGTAGTGTAGTGTTTCACGTTATACTTATACTCTATGATTTGTCCTCTGTTGTGTGTAGGTTCTAGTGTACAATACATGTATTATACTAATGTTATATGGTATGTAATTGTTGTTTGTGTGTTCTAGTGTACAATACATGTATTATACTAATGTTATATGGTATGTAATTGTTGTTTGTGTGTTCTAGTGTACAATACATGTATTATACTAATGTTATATGGTATGTAATTGTTGTTTGTGTATTGGTAGTATATCAAGTGATAAAAATGCTATATGGTATCTAACACTTACTGTTTTTGTATTGTAGTTTATCATGTTATACTAATGCTATATGATATCGGATATCTATCTGTTATTTTTGTGTTGTTGTGTTCCACGTTAAACTAATGTTATAAGATATATAACTGGTGTGAGTACCACTTTATACTAATGCTATATCATATCTAACAGTTGTTTGTCTATTGCAGTGTATCACGTTACGATATCTAACAGATGTTTTCCGTATTGTAGTTTTACACGTTATAATAATGCTATATGATATCTAAAAGTTGTTTGTGTAATGCACTTTTTCACGTTATAATAATGCCATATGATATCTAACAGTTGTTTGTGTATTGTAGTGTATTATTACATGTATACTAATGCTATATGAAATCTAACTTTTGTTTTTGTTGTAGTTGTTGTTGTAGTGTATGATGTTATACTAATGCTATATGATATCTAACTGTTGTTTTTTGTATTTTAGTGTATCATGTGATAATAATGCTATATGATATCTATCAGTTGAATATGTGTTTTAATGTACCACGTTATACTAATGCTATATGATATCTAACAGTTGTTTGCGTACTGTAGTTTAACACGTTATACTAATGCTTTATAATATCTAACAGTTGTTTGTATATTATAGTGTATCCCGTTATACTAATGCTATGTGATATCTAACTGTTGTTTTGTGTTTTGTAGTGTACCATGAGACATAGCTTTTTGTTGATTCATGTCTTACGGTATGTAAGACATAAAAAATGTAAGTCTGATATGATTGCTTATTGTTTTCAATTGGAAAATCGATATTCGATCTTCCAGCGGGAATACATTCTATGTCCCTTTATATATTTATAGTAATCTAACTAAATACTCTAACAAATCGGGCGGGGCAACTGCAGGATGCATTGACCTTTGGCATCGTGTCGAAAGGTCATTCATCTACTGGTATCGTGAGTGGGGAGTTATGAATCACTAGCAATGTAATTTCATTTGTGCTTTACAGCACAATGAACACTAAGGCACAGCAGTTAGTATTGATTCGGAACTCAAGAATAGCCGTTGCAATTTAGTTTGATATTCGTTTTTCATCTTTTGGTATTTAAGTATATAACTCTTTTATATTTGAGGCTAAAAAGTTTAGGGTTATGGTAAGTTTCAAGTTAAATACCGAAAGACGAATGTCTAACTAACTTCAGTCTAACTTATCAGACCCTCATTGCAACGATGTATGTAATACAGGGAGTCCTCCAATGGAGAAGATATAAACAAAAATAGCTCTTTGCTAGGAACTTTTAGCCACCTGACCTTTATCCACAGAAACTTAATTCTACAGTCTAAACAGGCCAAATCATCAATATATGATTGGATCTGCAATTGCAATAATTAAGTTTGAAATTTAACAATGCAAGTAACTAGAGCGCAATAGTTTAAGTAGATCGCAGAACTTCAAATCCGGCGTTTGGTGTTCACCCAAAGCGGTGTGCATTACGTTCTTCGTGACCAATTTGACCTACGACACAGTGTCTATAGGTTAACTGACCGTCGTAACACCACTGAAATACTGTTGAAAAACAACGAAACAAGCCAAACAACGTAAATTTGCATGATACGATATAAACAAAAACAAAGTGTATATATATAATTAAAACTCAAAAGCAAGTAAAAACGAAATACATATAATGATATTCTCAAAATCCTAACGTCGGTTATGCCTATACGAGATTCTATCGATTTTATACCAACCACAAATTGTGTCTTAAATAAGAAAGAGCAAGGCATTGGCGCAAGATGAATGTGTGATTATATTTCGAATAATCTGTTTTAAATCACTGACAGAACTGGCATAGAACACAGATAGGCGACAGGGCGATATTACTAAAGCGGTCAAGGGTGAGATAATGCCTTGGCGTCGGTGTTTTGCTCACAATTCCATGAAACAATCTCAAGTGCCGTGAACGAGGATTCAACCTGGTTCCCATGGAATAATGATCCACTGGACTAATCCCAACCCCACACACCAACTTCAGTGTCAGGGATGGGGATTACTAACCAATTTGATAAAGATTATATTTTTACTTAACTTTACATGTTTTTACGATGATAAAACAGTGCGACATTTAGCATTGGGTTTGCGACATTTAACGTTGCCACAATGCCCTTCCAAAGCTTTTAACGTCCATATTATACTGGTATATTTTGGGATAATATCTGAAACTGAATTTACTTGTAAACATAATTCTCAAAAGACAATGTTCTGTGTTAAAAATATGGTAAATATGGCCAAAATGTGATGACAGACGTTATTTTTCGATAAAATTTCTAAGGGGCGGCAAGTCATAGAGGGCATTTTAAATACGAGCAAAGTGAATATATTCTATTCCACATACACATGTTCCACTGAAATTTTACTTAAGTTTGATATGATTTTAAGATGATGTATATATGTTCGCAATTTTTCTAAAACAAATAAATCAATCAAAATCGTTTCAATTATGTCTTTCAAATAGCGTTGCCGGACAATACCATTTTTTTCTATGGGAAAATTCATCAAGTTCAATCTAGTAAAACAATGAAAATATACATATATAGTTTTATTGCAATACTTCTTCATCTTCACTGTTCAGTCTGACTTTATTGACAAGTTGTCGGGGTTTTTTCCGGGACATTTAGCATGTGCGTGTTATTAAATTTATTGTAATTAATAAAAATAAAACGCGTGTTACCGGAAATGATGTCATTTTATCCAGTAAATAAAATTGACGTCTGTCTTTTCGCGCCTTTTATAAACAAAGTATTCTAGGTCGGGACCCATGTTAAATGTTACGCTGGGACATGGGGAAAATGACGTTAAATATGACTTATTGTCAAATTAAAGTATATTGATCATGTCAACAGCATATGTGAAGATCGTTTCACGACCTTTTATATGATATGTAGTAAGTATAATTCCAAAACGATCTGATTGACGGTCACAACATCCGTCATAGCGGCTGTATAATGTTGCCCTGAACTTTGGCCCTGGGTTATTATTTCTAGTATTTTGGGATCATTGGATTCGGACTAAATTGCCCAAGAAAGAAATGCTTGAGTTGCTGCGAGGGGCGTGTGGGATGTCACCATCAAGATGAACACACAATAAAACTAAGTTGTCTACATATTTTGTTATCGTCGATATCTGGGTTCCGAAAGGATCCATTTGTCAGCTAAATTCTGTATAAGTTATGATGATTTTATAGGAACAGAAAACCACCACTCATAAAACTCTGCGTTCTCTCAGGATCTCCCCTTGTCAATAATTGCCGTGGAAACATTCGTTACACTTCAATAGGGAAACGTATACATTTAAAATAAAATACACTAATGTTTATTTACTGTTCATTGACGTCAAGAAACAATTATTTATGATGGTTTGTGTATTGTATTATACCACGTTATACTAATGCTATACGATATCTAACTGTTCTTTAATATGTGTTGTAGTGATCATTTTATACTAATGCTGTTTGATATCTAACCGTTGTTTGTGTGTTATAGCGACCCAAGTTATACTATATTTGAGGCTAAAAAGTTTAGGGTTATGGTAAGTTTCAAGTTAAATACCGAAAGACGAATGTCTAACTAACTTCAGTCTAACTTATCAGACCTTCATTGCAACGATGTATGTAATACAGGGAGTCCTCCAATGGAGAAGATATAAACAAAAATAGCTCTTTGCTAGGAACTTTTAGCCACCTGACCTTTATCCACAGAAACTTAATTCTACAGTCTAAACAGGCCAAATCATCAATATATGATTGGATCTGCAATTGCAATAATTAAGTTTGAAATTTAACAATGCAAGTAACTAGAGCGCAATAGTTTAAGTAGATCGCAGAACTTCAAATCCGGCGTTTGGTGTTCACCCAAAGCGGTGTGCATTACGTTCTTCGTGACCGATTTGACCTACGACACAGTGTCTATAGGTTAACTGACTATAGGTTAACACCACTGAAATACTGTCGAAAAACAACGATACAAGCCAAACAACGTAAATTTGCATGATACGATATAAACAAAAACAAAGTGTATATATAATTAAAACTCAAAAGCAAGTAAAAACGAAATACATATAATGATATTCTCAAAATCCTAACGTCGGTTATGCCTATACGAGATTCTATCGATTTTATACCAACCACAAATTGTGTCTTAAATAAGAAAGAGCAAGGCATTGGCGCAAGATGAATGTGTGATTATATTTCGAATAATCTGTTTTAAATCACTGACAGAACTGGCATAGAACACAGATAGGCGACAGGGCGATATTACTAAAGCGGTCAAGGGTGAGATAATGCCTTGGCGTCGGTGTTTTGCTCACAATTCCATGAAACAATCTCAAGTGCCGTGAACGAGGATTCAACCTGGTTCCCATGGAATAATGATCCACTGGACTAATCCCAACCCCACACACCAACTTCAGTGTCAGGGATGGGGATTACTAACGAATTTGATAAAGATTATATTTTTACTTAACTATACATGTTTTTACGATGATAAAACAGTGCGACATTTAGCATTGGGTTTGCGACATTTAACGTTGCCACAATGCCCTTCCAAAGCTTTTAACGTCCATATTATACTGGTATATTTTGGGATAATATCTGAAACTGAATTTACTTGTAAACATAATTCTCAAAAGACAATGTTCTGTGTTAAAAATATGGTAAATATGGCCAAAATGTGATGACAGACGTTATTTTTCGATAAAATTTCTAATGGGCGGCAAATCATAGAGGGCATTTTAAATACGAGCAAAGTGAATATATTCTATTCCACATACACATGTTCCACTGAAATTTTACTTAAGTTTGATATGATTTTAAGATGATGTATATATGTTCGCAATTTTTCTAAAACAAATAAATCAATCAAAATCGTTTCAATTATGTCTTTCAAATAGCGTTGCCGGACAATACCATTTTTTTCTATGGGAAAATTCATCAAGTTCAATCTAGTAAAACAATGAAAATATACATATATAGTTTTATTGCAATACTTCTTCATCTTCACTGTTCAGTCTGACTTTATTGACAAGTTGTCGGGGTTTTTTCCGGGACATTTAGCATGTGCGTGTTATTAAATTTATTGTAATTAATAAAAATAAAACGCGTGTTACCGGAAATGATGTCATTTTATCCAGTAAATAAAATCGACGTCTGTCTTTTCGCGCCTTTTATAAACAAAGTATTCTAGGTCGGGACCCATGTTAAATGTTACGCTGGGACATGGGGAAAATGACGTTAAATATGACTTATTGTCAAATTAAAGTATATTGATCATGTCAACAGCATATGTGAAGATCGTTTCACGACCTTTTATATGATATGTAGTAAGTATAATTCCAAAACGATCTGATTGACGGTCACAACATCCGTCATAGCGGCTGTATAATGTTGCCCTGAACTTTGGCCCTGGGTTATTATTTCTAGTATTTTGGGATCATTGGATTCGGACTAAATTGCCCAAGAAAGAAATGCTTGAGTTGCTGCGAGGGGCGTGTGGGATGTCACCATCAAGATGAACACACAATAAAACTAAGTTGTCTACATATTTTGTTATCGTCGATATCTGGGTTCCGAAAGGATCCATTTGTCAGCTAAATTCTGTATAAGTTATGATGATTTTATAGGAACAGAAAACCACCACTCATAAAACTCTGCGTTCTCTCAGGATCTCCCCTTGTCAATAATTGCCGTGGAAACATTCGTTACACTTCAATAGGGAAACGTATACATTTAAAATAAAATACACTAATGTTTATTTACTGTTCATTGACGTCAAGAAACAATTATTTATGATGGTTTGTGTATTGTATTATACCACGTTATACTAATGCTATACGATATCTAACTGTTCTTTAATATGTGTTGTAGTGATCATTTTATACTAATGCTGTTTGATATCTAACCGTTGTTTGTGTGTTATAGCGACCCAAGTTATACTAAAGCGAAATGATAACTAACAGTTGTTTGTGTGTTGTTGTGTATCACGTTTTACTAGATTAAAATGCTATATGATATCTTACAGTTGTTTCTGTATTGTAGTGTACCACGTTATAATAATGCTTTATGATATCTAGCTGTTCTTTGTGTATTGTAGTGTACCACGTTATACTTATACTTTATGATATCTCCTCTCTTGTTTGTAGGTTGAAGTGTACAATACATGTATTTTTCTATGAAATTGTTGTTTGTGTGTTGTCGTTTATCATGTTATACTAATGCTTTATGATATTTAACAGTTGAAAGCGTATTATAGTGATTGACGTTATTCTAATGCTGTATGAAATTTAACTGTTGTTTGTGTGTTGTAGTGTACCACGTTACACTAATGCTATATGATATCTAAATGTTCTTTGTGTGTTGTAGATTTTTACGTTTTTATAATGCTATATGATTCCTAACAGTGGTTTGTGTAGTTTAGTGTATTACGTTATACTTATGCTATATGATATATCCTCAGTTTTTTGTAGGTTGTAGTGTACAAAGTTATACTAATGCTATATGATATCTAACTGTTGTTTGTGTGTTGTAGTGTATCATGTTATACTAATGCGATATGATATCTAACAGTTGAGTGCGTATTAAAGTGTTTGTTGTGTTGTTGTGTATCACGTTTTACTAAATTAAATGCTATACGATATTTAACAGTTATTTCTGTATTGTTGTGTACTACGTTACACTAATGCTTTATGATATCTAACTGTTCTTTTTGTGTTGTAGTATATCACGTTTTTATAATGCTATATGATATCTAAGGGTAGTTTGTGTAGTGTAGTGTTTCACGTTATACTTATACTATATGATTTGTCCTCTGTTGTGTGTAGGTTCTAGTGTACAATACATGTATTATACTAATGTTATATGGTATGTAATTGTTGTTTGTGTGTTCTAGTGTACAATACATGTATTATACTAATGTTATATGGTATGTAATTGTTGTTTGTGTGTTCTAGTGTACAATACATGTATTATACTAATGTTATATGGTATGTAATTGTTGTTTGTGTATTGGTAGTATATCAAGTGATAAAAATGCTATATGGTATCTAACACTTACTGTTTTTGTATTGTAGTTTATCATGTTATACTAATGCTATATGATATCGGATATCTATCTGTTATTTTTGTGTTGTTGTGTTCCACGTTAAACTAATGTTATAAGATATATAACTGGTGTGAGTACCACTTTATACTAATGCTATATCATATCTAACAGTTGTTTGTCTATTGCAGTGTATCACGTTACGATATCTAACAGATGTTTTCCGTATTGTAGTTTTACACGTTATAATAATGCTATATGATATCTAAAAGTTGTTTGTGTAATGCACTTTTTCACGTTATAATAATGCCATATGATATCTAACAGTTGTTTGTGTATTGTAGTGTATTATTACATGTATACTAATGCTATATGAAATCTAACTTTTGTTTTTGTTGTAGTTGTTGTTGTAGTGTATGATGTTATACTAATGCTATATGATATCTAACTGTTGTTTTTTGTATTTTAGTGTATCATGTGATAATAATGCTATATGATATCTATCAGTTGAATATGTGTTTTAATGTACCACGTTATACTAATGCTATATGATATCTAACAGTTGTTTGCGTACTGTAGTTTAACACGTTATACTAATGCTTTATAATATCTAACAGTTGTTTGTATATTATAGTGTATCCCGTTATACTAATGCTATGTGATATCTAACTGTTGTTTTGTGTTTTGTAGTGTACCATGAGACATAGCTTTTTGTTGATTCATGTCTTACGGTATGTAAGACATAAAAAATGTAAGTCTGATATGATTGCTTATTGTTTTCAATTGGAAAATCGATATTCGATCTTCCAGCGGGAATACATTCTATGTCCCTTTATATATTTATAGTAATCTAACTAAATACTCTAACAAATCGGGCGGGGCAACTGCAGGATGCATTGACCTTTGGCATCGTGTCGAAAGGTCATTCATCTACTGGTATCGTGAGTGGGGAGTTATGAATCACTAGCAATGTAATTTCATTTGTGCTTTACAGCACAATGAACACTAAGGCACAGCAGTTAGTATTGATTCGGAACTCAAGAATAGCCGTTGCAATTTAGTTTGATATTCGTTTTTCATCTTTTGGTATTTAAGTATATAACTCTTTTATATTTGAGGCTAAAAAGTTTAGGGTTATGGTAAGTTTCAAGTTAAATACCGAAAGACGAATGTCTAACTAACTTCAGTCTAACTTATCAGACCCTCATTGCAACGATGTATGTAATACAGGGAGTCCTCCAATGGAGAAGATATAAACAAAAATAGCTCTTTGCTAGGAACTTTTAGCCACCTGACCTTTATCCACAGAAACTTAATTCTACAGTCTAAACAGGCCAAATCATCAATATATGATTGGATCTGCAATTGCAATAATTAAGTTTGAAATTTAACAATGCATTTCCTCTGCAAGTAACTAGAGCGCAATAGTTTAAGTAGATCGCAGAACTTCAAATCCGGCGTTTGGTGTTCACCCAAAGCGGTGTGCATTACGTTCTTCGTGACCAATTTGACCTACGACACAGTGTCTATAGGTTAACTGACCGTCGTAACACCACTGAAATACTGTTGAAAAACAACGAAACAAGCCAAACAACGTAAATTTGCATGATACGATATAAACAAAAACAAAGTGTATATATATAATTAAAACTCAAAAGCAAGTAAAAACGAAATACATATAATGATATTCTCAAAATCCTAACGTCGGTTATGCCTATACGAGATTCTATCGATTTTATACCAACCACAAATTGTGTCTTAAATAAGAAAGAGCAAGGCATTGGCGCAAGATGAATGTGTGATTATATTTCGAATAATCTGTTTTAAATCACTGACAGAACTGGCATAGAACACAGATAGGCGACAGGGCGATATTACTAAAGCGGTCAAGGGTGAGATAATGCCTTGGCGTCGGTGTTTTGCTCACAATTCCATGAAACAATCTCAAGTGCCGTGAACGAGGATTCAACCTGGTTCCCATGGAATAATGATCCACTGGACTAATCCCAACCCCACACACCAACTTCAGTGTCAGGGATGGGGATTACTAACCAATTTGATAAAGATTATATTTTTACTTAACTTTACATGTTTTTACGATGATAAAACAGTGCGACATTTAGCATTGGGTTTGCGACATTTAACGTTGCCACAATGCCCTTCCAAAGCTTTTAACGTCCATATTATACTGGTATATTTTGGGATAATATCTGAAACTGAATTTACTTGTAAACATAATTCTCAAAAGACAATGTTCTGTGTTAAAAATATGGTAAATATGGCCAAAATGTGATGACAGACGTTATTTTTCGATAAAATTTCTAAGGGGCGGCAAGTCATAGAGGGCATTTTAAATACGAGCAAAGTGAATATATTCTATTCCACATACACATGTTCCACTGAAATTTTACTTAAGTTTGATATGATTTTAAGATGATGTATATATGTTCGCAATTTTTCTAAAACAAATAAATCAATCAAAATCGTTTCAATTATGTCTTTCAAATAGCGTTGCCGGACAATACCATTTTTTTCTATGGGAAAATTCATCAAGTTCAATCTAGTAAAACAATGAAAATATACATATATAGTTTTATTGCAATACTTCTTCATCTTCACTGTTCAGTCTGACTTTATTGACAAGTTGTCGGGGTTTTTTCCGGGACATTTAGCATGTGCGTGTTATTAAATTTATTGTAATTAATAAAAATAAAACGCGTGTTACCGGAAATGATGTCATTTTATCCAGTAAATAAAATTGACGTCTGTCTTTTCGCGCCTTTTATAAACAAAGTATTCTAGGTCGGGACCCATGTTAAATGTTACGCTGGGACATGGGGAAAATGACGTTAAATATGACTTATTGTCAAATTAAAGTATATTGATCATGTCAACAGCATATGTGAAGATCGTTTCACGACCTTTTATATGATATGTAGTAAGTATAATTCCAAAACGATCTGATTGACGGTCACAACATCCGTCATAGCGGCTGTATAATGTTGCCCTGAACTTTGGCCCTGGGTTATTATTTCTAGTATTTTGGGATCATTGGATTCGGACTAAATTGCCCAAGAAAGAAATGCTTGAGTTGCTGCGAGGGGCGTGTGGGATGTCACCATCAAGATGAACACACAATAAAACTAAGTTGTCTACATATTTTGTTATCGTCGATATCTGGGTTCCGAAAGGATCCATTTGTCAGCTAAATTCTGTATAAGTTATGATGATTTTATAGGAACAGAAAACCACCACTCATAAAACTCTGCGTTCTCTCAGGATCTCCCCTTGTCAATAATTGCCGTGGAAACATTCGTTACACTTCAATAGGGAAACGTATACATTTAAAATAAAATACACTAATGTTTATTTACTGTTCATTGACGTCAAGAAACAATTATTTATGATGGTTTGTGTATTGTATTATACCACGTTATACTAATGCTATACGATATCTAACTGTTCTTTAATATGTGTTGTAGTGATCATTTTATACTAATGCTGTTTGATATCTAACCGTTGTTTGTGTGTTATAGCGACCCAAGTTATACTATATTTGAGGCTAAAAAGTTTAGGGTTATGGTAAGTTTCAAGTTAAATACCGAAAGACGAATGTCTAACTAACTTCAGTCTAACTTATCAGACCCTCATTGCAACGATGTATGTAATACAGGGAGTCCTCCAATGGAGAAGATATAAACAAAAATAGCTCTTTGCTAGGAACTTTTAGCCACCTGACCTTTATCCACAGAAACTTAATTCTACAGTCTAAACAGGCCAAATCATCAATATATGATTGGATCTGCAATTGCAATAATTAAGTTTGAAATTTAACAATGCAAGTAACTAGAGCGCAATAGTTTAAGTAGATCGCAGAACTTCAAATCCGGCGTTTGGTGTTCACCCAAAGCGGTGTGCATTACGTTCTTCGTGACCGATTTGACCTACGACACAGTGTCTATAGGTTAACTGACTATAGGTTAACACCACTGAAATACTGTCGAAAAACAACGATACAAGCCAAACAACGTAAATTTGCATGATACGATATAAACAAAAACAAAGTGTATATATAATTAAAACTCAAAAGCAAGTAAAAACGAAATACATATAATGATATTCTCAAAATCCTAACGTCGGTTATGCCTATACGAGATTCTATCGATTTTATACCAACCACAAATTGTGTCTTAAATAAGAAAGAGCAAGGCATTGGCGCAAGATGAATGTGTGATTATATTTCGAATAATCTGTTTTAAATCACTGACAGAACTGGCATAGAACACAGATAGGCGACAGGGCGATATTACTAAAGCGGTCAAGGGTGAGATAATGCCTTGGCGTCGGTGTTTTGCTCACAATTCCATGAAACAATCTCAAGTGCCGTGAACGAGGATTCAACCTGGTTCCCATGGAATAATGATCCACTGGACTAATCCCAACCCCACACACCAACTTCAGTGTCAGGGATGGGGATTACTAACGAATTTGATAAAGATTATATTTTTACTTAACTATACATGTTTTTACGATGATAAAACAGTGCGACATTTAGCATTGGGTTTGCGACATTTAACGTTGCCACAATGCCCTTCCAAAGCTTTTAACGTCCATATTATACTGGTATATTTTGGGATAATATCTGAAACTGAATTTACTTGTAAACATAATTCTCAAAAGACAATGTTCTGTGTTAAAAATATGGTAAATATGGCCAAAATGTGATGACAGACGTTATTTTTCGATAAAATTTCTAATGGGCGGCAAATCATAGAGGGCATTTTAAATACGAGCAAAGTGAATATATTCTATTCCACATACACATGTTCCACTGAAATTTTACTTAAGTTTGATATGATTTTAAGATGATGTATATATGTTCGCAATTTTTCTAAAACAAATAAATCAATCAAAATCGTTTCAATTATGTCTTTCAAATAGCGTTGCCGGACAATACCATTTTTTTCTATGGGAAAATTCATCAAGTTCAATCTAGTAAAACAATGAAAATATACATATATAGTTTTATTGCAATACTTCTTCATCTTCACTGTTCAGTCTGACTTTATTGACAAGTTGTCGGGGTTTTTTCCGGGACATTTAGCATGTGCGTGTTATTAAATTTATTGTAATTAATAAAAATAAAACGCGTGTTACCGGAAATGATGTCATTTTATCCAGTAAATAAAATCGACGTCTGTCTTTTCGCGCCTTTTATAAACAAAGTATTCTAGGTCGGGACCCATGTTAAATGTTACGCTGGGACATGGGGAAAATGACGTTAAATATGACTTATTGTCAAATTAAAGTATATTGATCATGTCAACAGCATATGTGAAGATCGTTTCACGACCTTTTATATGATATGTAGTAAGTATAATTCCAAAACGATCTGATTGACGGTCACAACATCCGTCATAGCGGCTGTATAATGTTGCCCTGAACTTTGGCCCTGGGTTATTATTTCTAGTATTTTGGGATCATTGGATTCGGACTAAATTGCCCAAGAAAGAAATGCTTGAGTTGCTGCGAGGGGCGTGTGGGATGTCACCATCAAGATGAACACACAATAAAACTAAGTTGTCTACATATTTTGTTATCGTCGATATCTGGGTTCCGAAAGGATCCATTTGTCAGCTAAATTCTGTATAAGTTATGATGATTTTATAGGAACAGAAAACCACCACTCATAAAACTCTGCGTTCTCTCAGGATCTCCCCTTGTCAATAATTGCCGTGGAAACATTCGTTACACTTCAATAGGGAAACGTATACATTTAAAATAAAATACACTAATGTTTATTTACTGTTCATTGACGTCAAGAAACAATTATTTATGATGGTTTGTGTATTGTATTATACCACGTTATACTAATGCTATACGATATCTAACTGTTCTTTAATATGTGTTGTAGTGATCATTTTATACTAATGCTGTTTGATATCTAACCGTTGTTTGTGTGTTATAGCGACCCAAGTTATACTAAAGCGAAATGATAACTAACAGTTGTTTGTGTGTTGTTGTGTATCACGTTTTACTAGATTAAAATGCTATATGATATCTTACAGTTGTTTCTGTATTGTAGTGTACCACGTTATAATAATGCTTTATGATATCTAGCTGTTCTTTGTGTATTGTAGTGTACCACGTTATACTTATACTTTATGATATCTCCTCTCTTGTTTGTAGGTTGAAGTGTACAATACATGTAATTTTCTATGAAATTGTTGTTTGTGTGTTGTCGTTTATCATGTTATACTAATGCTATATGATATTTAACAGTTGAAAGCGTATTATAGTGATTGACGTTATACTAATGCTGTATGAAATTTAACTGTTGTTTGTGTGTTGTAGTGTACCACGTTACACTAATGCTATATGATATCTAAATGTTCTTTGTGTGTTGTAGATTTTTACGTTTTTATAATGCTATATGATTCCTAACAGTGGTTTGTGTAGTTTAGTGTATTACGTTATACTTACGTTATACGCTATATGATATCTCCTCAGTTGTTTGTAGGTTGTAGTGTATTACGTAATACTTACGTCATACGCTATATGATATCTCCTCAGTTGTTTGTAGGTTGTACTGTGAAAAGTTATACTAATGCTATATGATATCTAACTGTTGTTTGTGTGTTGTAGTGTACCAAGTTATACTAATGCGATATGATATCTAACAGTTGATTGCGTATTAAAGTGTTTCACGTTATACTAATGCTACATGATATCTAACTGTTGTTTGTGTATTGTATTTACTTATACTATATGATATCTCCCCTGTTGTTTGTAGGTTGAAGGTGCAATACATGTATTTTTCTATGAAATTGTTGTTTGTGTGTTGTAGTTTATCATGTTATACTAATGCTATATGATATTTAACAGTTGAAAGCGTATTATAGTGATTGACGTTATACTAATGCTGTATGAAATTTATCTGTTGTTTGTGTGTTGTAGTGTACCACGTTACACTAATGCTATATGATATCTAAATGTTCTTTGTGTGTTGTAGATTTTTACGTTTTTATAATGCTATATGATTCCTAACAGTGGTTTGTGTAGTTTAGTGTATTACGTTATACTTATGCCATATGATATCTCCTCAGTTGTTTGTAGGTTGTAGTGTACAAAGTTATACTAATGCTATATGATATCTCACTGTTGTTTGTGTGTTGTAGTGTATCAAGTTATACTAATGCGATATGATATCTAACAGTTGATTGCGTATTAAATTGTTTGTTGTGTTGTTGTGTATCACGTTTTACTAAATTAAATGCTAAATGATATCTAACAGTTGTTTTTGTGTTGTTGTGTATCACGATTTACTAAATTAAATCCTATATGATAAATCAATCTAGCAGTTGTTTCTGTATTGTAGTGTACCACGTTATATTAATGCTTTATGGTATCAAACTGTTTTTGTGTGTTGTAGTGTATCATGTTATAATAATGCTATATGATATCTAATTGTTCTTTGTGTATTGTTGTGTATCATTTTATACTAATGCTATATGATATCTAACAGTTATTTCTGTTTTGTAGTAAACTAATGCTTCATGATATCTGACTGTTCTTTGTGAGTTGTAGTATATCACGTTTTATAATGTTATATGATATCTAACGGTGGTGGTTAGTGTAGTGCAGAGTATCACGTTATGCTTAAACTATATGATATCTCCTATGTTGTTTGTAGGTTTTAGTGTACAATACATGTATTATACTAATGTTATATGGTATGTAATTGTTGTTTGTGTGTTCTAGTGTACAATACATGTATTATACTAATGTTATATGGTATGTAATTGTTGTTTGTGTATTGGTAGTATATCAAGTGATAAAAATGCTATATGGTATCTAACACTTACTGTTGTTTGTGTGTTGCAGTGGACCATGTTATACTAATGTTGTATGATATCTAACTGTTATGTGTGTATGTTAGTGTATCACGTTATACTAATGCTTAATGATATAATACAGTTGTTTGTGTGTTGTAGTGTATCACGTTATATTAATGCTATATGTAATCAAACTGTTGTTTGCTTGTTGTAGTGTACCATGATATTCTAATTCTATATGATATCATATAGTAGTTTGTGTCTTGTAGTGTATCCTGTTATATTAATGCTATATGATATGAAACTGTTGTTTATGTGTTGTAGTGTACCATGTTTTACTAATGCTATTTGATATATAACTTGTTTGTGTATTGTATTGTATTATGTAATACGAATGATATACGTTATATAACTGTCGTTTTTGTTTTGAAGTGTATAATGTCATATTAATGCTATATGATATCTTACTTGTTTGTGTGCTGTAGTTTACCACGTTATACTAATGCTATATGCTATCTAACAGTTGTTTGTTTATTGTAGTGTATCACGTTATAATAATGCTATATGATATATATCAGTTATTTTGGTAGTGTAGTTTTCCACGTAACACTAATGCTATATGATATATAACTGTTGTGTGTGTTTGTTGTAGTGTACCACTTTATACTAATGCTATAACATATCTTATAGTTGTTTTTGTATTGTAGTTTATCATGTTATACTAATGCTATATGATATCGGATATCTATCTGTTATTTTTGTGTTGTTGTGTTCCACGTTATACTAATGTTATAAGATATATAACTGGTGTGTGTACCACTTTATACTAATGCTATATCATATCTAACAGTTGTTTGTCTATTGCAGTGTATCACGTTACGATATCTAACAGATGTTTTCCGTATTGTAGTTTTACACGTTATAATAATGCTATATGATATCTAAAAGTTGTTTGTGTAATGCACTTTTTCACGTTATAATAATGCCATATGATATCTAATATTTCAATGTTATGTGATATGTAATTGTTGTCTGTGTGTTGTAGTTTATCTTGTTATACTAATGCTATATGATATTTAACAGTTGATAGCGTATTGTAGTGATTTACGTTATACTAATGCTATATGATATTTAACTGTTTTTTTGTGTATTGAAGTGTACTAATGTTATAAGTTATCTAACAGTTGTTTGTATTGTAGTGTATCACGTTCTACTAATGCTATATGTCATCTAACAGTTGTTTGTGTATTGTAGTGTATCACGTTTTACTGATGCTATATGATATCTAACAGTTGTTTGTGTGTTGTAGTGTACCACGTTTTAGTAATTATATATGATATATAACTGTTGTTTGTGTTTTATAGTGCATCATGTCATACTAATGTACATGATATCTAACAGTTGTTTGTGAATTGTAGTGTATCACTTAATATTAATGCAATATATTATCTAACTGTTGCTTGTGTATTGTAGTATATCAAGTTAAAATAATGCTTAATGATTCTAACACTAACAGTTCTTTGTGTGTTACAATGGACCATATTATACTAATGTTATATGATATCTAACTGTTGCTTGTGTAGTGTAGTATATCAAGTTATAATAATGCTATATGATTCTTACACTAACAGTTCTTTGTGTGTTACAGTGGACCATGCTATACTAATTTTATATGATATCTAACTGTTGTTTGTGTATTTTAGTGTATCACGTGATACTTATGCTATATGATATCAAACTGTTGTTTGTGTGTTGTAGTGTACCATTTTATACAAATGCTATATGATATCGAACTTGTTTGTATGCTGTAGTGTACCACGCTATACTAATGCTATATGATATCTAACATTTGTTTGTGTGCTGTATTGTATTATGTAATACGAATGATATAGGATATATAACTGTCGTTTTTGTTTTG
The DNA here is from genome assembly GCA_029582155.1 of Panopea generosa. NCBI lineage: Eukaryota > Metazoa > Mollusca > Bivalvia > Adapedonta > Hiatellidae > Panopea > Panopea generosa. The sequence goes on along the minus strand of CM055894.1, from coordinate 58,550,552 downwards.
AAGTGTATAATAGTATACTAATGCTATATGATATATAACAATTGTTTGTGTGTTGTAGTGTATAATGTCATTCTAATGCTAAATGGTATCGAACAGTTGTTTGTGTTGTAGTGTATCACGTTATAAGAATGTTATATGATATCTTTCTATTATTTTTGTGTTGTAATGTTCCACGTTACACTAATATAACTGTTGTGTGAGTGTTGTAGTGTACCACGTTATACTAATGCTATATCATATCTAACGTATAGTAGTTTTTCACGTTATACTTATACTATATGATATCTCCTCTGTTGTTTGTAGGTTGAAGTGTACAATACATGTATTATTCTAATGTTATATGATATGAAATTGTTGTTTGTGTGTTGTAGTTTATCATGTTATACTAATGCTATATGATATTTAACTGTTGAAAGCGTATTGTAGTGATTGACGTTATACTAATGCTGTATGATATTTAACTTTTGTTTGTGTGTTGTAGTGTACCACGTTACACTGATACTATATGATATGTAAATGTTCTTTGTGTGTTGTAGTGTAGCACGTTATACTATTGCTATATGATATCTAACTGTTCTTTTTTTGTTGTAGTTTATCACGTTTTTATAATGCTATATGATAACTAAAGGTAGTTTGTGTAGTGTAGTGTTTCACGTTATACTTATATTATATGGTAGCTCCTCTGTTGTTTGTAGGTTCTAGTGTACAATACATGAATTATACTAATGTTATATGGTATGTAATGGTTGTTTGTGTATTGGTAGTATATCAAGTGATCAAGTGATAAAAATGCTATATGGTATCTAACACTAATTCCATAATTAAGATCATTGCCGATAACGAGCAATGGTTACTTTATAAAGTAATATCATTACCGATGGCGAATACTGGTTACTTTACAAAGTAATGATGTTAATATTCAAAGTAATTAGGTTATGACCTTTATATTCCAGACAATCAGAACCTTCAGCGACGCAACCACTAATTCATATAAATATTTGGTTGTGACCTGTATATTCCGGACAATCATAGCCTACGGCGAGGCAACCACTAATTCATATAAATATTTGGTTATGACCTGTATATTCATTAAAATCATAGCCTCCAGCGAGGCAACCACTTATTCATATAGATATTTGGTTATGACCTGTATATTCCGGATAATCATAGCCTACAGCGAGATAACCACTAATTCATGTAGATATTTGGTTATGACCTGTATGTTCTTGATAATCATAGCCTACAGCGAAGCAACCAATAGTTCATATAGATATTTGGTTATGACCTGTATATTCCGGACAATCATAGCCTACAGCGAGGCAACCACTAATTCATATAGATATTTGGTTATGACCTGTATATTCTGGACAATTATAGCCTTCAGCGAGGCAACCACTAATTCATATAGATATTTGGTTATGACCTGTATATTGCGGACAATCCGAGCCTGCCTCTAGTGAGCCAGCAACCGCTAATTCATATAGACATTTGGTTATGACCTGTAAATTCCGGACAATAAGAGGCTTCATTGATGCAATCTCTAATTCGTATAGACATTTGGAGATGACCTGTATATTCCTGACAATTCAAATTATTATTTAAACAGTTTATTGAATATGTGAAACAATACAGTAGCAGCACATGACATTTAAATTATAATAACAATACATATCCTTGTAATGCGACACATTGGCGTCATTTGTCTGATCTGCCTAAATATGTTGTTTTAATTAAAATGACATGTAATAACTTCCGGGCCTTAACATAAATATTGGAATATTATTCTTTACTTAATGCGCGTTTGTAAAGTTGAACGACGTAGTTTTATCAAATTGAGATTATTTCATTTGTTCGTTTTATCTGACTTTAATTATTTCTTAACTACTTTAAACAATAACCAAGCTTCCAAAAATTAGCATAAATTTGACGTTTTGTGTCAGCTTATTAACTCATATGAGAAAGAATTTAGTTTGATTAAATGTTATATATTTATGTTAATATTTGTACACGTGTGCATGTATGATATACATGGCAACATGTCCCTGTGTATCCCGATATGACACGTCTGTGTTGATGGAATAATGAACAAGTTTATAGTTTTGATCAGCTGTATTTAGGACGACGCAGTTGTCTCAGTTTCCTGAAAAATTAGAAGAGAAGAAACTAATAGGAATTACATATAAGTGTTACTTTTTCACATCAAATTACATTTTATCATCTCACAACATATCATAAAAGACAATTTAATGCCATGACGATTACATTGCATTTACAAACGAGTAAATATATATGTAAATATATAGGTTAACTAGGAAGTTTTAAAATGAAATATACAGAATGAATATAAACAGTCTCTTTCACATCTGTAATATATCATTGTTTCATAGTCTGATCTCTTCTCGAATGGAACGTAAACAAGTTTAGAGTTTAGCACGTAAATAAAAAAAATGAAAGATATTAATACCAAAAAGACATGACTATTACCACCCAACGATAGAATAAAGACATGACTAATACCATCATACGATAGTAATAAGACATGACTAATACCACTCAACGATAGAATAAGACATAACTAATACCATAAAACGCTAGCATTAAGACATGCCTAATACGAACCAACGATAGAATTAAGACATGACCTATACCACCCAACAATAGAATTAAGACATGACTGATACCACCAAACGATATAATTCAGACATGACCAATACCACCCAACGATAGTAATAAGACATGACTAATACCACCCAACGTTAGAATTAAGACATTATTCAAACCATCCAACGATAGAATTAAGACATTATTAATACCATCCAACGATGGAATTAAGACATGACAAATACCATCTAATGATAAAGTTAAGACATGATTCATACAACCGTACGATAGAATGAAGACATGTCAAATAAAACATAACGAAAGAATTAAGACAAGACTAATACCACAGAACGATTTAATTAAGACATGTTTCATACAATCCAACGATAGAATTAAGACATGACCAATACCATCCATTGATAGAATTAAGACATAACTAATACCACCAAGCGATATAATTAAGACATGACCAATATCATCCAACGATAAAAATGTGAGACATGACTAATACCACCCAACGATGGAATAAAGACATGACTAATAACACCAAACGATAGAATCAAGACATGTCTCATCCCACCCAACGCTATAATGACCAAAACCACCAAACGATTGAATAACACATGACTAATAACATCTAACGATAGAAATAAGATATAATTAATACCACGCAACAATGGAATTAAACAATGGAATAAAACTATGAATTAAGACATGACCAATTTCATTCAACGATATAATTATTAATATTAACCAACGATAGAATTAAGATATGACTTATACCACTCAGCGATAGAATTAAGGCATGACTAATACCACCAAATGATAGATTTAAAACATGACCAATACCACCAAACGATAGAATAACACATGACTTATAACATCTAACGATAGAAATAAGATATGATTAATACCACGCAACAATGGAATTAAGACATGCGTAATACCATCCAACGATATAATTAAGACATGACCAATACCACCCAACGATAGAATAAAGACAAGATCAATACCATCCAACATTAGAATAAAGACATGACCAATACCACCAAACGATAGAATAACACATGACTTATAACATCTAACGATAGAATTAAGATATGATTAATACCACGCAACAATGGAATTAAGACATGCGTAATACCATCCAACGATATAATTAAGACATGACCAATACCAACCAACGATAGAATAAAGACAAGATCAATACCATCCAACATTAGAATAAAGACATGACCAATACCACCAAACGATTGAATAACACATGACTTATAACATCTAACGATAGAATTAAGACATGAGTAATACCATCCAACGATAGAATTAAGACATGAGTAATACCATCCAACGATATAATTAAGACACGAGTAATACCATCCAACGATAGAATTAAGAAATGAGTAATACCCTCCAACGATATAATTAAGACATGACCAATACCACCCAACGATAGAATAAAGACAAGATCAATACCATCCAACGATAGAATAATGACATGACCAATACCACCCAACGATAGAATTAAGATATGACCAATACCATCCAACGATAGAATTAACACATGATTCATACCACCCAACGATTGAAAAAATACATAACCAATACCATCCAACGATAGAATTAAGACATGAGTAATACCATCCAACGTTAGAATTAAGACATGAATAATACCATCCAACGATAGAATTAAGACACGAGTAATACCATCCAACGATATAATTAAAACACGAGTAATACCATCCAACGATAGAATTAAAATACGAGTAATACCATACAACGATAGAATTAAGACACGAGTAATACCATCCAACGATAGAATTAAAACACGAGTAGTACCATCCAACGATAGAATTAAAACACGAGTAATACCATCCAACGATAGAATTAAAACACGAGTTATACCATCCAACGATAGAATTAAAACACGAGTAATACCATCCAACGATACATGAGTAATACCACCCAACGATAGAATTAAAACATGAGTAATACCACCAAACGTTAGAATTAAAACATGAGTAATACCATCCAACGATAGAATTAAGACATGAGTAATACCATCCAACGATAGAATTAAAACATGAGTAATACCATCCAACGATAGAATTAAGACATGACCAATACCACCCAACGATAGAATTAAGACATGAGTAATGCCACCCAACGATAGAATTAAGACATGAGTAATACCATCCAACGTTAGAATTAAAACACGAGTAATACCATCCAACGATAGAATTAAGACATGATTCATACTATCCAACGATAGAATTAAGGCATGAGTAATACCATCCAACGATAGAATTAAGACATGAGTAATACCACCCAACGATAGAATTAAAACATGAGTAATACCACCCAACGTTAGAATTAAAACATGAGTAATACCATCCAACATTAGAATAAAGACATGACCAATACCACCAAACGATAGAATAACACATGACTTATAACATCTAACGATAGAATTAAGACATGAGTAATACCATCCAACGATAGAATTAAGACATGAGTAATACCATCCAACGATATAATTAAGACACGAGTAATACCATCCAACGATAGAATTAAGAAATGAGTAATACCCTCCAACGATATAATTAAGACATGACCAATACCACCCAACGATAGAATAAAGACAAGATCAATACCATCCAACGATAGAATAATGACATGACCAATACCACCCAACGATAGAATTAAGATATGACCAATACCATCCAACGATAGAATTAACACATGATTCATACCACCCAACGATTGAAAAAATACATAACCAATACCATCCAACGATAGAATTAAGACATTAGTAATACCATCCAACGTTAGAATTAAGACATGAATAATACCATCCAACGATAGAATTAAGACACGAGTAATACCATCCAACGATATAATTAAAACACGAGTAATACCATCCAACGATAGAATTAAAATACGAGTAATACCATCCAACGATAGAATTAAGACACGAGTAATACCATCCAACGATAGAATTAAAACACGAGTAATACCATCCAACGATAGAATTAAAACACGAGTAATACCATCCAACGATAGAATTAAAACACGAGTTATACCATCCAACGATAGAATTAAAACACGAGTAATACCATCCAACGATACATGAGTAATACAACCCAACGATAGAATTAAAACATGAGTAATACCACCAAACGTTAGAATTAAAACATGAGTAATACCATCCAACGATAGAATTAAGACATGAGTAATACCATCCAACGATAGAATTAAAACATGAGTAATACCATCCAACGATAGAATTAAGACATGAGTAATACCACCCAACGATAGAATTAAGACATGAGTAATACCATCCAACGTTAGAATTAAAACACGAGTAATACCATCCAACGATAGAATTAAGACATGATTCATACTATCCAACGATAGAATTAAGGCATGAGTAATACCATCCAACGATATAATTAAGACATGAGTAATACCACCCAACGATAGAATTAAAACATGAGTAATACCACCCAACGTTAGAATTAAAACATGAGTAATACCATCCAACGATAGAATTAAGACATGAGTAATACCATCCAACGATAGAATTAAAACATGAGTAATACCATCCAACGATAGAATTAAGACATGAGTAATACCATCCAACGATAGAATTAAGACATGAGTAATACCATCCAACGATAGAATTAAGACATGAGTAATACCATCCAACGTTAGAATTAAAACATGAGTAATACCATCCAACGAAAGAATTAAGACATGACCAATACCAACGACGGAATCAAGTCATCATATATACCACCCAACGATAGAATTAACTGAAAAACAGATTGTGTCAAGAAGCGACACTGACTTAGCAGGTTACGAGTGGAGTGCGTGGTCCAGTGATGATCGAACTGATGGCTGTGTGTTCGATCCATTGACACATTTAAATGTGTAGTGTCCTTGAACAAGACAGTTTATCCATATATGCTTTGTACTCGTTCTACGTAGGGAGATACTGAGCGTGATTTGTCTAAATTGTAATAACTTGTTTCACAATCGAAGTAAAATAAATAAATTTAAACTAAAAAGGTGATATAATGTAGAGTAAGATATACATTCTACTAAGGAGCATACAGGCCAACAGTAGACATTCGCTAATTTTGACACATTTGTGTGAGTAGTTTTTGATATGTCAAAATTACGAATTCTGGAACGTTGATTGAGGTATAAAAAACATAGCCCACGAAATTCTGGGAGATATTTTATTTGATGTACGATCGTTAATGATAGTTTAGGGAATCCAATTTATCCTTAAAACACTTTGGTAACAGCAATATGCTCAAAACGAGCATATTGCCATTACAGTGAGATATTAATATAATCTATCATTTATATCGTTTTATCTGATTTTGATGACTATTTCTTGTGTATAATAACATGACTATAATGTAAAATTGTTTCAGTGATAATTGCAAATACATCCAAATAAGAGATAGAAAAGTCAAACAAACATAAATCAACTAGTGAGATTTTAAACACATATACAGAAATATATGTATGATAGTTGCTTTAATAATTTGAGACCACTTACTATTTGTACATTTTCCCACGCGTCATATCTCGCCCAAGCAATCTCATGAATAAATAATCATCAAACCTGAAATATAATTAAGAAAAATAGATAGAGCGTTTGACATAAAGGAACTGAATTAAGATAGTGTTTGTTATATACCCACGGTGGATATGCCGATAGTGTTTGTTATATACTCACTGTGGATATGCCGATAGCGTTTGTTATATACCCACGGTGGATATGCCGATAGTGTTTGTTATATACCCACGGTGGATATGCCGATAGTGTTTGTTATATACCCACGGTGGATATGCCGATAGTGTTTGTTATATACCCACGGTGGATATGCCGATAGTGTTGGTGATATACTCATTTTGGATATGCCGATAGTGTTTGTTATATACCCACGGTGGATATGCCGATAGTGTTTGTTATATACCCACGATGGATATGCCGATAGCGTTTTTTATTTAGCCGCGATGGATATGCCGATAGCGTTTGTTATATACTCACGATAGATATGTCGATAGCGTTTGTTATATACCCACGATAGATATGCCGACAGCGTTTGTTATGTTCCCACGATGGATATACCAGTAGCGTTTGTTATATACCCACGACGGATATGCCGACAGCGTTTGTTATATTCCCACGATGGATATACCGACAACGTTTGGTTTGGTATATACCGACGATGGAGATGCCTAAAGCGTTTGTTATATACCCACGGTGGACATGCCGATAGTGTTTGTTATATACCCAAACTGGATATGCCGATAGCGTTTGTTATATTACCACGATGGATTTGCCGACAGCGTTTGTTATATACTCACAATAGATATGCCGACAGCGTTTGTTATATACCCACGACGAATATGCCGACAGCGTTTGTTATATTCCCACGATGGATATACCAATAGCGTTTGTTATATACCCACGACAGATATGCCGACAGCGTTTGTTATATACCCACGACAGATATGCCAACAGCGTTTGTTATGTTCCCACGATGGATATACCAGTAGCGTTTGTTATATACCCACAACGGATATGCCGACAGCGTTTGTTATATTGCCACGATGGATATACCAGTATTGTTTGTTATATACCCACGACGGATATGCCGACAGCGTTTGTTATATTCCGTCGATGGATATACCAGTAGCGTTTGTTATATACCTACAACGGATATGCCGACAGCGATTGTTATATTCCCACGATGGATATACCAATACCGTTTGTTATATACCCACGACGGATATGCCGACAGCGTTTGTTATATTGCCACGATGGATATACTGACAACGTTTGGTATATACCCACGATGGATATGCCTAAAGCGTTTGTTATATACCCACGACGGATATGCAGAAAGCCTTTGTTATATACCCACGATGGACATGCCGATAGTGTTTGTTATATAACCACGATGGATTTGCCGATAGCGTTTGTTATATACCCATGATAGATATGCCGACAGCGTTTGTTATATACCCACGATGGATTTGCCGACAGCGTTTGTTATATACCCACGATGGATATGCCGATAGTGTTTGTTATTTAGCCGCGATGGATATGCCGATAGCGTTTGTTATACACTCACGATAGATATGTCGATAGCGTTTGTTTTGTACCCACGATAGATATGTCGATAGCGTTTGTTATATACCCACGATAGATATGCAGACAGCGTTTGTTATATACCCACGGTGGAGATGCCGATAGCGTTTGTTATATACCCACGGTGGACATGCCGGTAGCGTTTGTTATATACCCACGATGGATATGCCGATAGCGTTTGTTATTTAGCCGCGATGGATATGCCGATAGCGTTTGTTATATACTCACGATAGATATGTCGATAGCGTTTGTTATATACTCACGATAGATATGCCAACAGCGTTTGTTATATACCCACGATGGATTTGCCGACAGCGTTTGTTATATACCCACGATAGATATGCCAACAGCGTTTGTTATATACCCACGGTGGAGATGCCGATAGCGTTTGTTATATACCCACGATAGATATGCCAACAGCGTTTGTTATATACCCACGATGGATTTGCCGACAGCGTTTGTTATATACCCACGATGGATATGCCGATAGCGTTTGTTATTTAGCCGCGATGGATATGCCGATAGCGTTTGTTATATACTCACGATAGATATGTCGATAGCGTTTGTTATATACTCACTATGAATATGCCGATAGCGTTTGTTATTTAGCCGCGATGGATATGCCGATAGCGTTTGTTATATACTCACGATAGATATGTCGATAGCGTTTGTTATATACTCACTATAGATATGTCGATAGCGTTTGTTATATACCCACAATAGATATGCCGACAGCGTTTGTTATATACTCACGATAGATATGTCGACAGCGTTTGTTATATACCCACGGTGGATATGCCCATAGCGTTTGTTATATACCCACAGTGGAGATGCCGATAGTGTTTGTTATATACCCACGGTGGACATGCCGGTAGCGTTTATTATATACCCACGATAGATATGTCGACAGCGTTTTTTTATTTAGCCACAATGGATATGCCAATAGCGTTTGTTATTAATGATTGTAAATATATATCTAATTAAACAACTTGGCTAAATTAACACATATTTTAAAATCAGTATAAAAGTATGGTGTAACTAACGAGTTCTTTATTATTCAATATTCACAATTGATTCAACACCTTATACCAGCAAATCAAGTATTTTATTCACATGTCTGAGTGGCTTAATGTTGCAAGGAAAGTTTCAGCGTACAGTACTGCAAAAATAAGTTGTCAGAAATCATCATACCATTCCGGCAACGGAGGAGTTACGTCATGAATATAAATATTAGTAAGTGTTCGTTAAGAAAATACGTTCATTTTATATTTGCATCCTTATAATAACATTTGCAAAGTCTCGTTTTGTGACATAAGTCTTTTTAATTTATTTGTCCAAATTGTATCAATAACCTAAACATTGTTTAATATATATGTTCAGTTTATAAATGGTAAATTTGGAAAGGGGAATACATACGGTAAATTTGGAAAGGGAAATACCCACGGTAAGGGAAATATCTACGGTAGATTTGGAAAGGGGAATACAAACGGTAAATTTGGAAAGGGGAATATCTAAGGTACATTTGGAAAGGGAAATACCTACGGCAAGTTTGGAAGAGGGAAATACCTACTGTAGATTTGGAAAGGGGACTACCTACCACAGATTCGGAAAAGGGAAAACCTACAGTAGATTTGGAAAGGGAAATACATACGGTAAAGGGAAATACCTACGGTGGATTTGGAAAGGGGAATACATACGGTAGATTTGGAAAGTGGGGTACATGTAACACCTACGGTAAATTTGGAAAAGGGAATACATACGGTAAATTTGAAAAGGGAAATACCTACGGTAGATTTGGAAAGGGGAAAACATACGGCAGATTTGGAAAGTGGGATTCATGTATCTACGGTAAATTTGGAAAAGGGAATACCGAAACTGACTGAAGGATATCATATCATATGAAAAAATATAAACGGTATATAAGTTACAACATTAATATTTCAAATTGTCAAAGGAAATATCATTTACTATTTCTATCTTTAAATTTTTTAAATCAAAATACCAAAAACTAGCATGGCACATTAGAATATACGTCTTAATTTCTAAAGTTTGGCGTTTCTGTTAGAAGTAATAGTTGGAGATGGATATTGATTTGATACGTGCACATGAGTGAGATCTACCTTTACATGTTTCCTTTAACATCAGTTTGCCATGTTTATAAGACAGATGCCGTAACTGGTATTTCAAATAATTGGAAATCTTTGGTTGGTGGCATTTTCTAATAGGTATATCAATTACATTTCCGGCTTGGTGGTTTAAGCCTGACTATTTAAATTATGTTAGTATGTTTATTAATTACATTACAGATTAGGCTTTAACTACACGCTATTTTGCAACCATATACAATTATCGTGTATATTTTTTCTTTCAATTTATCTAGATTAACTGTTTGTCAATGCAAGGTGTCAGCCATTAACTCGCAATAAATGGTGTGACATTTCCCTCGTGACAATACGATAAAAAATATTTTCGTCGAAAACATACCCACCATGGCAGATGTTATAAGAATCCTCAATGGTACATTATATTAAGTTGAGATTATAAAAATCTTACATGATTAGGGGTTCAGATTGAAAATTCTATCCCGATGGATAATTTTTTTGACGGGAACAAGTCTCTGCAGAATAAAACAACTATCCCAAAACACTGAAAATTTCTATCCGAGCAGAAAAGGTCACGAAAGATTTTTTTTTTTTTTGTAAACCAAACAAACTGAATAATTATTTTAATTTAAATCAGATATATCAGTATAGTTTTACCACGATGGCTTTTAAGACGTCAAATCTTATTAGTTACGTCTTATATTTTATACGTCACGAAATAGATGATTCCAACGTCACAGCGCGAGAAATTTATTTCGGCCCTAAGATAAGAAAGAAATAGTTAATTTATAAATTTAGATTATATGAATCTTTCATGGGTTTGGGGTGCGGATGGTTATGTTAATTACTCCTAAGTCTAGAATATGACCGATATCATGAGTTAAGGGAGGTCATAAGCCATAAAAGATCTTTAGATCGGAGCAAGAAGAGCAGAAAACAGTTCATGTTGTTAGAACTGTGGTTAATCAATTATAGTTCTTCGAAATTCACTATGCTTTGCTTTAATAAATGATCATGATGTTTTTGACCAATTACACACATTACACACTGCTTGTTAGATAGAGTTTTATTTTGATTGACATACTTTCAAACACTACGTTAACATGGAGTTGTGTTTCCTATGACATTCTCATATTTGCTGAATAAAATGATCACCACCGTGTATACTATGTGCGGTAGTAGATCGCCAGCATAGATTTCAAATATTGGCTATAGGTACCCTTTCTATTCTCTCTCAATGTATTGAAACCAGACAATAAATGAGGGCATTGTCTAATTTGGGGACCTTGATTTATGATATATTGATTACTACTCATATATACAATCTAAATACAAACCAGACTCAATGTTAAATATGAGAGTTCTCATTAGATTTGCCAAACATCAGGTAGTGTATTGCTACCAACCTGATTATACAAATATTTTGAGGATCAGGACATTCAATGTGCTTAGCAGTTAGTGGTGAAGCTTAACTGTTATTGAAATGTCATTGGAGAATCTTTATATCCGTTATATTTGAAGAAGCATAACCTCTTAAATGTTGATACATACAGCACATCTATTAAATTACATGCATCTGCATTTTTTTTACTAAATAGCGAAGAAAGGCCGTTACGGTCAAGTTCATTCCAATTATGTATACACATAAATGATGACATTGAACAAACATTTCACATTATTACTATAAACTATTCATACGCTTAATGTGTATGGTATTTAGGTGGCAAACACATTTGCAATTAAAAGCACATGGCCCACCGTTTTCCTAAACAAGTTTGATTTGTTTGAATATCTAGCATCATGTTATGCCATCGGATGTTAACATTTGATCATCTTCAATTATTCTGGAGGCGAAAATGCTAGCTCTGTTGGAACTGCCTTAGGAAAGTGCTTGGGTATCAATGCTTGCTTGGTCAGAATCTAATGCAGGCTTCCATATACATGCCTGTCTGTGATCTCTTTTTGCATTTCCAGCAAAGCTTCAGAATATGTTGTTAGTGATAAAGTATTTAAAGTATGCATTGTTTTACAATTAACATCGCCTACCAACTTTAGTGACTACTGAAGCGCCTCATATTTTTAAGACTATTCCTTTTCAGATACCACAATACCTTACCATATTATTGCAACCAGACAGCCCCTGGTCGTTACATTTATGTTTACAGTTCCTTAACATGTGATACCCTTGGCACAGATTTATTAGGCTTTCCTGAAGATAATGATGAAGTTAAAGTACAAATACCAGGGGCGAAGCTTGGCTGAAAACGCTGTGTAGGCACAGTTGTAAGGGATCCGATTCACGTATTTGCGTTTAGGCGTATATTTTTTTTTTACGGGGCCTGTTTATCCTTAATATTAGCCGAACGTTGAATTCACTGTTTTATAACCAATTAAATTGATAAAATAATGTTAAATATCTGGATCATATTCAAAGATGTTTTTGTTGCGAATTTATGGTTTACTGAAAAAAAGTTTCGGGAGAGCATGAATCGGATACCTTACAACTGTGCCAAAAATGTAATAAAAATTGATTCCTAGATTTTTATTTCATTTTTGGCATTTTTATTTTTTCAATTTCTCAGAATAAAAAGTGTAGGCACGTGCCTATAGGAACTGTTAAAATTACTTTCTGAGCTTGAATTGGCATATTAAGTTTAGTTGTTAAGGTGTATCCTGCATGCCTGTGTTTTCTCGACTACAGCATGTGATATATTTTGTGCTGAATGGTGAATATCTGTCGAAAATTAGGTAAATTATCATAAAAGTTCTGAAAATAATCGTTCCAAGTACTATCTATTGGACTTTACAGAACAGCAGATTTGTCATAATAGAATATGGGTGTTTAGTCGCGTTGTTCAATACATGTTTATAATCGTGATTGGATAGGTCTTTGCATTAATCATCATTGGTACTCATACTTGACATCTTCATCTCTACTGCGAACATGCAAACTCAATCCCCATATTTCCAGTCATTCTGATTTCAGAATAACCCCAAGTACTTTCCATGGACCAGAGGTTGAATATTCCATACCATGCTCCACTGCTTAAATAATGATATGACGTTCTCAGGGAACTTCTTTCAATCCAACATGTTCGCTACCCCAACAAATTATAGCATGCACATTATGATGAAAACTGTCTACTTATCATTAACATGAACATTACGTTTATCTTTTTTTCTATTCCACGTGAAAGTTAATTACTAATTACAAATTATGTAGTTTGTCAAGAGAAGTAAAACAAAACAGAGATAAACTTCACCAAGGTATTACAACGGCTGTGTATATACCTATATCGTTGTAGTAAGAAATCTGGACAACTTCCGACATTATTTTAGAAAATTTCATTCGTATATATTGTCAATTGTGTAAGTTTTATATTTTAGATGGTAGTGACATATTTATTTAAAAAAATTAATTAATTAAAAACATTTTATTTGCACTTATAAAACTTAAATGTGCGGAAAACATAATTTTCAATTCATTTGCCGCCATGTTGGCGGCCATCTTGAATATTTCAAAATGCTCAATGATGACAAGATGTTATCAAGTTGTTTTTTCATAAGCAATGCCTAAACTACCATAATCACTAAAAAACATTTTCTATACACTAACATGCAAGGTTCAGTGACTAGTCGTAATAACAACACATTTAACCCCAAAAAGGCTTCTCCCTAGTTATGATCCATACCAAACCAATTATAATATATATATATTTGCCTCATTTATGCCGTTTATGTCGTTGTAACGTCACGTATGTAAATATCGGTTCATGCACATTTTTTGCCTCATTGATATCGTTGTAACGTCACGTATGTAAATATTGGTGCATGTACACTATTTGTTTCATTTATGAGGTTGTAACGTCACCTATGTGAATATCTGTTCATGCGTACTATTTGCTTCATTTTTGTCGTTGTAACGTCACTTATGTAAATATCGGTTCATGCACACTATATGCTTCATTTATGTCGTAGTAACGTCACGTATGTAAATATGGTTCATGTACACTTTTTACTTCTTTGATGTCGTTGTAATGTTACGTATGTTAATATTGATGCATGCACATTATTTGCTTCATTTATATCGTTGTAACGTCACGTATGTAAATATTGGTTAATGCACACTATTTTCTTCATTTATGACGTTGTAACGTCACGTATGTAAATATTGGTTAATACACACTATTTGCTTCATTTATATCGTTGTAAAGTCACATATGTTAATATTGCTGTATGTATACTATTTGTTTCATTTATGTCGTTGTAACGTCACGTATGAAAATATTGGTTCATGCACATTATTTGCTTCATGTATGTCGTAGTAACGTCACGTATGTAAATATCGGTTCATGCAAATTATTTGCCTCATTTATGCCGTTTTAACGTCACGTATGTAAATATCGATTCATGCACACTATTAATCTGATTTATGCCGTTGTAACGTTACATATGTTCATGCACATTTTTTACTTCAAATATGTCATTCTAACGTCACGTATTAAATATTGGTTCATGCACACTATATGCTTCGTTTATATCGTTGTAACGTCACGTATGTAAATATTGGTTCATGCACACTATTTGCTTCATTTATGTCGTTGTAACGTCACCTATGTAAATATCGGTTCATGCACAATATTTGCTTCATTTATGCCGTTGTAACGTCAGCTATGTAAATATCGATTCATGCACATTATTTGCTTCATTTATGTCGTTGTAACGTCACGTATGTTAGTATCGATTCATGCACACTATTAATCTGATTTATGCCGTTGTAACGTTACATATGTTCATGCACATTTTTTGCTTCAAATATGTCATTCTAACGTCACGTATTAAATATTGGTTCATGCACACTATATGCTTCGTTTATATCGTTGTAACGTCACGTATGTAAGTATTGGTTCATGCTTCATTTATGTCGTAGTAACGTCACGTATGTAAATATTGCTTCATTTATGTCGAGGTAACGTCACGTATGTAAATATGATTCATGCACACAATTTGCTTCATTTATGTCGTTGTAACGTCACCTATGTGAATATCGGTTCAGGCACACTATTTGCCGCATTTATGTCGTTGTTACGTCACGTATGTAAATATCGGTTCATGCACACTATTTGCTTCATTGATGTGGTTGTAACGTCACATTTGTAAATAATGGTGCATGTACACTATTTGTTTCATTTATTAGGTTTTAACGTCACCTATGTGAATATATGTTCATGCATACTATTCGCTTCATTGATGTCGTTGTAATGTCACGTATGTAAATATCGGTTCATGCAAACTATTTGCTTCATTTATGTGGTTGTAACGTCACGTATGTAAATATCGGTTCATGCACACTATTAATCTGATTAATGCCGTTGTGACGTCACATATGTAAATATTGGTGCATGCACATTATTTGCTTCATTATTATCGTTGTAACGTCAAGTAGGTAAATATTGGTTAATGCACACGTTTCGCTTCATTTATGTCATTGTAAGGTCACGGACGGAAATATCGGTTCATGCACACTTTTTGCTTCAAATATGTGATTGTAACGTTACGTATTAAATATTGGTTCATGCACACTATTTGCTTCATTGATATCGTTGTAACGTCACGTATGTAAATATTGGTGCATGTACACTATTTGTTTCATTTATGAGGTTGTAACGTCACCTATGTGAATATCTGTTCATGCGTACTATTTGCTTCATTTATGTCGTTGTAACGTCAACGTATGTAAATATCGGTTCATGCAGACTATTTGCTTCATTAATGTTGTTGTAACGTCAGGTATGTAAATATGGTTCATGAACACTATTGACTTGATTGATGTCGTTGTTACATTACATATGTAAATATTGGTGCATGCATATTATTTGCTTCATTATTATCGTTGTAACGTCAAGTAGGTAAATATTGGTTAATGCACACTATTTGCTTCATTAATGTTGTTGTAACGTCACGTATGTAAATATCGGTTCATGCAATCTATTTACTTTATTTATGCCGTTGTAACGTCGCGTATGTCAATATTGGTTAAGTCACACTATTTCTTCATTTTTATGTTGTATCGTCACGTATGTGAATATCGGTTCATACACACAATTTGCTTCATATATGTTGTTGTAACTTTACGTTTGTAAATATTGGATTATGTACATTATTTACTTCATTGATATCGATGTAACGTTAAGTATGTAAATAACGGTTCATGCACACTAATAGCTTCATTTATGTCGATGTAACATCACGTATTTAAATATTGGTGCATGCACAATATTTTCTTCATTGATGTCGTTATAATGTCACGTATGTAAATATCGGTTCATGCACACTATTTGCGTCATTTACGTCGTAGTAACATCACGTATGTAAATATCGGTTCACGTACACTATTTGTTTCATTGATAAAGTTGTAACGTTAACTATATAAATATCGGTTCATGCACACTATTTGCCTCATTGATGCCGTTGTAACGTTACTTATGCAAATATCGGTGCATGCACACTTATGACTTCATTTATCCCAGTATAACATCACGTATGTTAATATTTGTTCATGCACACTATTTTCTTCATTGATGTCGTTGTAACATCACGGATGTAAATATCGGTTAATGTACACTATTTCCTTCATTGATGTCATTGTAACGTTAAGTATGTAAATATCGGTGCTTGCACACTATTTGCCTCATTGATGCCGTTGTAACGTCACATATGTTAATATCGGTTCGTGTACACTATTTGCTTCATTTACGTCTTTGTAACGTGACGTATCTAAATATCGGTGCATGCACAATATGTGTTTCGTTATGTCGTTGTTACATCGCGTATGTAAGTATTGGTGCATGCACACTATTTGCTTCATTTATGTCGTTGTCACGTCACTTCAGTCAATATCAGTTTATGCACACTGTTTGCTTCATTTATGTTGTTGTAATGTCATTTGTGTAAACATCGGTTCATGCACACAATTTGACTCATTGATGCCGTTTTCACATCATGTATGTAAATATCAGTTCATGTACACTGTTTGCCTCATTTATGCCTTTGTAACGTCACGTAAGTAAATGTCGTTTCATGCACACTATTTACTTCGTTGATGTTATTGTATTTTCACGTATGTAAATATCGCTTCTTGCACACTATTTGCATCATTTATGTCGTTGTAACGTCACCTATGTAAATATTGGTTCATGCACATTATTTGCCTCATTTATGTTATTGTTACGTCACGTATGTAAATATCGATTCATGTACACTATTTGCTTCATTGATATCGTTGTAACGTCACGAAGGTAAATATCGGTTCATACACATTATTTGCTTCATTGATGTCGTTGTAACGTCAGGTGTGTAAATATCGGTTAATCCATAATGTTTGCCTCATTGAGTTCGTTGTAACGTTACGTATGTAAATGTACTCTATTTGCTTCATTTATGTCGTTGTAACGTCACGTATGTGAATATCGGTTCATGCACACTATTAACATCATTGATGTCGGTGTAGCGTCACGTACACTATTTACTTCATTGATGTCGTTGTAACGTAACGTTAATATCGCTTCAAGAAAAATATTGTTAAAATTTTGTTCGAAACTCTGTTATCTACATAATTGATAAACAACATAATATCACATAAATCATAAAACTATTTTCATAAATTATTTCTAATAACATTTATATATACGAGTCTCTTGTATCAAAATTTATTCTAAATACTTTTTTCTTAGTCTCGAACTAATATTTTAAAGACAGTTTTTAGAATGGAAACTTGAAATAATTTATATGCACGTTAGATAACTGAACCATTTAATTGTGTCACTGTCTACCAATCGTGTACTTTTATTTACAACAGACATAATGTAAAGTGTTGATAATTGATAACGTATGACAATAATGATGTTATAATATGTTTTGATGTACTTCTATATAAACTTATTCACAAATTATTATGCAATAAACAGACAACATAGCGAGGTCCACACACACACACACACACACACGCGCGCGCGCGGACGCACGCACATTCACACACACACGTGTCTTATATTAAATATACTTACGTAAACCCGTCCAGGCCAGATGAACGCTTAGAAGGCATTGACCAAGGATCAAGATATGCTTCCGCACACTCTGGTGGACATGGGCCTCTGGAATGAAATCAATCTTGATACCCTTTTGCTGGACTTTATTTATGTCACGAAAACGTACGATGCAATCTTATTATACGGTTGGCGTTTGCTGTTTTTATTTCGAAACTCATAGAAATGTAAAATCATACGATTGTTTCGATTCTGGTATTTTATAGTACCTGAATGACTATAAAATCTTTTGGCAAAATACACACATATTTACGAATATATAAATCCCAAAATACACACATATTTACGAATATATAAATCCCAAAATACACACATATTTACGAATATATAAATCCCAAAATACACACATATTTACGAATAAATATATAAATCCCAAAATACACACATATTTACGAATATATAAATCCCAAAATACACACATATTTACGAATATATAAATCCCAAAATACACACATATTTACGAATAAATATATAAATCCCAAAATACACACATATTTACGAATATATAAATCCCAAAATACATACATATTTACGAATATATAAATCCCAAAATACACACATATTTACGAATATATAAATCCCAAAATACACACATATTTACGAATAAATATATAAATCCCAAAATACACACATATTTACGAATATATAAATCCCAAAATACATACATATTTACGAATATATAAATCCCAAAATACACACATATTTACGAATATATAAATCCCAAAATACACACATATTTACGAATATATAAATCCCAAAATACACACATATTTACGAATAAATAAATCCCAAAATACACACATATTTACGAATATATAAATCCCAAAATACACACATATTTACGAATAAATAAATCCCAAACGGCGTTAAATTCAAGCTCAAAACTACCGTATCCAAGACACGGGATATTATTAATATTATCTCTATGCATCCACGAATAAGTTTTATTTAAAACATATATGTAAGCAACGTTAAATATTGTATTTGTTTTTTAAATTTAAGACGAAATTCTAAAACTGGCATATTGTAAAAATGATAATTTACGATAGAAATCGTCTTAAAACTAAACTTTACAAGGTGCCATTGTGGACATACTTAAAAAAAAACAGAGAGAGAGAGAGAGAGAGAGAGAGAGAGAGAGAGAGAGAGAGAGAGAGAGAGAGAGAGAGAGAGAGAAATGACTCCGTTCAAGATTACAAAACATTTCCCATACACTGATACTTACTTTTGACACATAGATCGACATATCGCTGTTAAGGCGGTCATTTGACCATCGGCCGCATGTGAATTAGATTTGTCAGTTCGCAGAGGAATGTTTGGTTGACAATGTACAAATAACACTAGCATCGACAAGATGTACACAGCAAGGCTTATCGTTCGACCTTTCATTGTTGTCTGAAATTAGGAACAATCGTAATCATATTATAATGTATAACGCATGTCTTTCTTTCCATCCACTGGAGTTGTCTAACGGAAACATAATGTTTATTTTTCATTTGATCCCACAAATAAAACTACATGTACTATCACTTTAGTCCATGCACCAAGATGATAAAACTCCTGAGTTCACACCAAAGTGAGGTCAAGTAATAACAAACAATGGAAACCTGGATTTATTGTAACATAATGATTCAAGACTATTCTGATATTATAAACACAAAGCTTGATATCAAATAACGCATATATTCCGCCTTGTCTGAGCATATCGTTGTGTTAAATGGATGAACTGTATTGACCATCAACCATGTTCTATTGTTGGAACAAATATGACGGCAACACAAACTCCTGATTACGACTTTGATACACAGAACATTTCATGGAACGGTAACAGCAACAGTACTCTCGATCTGTGCTTACCTTAAACATTTACCTTAAACATTTACCTTAAATATTTACATTAAACTTTTACTTTAAGTATTTTACCTTAAACATTTACCTTAAATATTTACTTTAAACTTTTACTTGAAACATTTACCTTAAACATCTACCTTAAACCTTTATGTTAAACATTTACCTTAAACATTAACATAAAACATTTACATTAAACATTTACTTAAAACATTTACCTTAAACCTTTACCTTAAACATTACTTTAAACATTTACCTGAAACATTTACCTTAAACATCTACCTGATACCTTTACGTTAAACATTTACCTTAAACATTAACATAAAACATTTACATTAAACATTTACTTAAAACATTTACCTTAAACCTTTACCTTAAACATTACTTTAAACATTTACCTTAAACATTTACCTTAAACTTTTACCTGAAACCATTACCTTAAACACTTACTTTAAACCTTTACATTTAACGTTTACTTTAAACCTTTACCTTAAACATAATAACATATAGACAAGCAATGTCTACAATCATATACTATAAACAAACAAAGATGGACAAGGTATACCACCTAATATATTGTATAGAAAAACAAGCTTTCTATCATAAACAGTATATATAAGATATCAACGTGCACGATGGATTCCACTTTGAGTATATTCATTTACTATTTTCTTTATTGATTTCTCTAGCGCAACAGTGAAACAACTCGTTTAAAAGACGAAAAGTAGAAATGTGTATGTCGACATTAATAATTGATTCTAACATTTATATTTTCTAGGGCCCTATATCACCCCGTCAATGGAACCGCACTATCCAAAATGTTATGGCGCCGATTTTTAGACAACATCTGGATGTAACACAAATGCTTTAACTCTAATGTGTTTAAATGGAAATTATCTACCGTTCCAATTATTGGAAATATATGAAATATTTACTAAATAATAAAAAACAGCACTGACATTATTCATAACTCGATCAATATCGAATTCTTTTTAGGAATACAAGTCTATTTTTAAACATTTGGGAGAAACCGCATGATGAGAAGTCACATGATCGACATAAGCATATCTCTTTTTTTAGAACGAGTGTTGATTGTTTATTGACAAAGGCAAGGAGTATAGTTCCTTGACATATAAGGGACAGATTTAGAAAAGTTTCGTTACCGTACACGATAGAAACAAGCGAAATCAGACTCCCGAATCAAGTACTTATTATCTGAAGTCCTTGCCGAAATATACGTCTCTTTCAATGTACATGTTGGCGATATAGTTCGTGACCTGGAATTTGATTTACAAGATGGCCTAATCTTTTGGTCACGTGACCATAGTTCAGCGCGTCTGTATTCATGCGCTTTAATTCCTTTGTGCTGATTAATAGCACTGAATATATACGATACACAATTATTTATAGGTATAAATCGTCGCTAGTATGTTATAATATTAACGTTTTCGTTGAAATAGGCGAATCTACTGTTTATAGTGAGTTCGAGCGCTTATCAGGGGTGGAACTATTTGATTAGTGGTTGTTAGGTTTGCATTAACACGATACACGGTTGTAGATTTGCGGTATTGAAAATAAAATCATGTTAGTTCTGAGAGCGGCTGCTAAAGCACCGTCCCCAAAAATGACATGCACTCTTCCAATTTCTCCATGCGATGGAGAACTTGCAAGCGGCTGATATGTGTTTCAGTGGTGCCATGAATGGGTCTAATTTGTTTATATACTTAAACAAAAAGTTTAAACAGTAAAAATAGATATATGAGGAATCCAATAGGGTACATTAAAAGCCGGTTAAATATCTGGATGTGGACATAATATTTTAAAGACGCAATCTGAATCGTAACAAAAAGAATAATATTGTGAATAAATGAAGTTTAACAGCCTTCGCTTATATGGTTCAATCTATAGAAACAATAAAGTATTATTTTAAAGTATTGTTATACTTGATTGAAAGTGGTGATTAAACTTTGAAAAAACGATTTTTGTGTTAAAATCTATTGCGAGCAAAAACAATACTATATTGAAAAATGAAATGTCTTTCAATTACATTTGATGTTTGAATGTGTTTTTATTGACACATTATAGATATAAAAAACATTGCAATGTTTATAAATCAAATTGCAGTTAACATATGATCATTAGTCTAATTAACTGTAAGATGTAATATTTTAGAAAATAGATAAGCATTTTAATTATGACAATAGAAAACGGTACGTGTTATTGTGACATTGACACTTGATGTGTCAACACTTTCAATATACGAACGATGGTTTAACTCATATATTGATATAGCTATATTGAAGTATATATAGTTGGCAAAGGCATTTTTTTTTCTGCATTATATTTGACTTCAATCTTAAGGTTATAGATGTGTATTATGTTTCTGCGCGTTTAAGGATCCGCTCCAATAAATTATAAACATGCAATTAAATGTCATTTTTTTCACATTGCTCAATTTACATATTTAAAAAATAACTCCTCCGTAAAATAAAAACAGCAATGAACAACGTCCAGGGTTACATTAACATGGACGTTATGGTTAAACAAAATCATAATTCTTAGGATATTTCCTATGCCGTCAAGTAAAATATTTAGAATAATTTGCATTTACTCTAATGTAAGTTTTCAATCATTCTTTACAATACTATAGTATATTTGAGTCTGTAATCGAGAAAGAGAATACGACACTAGTATATGTTTGACGTATTCTTAATGTTATTGAATGAGGCTTCGGCACTAGTATATGCTTGAGGTAGTCCAAATGTATATGGCGAACATTTCGTGTCTATATTCGAGACGAGTATAGAAAACGGCATTTGTATATGCTTGAGGTATTCCTAATGCTAATATTGCGAACTTTCTGTGTCTATATTATATATCGCTACTTGTATATACGTTGAGGTATGCACAATGCTTTAGAATATGGTGAACATTTCGTGTCTTAATCTGTGACATGCAGTCACACAGAACTTGTATATGTTTAACGTATTCACAATGCTATATTATATGTTGAACTTTGTGTATCTTTATTTGAGGCATGTAGTCACACAGTACTTGTATATGTTTGCCTTATTCACAATGTTATAGTATATGGCGAACATTTTGTGTCTTTATTTGAAGCATGCAGTCACACAGTACTTGTATATGTTTGACATATTCTCAATGCTATAGTTTATGGCGAACATTCTATATATTTATTTGAAGCATGCAGTCACACAGTACTTGTATATGTTTGACGTATTCTCAATGCTATAGTTTATGGCGAACATTCTATATATTTATTTGAAGCATGCAGTCACACAGTACTTGTATATGTTTGCAGTATTCACAATGCTATAGTATATGGCGAACATTCTATGTCTTTATTTGAAGAATGCAGTCATGCAGTACTTGTATATGTTTTCTGTATTCACAATGTTATAGTATATGGCGAACATTATGTGTCTTTGTCTTTATTTGAAGCATGCAGTCTCACAGTACTTGTATATGTCTGCCGTATTCTCAATGCTTCAATATATGGCGAACATTCTATTGGCTTTATTTGCAGCATGCAGTCACACAGTAATTGTTTATGTTTGCCGTATCCGCAATGCTATAGTATATGGCGAACATTCTATGTCTTTATTTGAGGCATTCAGTTCCACAGTTCTTATATATATTCAACGTTTTCACAATGCTAAAGTATATGGCGAACATTCTATGTCTTTATTTGAAGCATGCAATTCCACAGTACATGTATATGTTCAACGTATTCAAAATGCAATATTATATGGCGAACATTCTATGTACTCTATTGAAGCATGCAATTCCACAGTACATGTATATGTTCAACGTATTCAAAATGCTATATTATATGGCGAACATTCTATGTCTTTATTTGAAGCATGAAGTCACACAGTACGTGTATATATTTGACGTATTCACAATGATATAGTATATGACGAACATTCTATGTCTTTATTTGAAGCATGCAGTCACACAGTACTTGTATGTGTTTGCCGTATTCACAATGTTATAGTATATGGCGAACATTTCGTGTCTTTATTTGAGGCATGCAGTCAATACAGTACTTGTATATGTTTGCCGAATTCTCAATGTTATAGTATATGGCGAACATTCTATGTCTTTATTTGAGGAGTTCAGTCACACAGTACATGCCTTTTTTTCCCATATTCACAATGTTATAGTATATGGCGAACATTCTATGTATTTATTTGAAGCATTGAAGTCACACAGTTCTTGTATATGATTGCCGTATTCACAATGCTATACTATATGGCGAACATTCTATGTGTTTATCTGAGGCATGCAGTCAAACAGTACTTGTATATGTTTGCCGTATCCACAATGCGAACATGGCGAACATTCTATATCTTTATTTGAAGCATGCAGTCACATAATATATGGCGAACATTCTATGTCTTTATTTGAAGCATGCAGTCACATAGTCTTGTATATGTTTGCCGTATTCTTAATGCTAAAGTATATGGCGAAACTTCTATGTCTTTATTTGATGCATGCAGTCACACAGTACTTGTATATGTTTGCCGTATTCACAATGTTATATTATATGGCGAACATTTCGTTTCTATATTCGAGACATGTAGATTAATCGCTACTTGTATAAACGTTGAGGTATGCACAATGCTTTAGTATAAGGTGAACATTTCGTGTATTTATTTGAGGCATGCAGTCACACAGTATTTGTATATGTTTGCCGTATTCACAATGCTATAGTATGAGACAAACATGTATCTTTATTTGTGGCATGCAGTCACACAGTACTTGTATATTGTTTGACGTATTTATAATGCTATAGTATATGGCGAACATTCTATATCTTTATTTGAAGCATGCAGTCACACAGTACTTGTATATGTTTGCCATATACACAATGTTAAAGTATATGGCGAACATTTCGTGTCTTTATTTGAGGCAGTCAGTCACACAGTACTTGTATATGTTTAACGTTTTGACAATACGTTAGTATATGGCGAACATTCTGTGTCTTTATTTGAAGCATGCAGTCACACATTACATGTTATAGTATATGGCGAACATTCTGTGTCTTTATTTGAGGCATGCAGTCACACAGTACTTGTATATGTTTGCCGTATTCACAGTGCTATAGTAAATGGCGAACATTCTATGTCTTTATTTGAGGCATGCAGTATATGTTTGCCGTATTCACAATGCTATAGTATATGCCGAACATTCTATGTTTTATTTGAAGCATGGAGTCACACAGTACTTGTATATGTTTGCCGTATTCACAAATCTATAGTATATGGCGAACATTCTATGTTTTTATCTGAAGCATGCAGTCGCACAATACTTGTTTATATTTGCCGTATGGACAATGCTATAGTATATGGCGAACAATCTGAAGCATGCAGTCGCACAGTACTTGGTGGACAATGCTATAGTTTGAGACGAACATTTTTATCTTTATTTCAGGCATGCTGTCACACAGTACTTGTATATGTTTGTCATATTCACAATGCTATAGTATATGGTGAACATTTCGCGTTTTTATTTGAGGCGTGGAGTCGCACAGTACTTGTATTTGTTTGCCGTATTTACAATGCGCACATGCTGTGTCTTTATTTGATGAATGCAGAGTGAAATAGAACTTGTATATGATTGGCGTATTTAGAATGTTATAATATATGGCGAACATTTTGTGTCTATATTCGAGGCTTGCATAGTCAAACGGTACTTGTAAATGTTTGACGTATTAACAATGATGTAGTTTATTGCCAACATTTTGTTTCTTAATTTTAGTAATGCAGGACGACAAACAGCTCTTGTATATGTTTGACTTATTCGTATTATAAAGTCTAAATGCAAGACTAGTCTAACTCAATACACAAGCTGTAACTCAAATATAAATGCCGAAAAATGATCAAGAGTAGGATGAAAACAATGAACAAGAATGCAGCAACGATCAATGACGATGCTCTCGCTGTCGGCGATTTGTAAACAAGTTTGAGGAGGATTTGAGCGTTAACATGGAACCATACAACAATTATATAGAACAGACAGATATTCATATCGTCTATTTATCATCAGTCTAACATTGATTTATTACAGAAAGCTATCGTAACTACATTTCTATCAGGTGGTCAATACCGACAGTCGTGATAATTAATGTTCATTAGGTAGAACATTCCATTTGATTACATTCTTCTGGATCTAGTTGATAATGACAGCATACCATACCGCGATTAGTGTTAGATAATAAACCAACATTGAGATAGACATTTCCATATAACATATTAAACTTACAAATATAGTTATTGATGATGTTGACGACGATACCACTAATAGAAAATAGTAATACAATAATAATAATTATACTTATGATAACGATTATGATGACAAAATTGATGATGATACCTAATGAATAAGATAATGTTGTTGATGATTATTATTATGACGATTATAACAACGAATTTGATCATGATAATGATGTAGATGATAAAAAATATTCTTTTAATGCAAATGTTTATAAGAATACTAGTATATGTTTGATGTATTCACAATGCTATAGTACAGGGCGAATATTTTGTGTCTATATTCGAGACATGCAGAGGCAAACGGTACTTTATATGTTTGATGTATTCATAATGCTCAACATTTTGTCTCTAATTTCGAGGCAAGCAGAGTCAACCGATATTTGTATATATGTTGATGTATTCACAATGTTATAATATAATTATAATGAATATTTTGTCTCTATTTTCCAGGCAAGCAGAGGCAAACGATACGTGAATATGTTAATGAATTCACAATGACATAGTATATGACAAAATTTTATCTATTATTTCGTGGCAAACAAAGTCAAACGATACTTGTATTTGTTTGACAAATTCACAATGCTATAGTATATGACGAACATTTTGTCTGTAATTTCGATGCAAGCAAAGTCAAACGATACTTGTATATGTTTGACGTATTCACAATGCATATGTTTATGACGAACATTTTGTCTATAATTTCGTGGCAAGCAAAGGCAAACGATACTTGTATATGTTTGACCTAGTCACAAAGCTTTAGGATATGACGGACATTTTGTCTGTAATTTCGATGCAAGCAAAGTCAAACGATACTTGTATATGTTTGACGTATTCACAATGCATATGTTTATGACGAACATTTTGTCTATAATTTCGTGGCAAGCAAAGGGAAACGATACTTGTATATGTTTGACGTAGTCACAAAGCTTTAGTATATGACGAACATTTTGTCTATAATTTCGTGGCAAGCAAAGGCAAACGATACTTGTATTTGTTTGACGTATTCACAAAGCTTTAGTATATGACGAACATTTTGTCTATAATTTCGAGGCAAGCAAAGGGAAACGATACTTGTATTTGTTTGACGTATTCACAAAGCTTTAGTATATGGCGAACATTTTGTCTATATTTTCGTGGAAAGCAAAGGCAAACGGTACTTGTATTTGTTTGACGTATTAACAATGCTATAGTATAGGACGAATTTGTTGCGTCTATATGCGAGACATGCAGATGCAAACGGTATTTGTATATATTTGATGTATTCATAATGCTCAACATTTTGTATTTAATTTCGAGGCAAGCAGAGTCAAACGATACTTATATATGTTGATGTATTCACAATGTTATAGCATAATTATAATGAATATTTTGTCTCTATTTTCGAGGCAAGCAAAGTCAAACGATACGTGTATATGTTAATGAATTCACAATGACATAGTATATGATGAACATTTTATCTATAATTTCGAGGCAAGCAAAGTCAAACGATACTTGTATATGTTTGACGTATTCACAAAGCTTACGGATATGACGAACATTTTGTCTATAATTTCGATGCAAGCAAAGTCAAACGATACTTGTAAATGGTTGACGTATTCACAATGCTATAGTATATGTTGAACATTTTGTCTATATTTTGATGCAAGCAAAGTCAAACGATACTTGTATATGTTTGACGTAGTCACAAAGCTTTAGGATATGACGAACATTTTATCTATAATTTCGAGGCAAGCAAAGGGAAACGATACTTGTATTTGTTTGACGTATTCACAATGCTATAGTATATGACGAACATTTTATCTATAATTTCGAGGCAAGCAAAGGGAAACGATACTTGTATTTGTTTGACGTATTCACAATGCTATAGTATATGACGAACATTTTGTCTATAATTTCGATGCAAGCAAAGTCAAACGATACTTGTAAATGGTTGACGTATTCACAATGCTATAGTATATGTTGAACATTTTGTCTATATTTTGATGCAAGCAAAGTCAAACGATACTTGTATATGTTTGACGTAGTCACAAAGCTTTAGGATATGACGAACATTTTATCTATAATTTCGAGGCAAGCAAAGGGAAACGATACTTGTATTTGTTTGACGTATTCACAATGCTATAGTATATGACGAACATTTTATCTATAATTTCGAGGCAAGCAAAGGGAAACGATACTTGTATTTGTTTGACGTATTCACAATGCTATAGTATATGACGAACATTTTGTCTATAATTTCTTGGCAAGCAAAAGCAAACGATACTTATTTTCGTTTGACGTATTCACAATGCTATAGTATATGACGAACATTTTGTCTATAATTTCGTGGCAAGCAAAGGCAAACGATACTTGTATTTGTTTGACGTATTCACAATGCTATAGTATATGACGAACATTTTGTTTATAATTTCTTGGCAAGCAAAGGCAAACGATACTTGTATTTGTTTGACGTATTTACAATGCTTTAGTATATGACGAACATTTTGTCTATAATTTATTGGCAAGCAAAGGCAAACGATACTTGTATTTGTTTGACGTATTAACAATTCTATAGTATTTAGTGATTTTTTTGTATCTATATGCAAAGTATGCGGAGGCAAACGATACTATTTTATATTTGATGTATTCACAGTGTAATAGTTTATGAAGAACATTTTGTGTCTATACAACCGCTAGCTGTTATATGCGTTGCATTTGGAGGGCCTTTAAAAGATATTAAAGATGATAATTTTCATAAAATATGGGGACAAATGTTAGATTTAGTCATTATGTAGAATAAAATTCTCAACACAATTGAACGGTGGTATACCCCCATGAAGTGGATATTTAATTTAATTAAAATGCTGTGCAACAGAAATGCTGCCTACTGATAAAATAAAGAAGTCGTTTTATTGGAAACAGATAGGCAAACTGTTTGAATTGGCATATTTGAATGATGTTTTACTGTTAATTTGTCGTTTTAGAGGGCTAAAATTAGTTAACTGTATGGAAATAATTGGCCATATTTGTTAGGATATTGCTTATTATCACCAAGAACATAATCAATAGAAACAATCACTTTCACAAAATCATTTTATGTCCAAATATTTTGTGAGGCTACTTCCTGATAAGACTGATACGAAACCTATTTATTGTGTTAATTTGCCTCTCACAATAGCGTTTATCAAATGAAAATAGTACTGTATAATGGGTCGTTTAACCCAATATTGGAACAGTCAATAGCAACACTGCTATAGACAAGCGTTAAACAGATCGTTTACAAAAAAATGTTTATACATACCATATATTGTAGTATAATATTGTAATGTTTTAAATGTTGTTGCAGAAGGCCATATTGAAAATATGATGTGTAGCTTGAATTCAATTGTATTATGTCATAATGTGTTACTTTCTATAAATAAAGATATTATTATTATTATTAACATTATTATTATAATTATAATTATAAATCTACCAAAACATGATAAAAGGTCAATACAATATATTAATTGTAGTGGTAAAATCTACCAAAACATGACAAAAGGTCAATACATTATTTCAATTGTAGTGGTAAAATGTACCAAAACATGACAAAAGGTCAATACAATATTTCAATTGAAGAGGTAAAATCTATTTTTATTATTATTAATTATTTTATTATTATTATTATTATTATTTTATTATTATTATTATTATTATTATTTTATTATTATTATTATTATTATTATTATTATTATTATTATTACCATAAGCGTATGTAACTGGTCGTTTAGCAAATGTTGGAACGGTCGATAACAGCGATTCAACAGTCAACAGTTAAGTGGAACGTTTAATCAAATGTAAAACGGAATGTTTAACCAAAAGTTGGAACAGTTCTTAGCAGCGGTTCTATAGGCAAGCGTTAAACGGATCTTGTACCAAATATTGGAACTGTTCAAACCAAGTGATGGAACAGACCATAATGTGCATATAAGTAATAAATCGTTTAAACCATTGGTTCAGCCCATAACAACGATTCTACAATCAACCGTATATAAGTTATATATTGTTTAACCAAATGTTTGAACAGCCCATAACAGCGATTATACAATCAAGCGCATATAAGAAATAGATTGTGTAACCAAATGTTTAGACATACCATAACATCGGTTCTACAATCAAGTGTATACCAGACCGTTTAACAAAATGTTGGAAATGACCATAGCAGAGGTTCTACGGCGACACATTAAACAGCTTGTTTACCCAAATGTTGAACAGACCAATAACAGCGGTTCTGCAGCTACGCATTTAACGGGTTGTTTACCAAAATATTGAAACAGACAATAGCAGCGGTTCTACAGCCACACATTTAATGGTTTGTTTACCCAAACATTGGAACAGACAATAGCAGCAGTTCTCCAGCTGCAAATATAATGGCTTGTTTAGCTAAATGTTAGAACAAACCATAGCAGCGGTTCTGCATTCAAACACATAACGGGTTTTCCCAATTGTTGGAACTTTGCAGAGCCACACATAAAACGGTTTGTACTCAGTTACAGATTTACCAAAAAGCATTTTCTCCGGTATATAATGCTAAGATAAACTCAATGAGCCTATATTGTCAAACAAAATCTCAATTAAAGTGTCAAAATAACATACATATTGTTGAATTAGGTTCATCCAAGTAATAGTCCGAATGACGAGGTGATCTACATGCGCTACTTTTTAAATCGGATTTCTGTATCGATTTTACCAGTACAACTAAAATATTGTATTGACCTTTTGTCATGTTATGGTAGATTTTACCACTACAATTGAAATATTGTATTGACCTTTTGTCATGTTTTGTAGATTTTACCACTACAATTGAAATATTGTATTGACCTTTTGTCATGTTTTGGTAGATTTTATTACTACAATTGAAATATTGTATTGACCTTTTGTCATGTTTTGGTAGATTTTACCAATACAATTGAAATATTGTATTGACCTTTTGTCATGTTTTGGTATATTTTACCACTACAATTAATATATTGCATTTCCTTTTTGTCATGTTTTGGTAGATTTTACCACTAAAATTGACCTTTTGTCATGTTTTGGTAGATTTTACCACTACAATTAATATATTGTATTGACCTTTTGTCATGTTTTGGTAGATTTTACCACTACAATTGAAATATTGCATTTACCTTTTGTCATGTTTTGGTACATTTTACCACTACAATTGAAATATTGTATTGACCTTTTGTCATGTTTTGGTACATTTTACCACTACATTAGAAATAATGTATTGACCTTTTGTCATGTTTTGGTACATTTTACCACTACAATTAATATATTGTATTGACCTTTTGTCATGTTTTGGTACATTTTACCACTACAATTGAAATATTGTATTGACCTTTTGTCATGTTTTGATACATTTTACCACTACAATTGAAATATTGTATTGACCTTTTGTCATGTTTTGGTACATTTTACCACTACAATTAATATATTGTATTGACCTTTTGTCATGTTTTGGTTGATTTTATTACTACATTTGAAATATTGTATTGACCTTTTGTCATGTTTTGGTAGATTTTACCACTACAATTGAAATATTGTATTGACCTTTTGTCATGTTTTGGTAGATTTTACCACTACAATCAATATATTATAATTACCTTTTGTCATGTTTTGGTAGATTTTACCACTACAATCAATATATTATAATTACATTTTGTCATGTTTTGGTAGATTTTACCACTACAATCAATATATTATAATTACATTTTGTCATGTTTTGGTAGATTTATCCACTACAATTAATATATTACATTGACCTTTTGTCATGTTTTGGTAGATTTTACCACTACAATGAATATATTGTATTTACCTTTTGTCATGTTTTGGTAGATTTAAAAGACATTTGTACTTTGTTGTCAATGATATCAAGATGGTTTATATTCATTCAAAATTTAATTTTTGTCTATCATTTCTATTGTAATTTGTTCAGCCACACTTTCTTTTAAAGTTGACAAGTACCAACCACCTTTTGGCATGCAGATAAAATGTGACAAACATTTTATGTGTAATAAAATTACTAATATATTGCCTTCATTTTATTATTTTTTCATAAATGTAAATATGTGTCTTACGAACTACCATTTCCAAGCATATGCACTGTACGACCAGAATGAAATGACTGACACATTATACGAGTATATATGTATAAATGGACCGCGGCGTGGTCTTGTGGTAGAGCGTCCGCCTCGCATGCGGAAGGTCGTGGGTTCAATCCCCGGCCGGGTCATATCAAAGACTTTAAAATGGTACTAGAAGCTTCCTTGCTTGACGCTCAGCATTTAGAGGAGAGTTCTAGGTCTGATCGACCCGGTGTCAGTATAATGTGACTGGGTGGGGTATCATACCATGTGTCTGCGGCATGATACTCCAGTGTGATAGCGCTTAGAATACTGTCTCAAGTAGACACCGTCACGATATGACCGAAAAATTATTGAAGGCGACGCTAAACACCATACAATATGTATGAATGTAGAAAAAAACGCGACATTGCATTTTACAATTCAGCTACTCAATTGGTCAGACTGTTAAATGAGGCGAGATGGAATCAACACGGATGAGTAAATATCTGACCAATTCGGCCATTAATCATTATGCCAGTGAACTGTTTTTCAAGTACGGAGAATATTCAGAAATAAAGTACGTTGACGATTTTTCCAAAGGCATGAGATAGTTTACATCTATATTTACCAATGTATTAGTCTGTTGTACGGACCCAGCTCTCCTGATTGGGAATGTTCGAGTTCGAGAGATATCAGGTTCTGGGATAGACTACCAATGTATTTAATATAAAAATGGTAGGGAAACAAGCAGATAAGGAGCTTTTACAAAGATTACTATAATTAACGATTCTGTAGTGTCCAAGATGAAATATATCAAACAGAATGACGCGAGACGCAATGTGCTTAGTTTAGGAGTGTCCACCAGTCTCTTTGGCTTGTCAAAATAAGGTCTATCGTAAAGAGTTCCAGATATGAATTCACACTCTTAAATCATTTATTTTGAATTGCGTGGAATATTTTGAAGGCTTTTGACAAAAAAGATTCCAATTTTGTTAATTATAATTTTCGTATGGACATACATTTGGCGAGTCCTCTTTGGTACATATATCTCCTATGGTTCTGTATAACAGTTATGTACCTCGTGTGCTCGAAACCCTCACTATTTCGTTGTACAGTCATGGCATGGTATGTTTAGATTATATTGTTTTAAGTTATATATGCACTAAACGTCGGAGCTTTACGGAGAAAACAAAACAGTTTATAGCATGTTCGTTGTACAACGTGTAACACTGCCGTGATGACAATGAGATTGTCTAAGTAATTAAACTATCATTAGTTAAATCTTAACGTAATGGACGTTTTGTAGGATTTAATCATAATATACCTGCCTCTACCTCTGTACACTGGCCTCTAAAACTAATTAAGTAGTCTGTCATGTCATGTGTCTATGACGCACAAACCATGGAACAACAGTTTTTTTGTTAAACTTTTGTTGGAACACTACTACATCCACAGCCAAAATGTTGCTTGTAACGATATGGCGTGACTGTCACAGAATATTCAGAAAAACAAAACTGGTAAATAAGGTAAATAATTGAACTCTAAAAAAAGGAAATGAATAACATACGTAATATTTTCATTGGTTGAAATCAATTCATGTCTCGCTAACAAAAATAAGATATGTGTATGACAGAAAACGTAACATTCTAGCACATTCAATAACGTATTATTTAATGATGTGTACAACAGAAAACGTAACACTCTAGCACATTGAATTACGTATAAGTGAACAATGTGTGCAACAGGAACGTTACATTCTAGCACATTCAACAACGTATTATTTAACGATGTGTGCAACAGAAAACGCACATTGAATTAGGTATTATTTAACGATGTGTGCAACAGAAAACGTAACATTCTAGCACAGTGAATTAGGTTTTATTTAACGATGTGTGTAATATGAAACATAACATACATTCTAGCAAACTGAATTACGTTTTATTTAAAGATATATGTAACAGAAAACGTAACAATATAGCACAGCGAATTACGTATTTTTGAACAATGTTTTAAAAAATGATTAATGTAGAATGAAGGGAGCCCTTGACAGCCATGAAGAGCAGCAACCATAACAACAACTAAAAGAAAACAACAACCAGAGAGAAAAAACTAGGTTTATTGAGTTTATACACGAGGTGTAAAAGAAATACGGAACTCAGAATTTAAATGACCCAAAATAATAACAACACAGAGTCGAAGTACGGGATGACGTTTTAATGGCACAGCACACACTACTGTTGACAATCATATCTGTAGGAACAAAATAATAACAACACAGAGTCGAAGTACGGGATGACGTTTTAATGGCACAGCACACACTACTGTTGACAATCATATCTGTAGGAACAAAATAATAACAACACAGAGTCGAAGTACGGGATGACGTTTTAATGGCACAGCACACACTACTGTTGACAATCATATCTGTAGGAACAAAATAATAACAACACAGAGTCGAAGTACGGGATGACGTTTTAATGGCACAGCACACACTACTGTTGACAATCATATCTGTAGGAACAAAAATATAAATGAGAACAAAATTATTAAATGAAATATGTCATTCGAAAAAGCTGATATTTTTTAGGCAGTGTTCACTATGACACTGTTGGGTATATATGTTATTATTTTAAATATTTAAAGTTGTTCTTTAATGATTATTCAATTTATAAACAATACATAGTTTATCAATTGACAGAACCTTCAAACTTGATATTCCTGAAATATATTTAAAACGGAATAATATTTGACTGACACAATAGGCAAAATATATATTGGTCATACAGTGGTCATAAATTGATAATACAGTGATGCCATAAAGGATGATAATGGTATGCATTTTGCAGTCATTTTAATCAACCGTTCAGATCCATTTGGGATTTCCATGTTTCACTAAATTATCCATTAATGATGTTTTTAAATTGGAATATCTGATAAAAGAAAATAGCATCACCATTTACACGTCTAACTAAAGTAAACAGTGACATGTTGCCATAACACCATTGAATGAGTTCCTCAGGTTGTTAGAAAACTATATTTTGATTGCATTTTAATTTTACCGCTGATTTTTACCATTCTGTCTATACGGTGTCCAGCTGTGGTCATCACGGTGGAAAGTCAAATATACGATGGTGAAAAGTCGAAACTACAATGGTGAAAATCGAATCTACAATGGTGAAAAGTCGAATCTACGATGGTGAAAATCGAATCTACAATGGTGAAAAGTCGAATCTACGATGGTGAAAAGTCGAAACTACAATGGTGAAAAGTCCAATCTACGATGGTGAAAAGTCGAAACTACAATGGTGAAAAGTCCAATCTACGATGGTGAAAAGTCGAAACTACAATGGTGAAAAGTCCAATCTACGATGGTGAAAAGTTAAAACAACAAAACGATAATGGTGAAAAGCCGAATCTACGATGATAAAAAGTCGAAATAACGATTGTGAAAAGTCGAAATTACGACGGTGAAAAATTGAAACAACGATGATGAAAAGTCGAAGCTATGAAACCTAACTACGATGGTGAAAAAGTCGAATATACGATGGTGAAAAGTCGAAGCTATGTTGGTGAAAAGTCGAAACAATGAAACTAGCTACGATGGTGAAAAAGTCAAATATACGATGGTGAAAAGTTGAAACCACGATGATGAAAAGCCGAAACAACGATGGTGAAATGTTGAAATGATTTCTTAGTTTTGACATTTCATCATCATTAATTCGTTGCTTCGACTTATCATCATCGTAGTTTTGTTGTTTCGACTTTACTTGATTTTATAGATATACCACAATGGCCCTAATATAACACCGTATTTTAAGGGCGTTGGGGGAAACATTTTTCAAATTAAGCGCTGAAAATCAGAAGGTTTGTAAATAATACATTTACTCACTCATCAAAATATTTTCTTTAATCTTACAATAGTTATATTCATTGGATAAATTACTTCACTTGGCATACATATAAAATATAAGTATACGGGAAAATAACAATAAACGTTAATCATAAAAAAGCACATTAGAAATCGGCGAAACTTGGATTGCGTAATGATGTTAGATATATCTATGATACGATTTGTCAGTAGTAATCTTCATTCTTACTATTATGTTACTCAAA
This sequence comes from Panopea generosa, assembly GCA_029582155.1. Lineage (NCBI taxonomy): Eukaryota > Metazoa > Mollusca > Bivalvia > Adapedonta > Hiatellidae > Panopea > Panopea generosa. The sequence goes on along the minus strand of CM055894.1, from coordinate 58,513,226 downwards.
CAATATTAAAAAAACAACATATATAACAGGAGGAATATTACTTAAACAGTATTAAAAAACATATATAACCTGAGAAATATTACTTAAACACTATTTAAAAAACATACATAACCAGGGAAATATTACTTAAACGATATTAAAAAAACAGATATAACAGGAGAAATATCACTGAAACAATCATGAACGTATTTTTTTAAAAAAATCCTAAAACATTCATATTTTCTCTCATTTTTATCCTATTTGATGTTATATTTTCGCTTTACTTGTTCTTTCTAATATCCAAAATAAATGTTCTTATTTGGTTACATACAAAGTGTATGTAGTTACGTTCATTGTGACTTTTCGTTATATTGTCTTAATTTTTATTTTTGTTTCGTGATTTTTTTGGTTTTGTTAATTAATCACATTTTTATTTGTTTAGATGCGTCATATATAGATGAGATATTTGAATGTACTTATTAACGTTTGTTTTGTGACGGTACAAATGCTTGTGGCGCTAAAAAGAATCCTATGTAAAATGGTTCAAACTATTTTCTAAACGGTTCATAGGGGCTGTGTTTGTTGTCGTAGATAAGTAGAACAAAATCTGGTATTGTATCACATTAATCAATTTTAACAGATGGGTGTAAATATGAGCATTTAATAACTTTAATAAAAAAAGATTTAGAGATGTCACTTCACTGTCTTAAAAAGCAAGCTGGTTAGTCCATCAGTTGTTGTGAATTTTTCATGTACGGATACATAAATGCTATTGATAAAACACTAACTTTTTATAAAATTTACAATCAATCTTCCGAAGGGAAGAATATATAATATCAATGTCTTTAATAAACTCTTTTCTCACTAACTTTTTAGGTGGATCTTTTTACCGTGGAATTCTTAGACCTTATTTTATATCGGACAAAGTAGCGAGACCTATATAATAAATGTGCCGGGTTCTGTAACTATGTTTGTGTTATCTAGTAATTGTAATGGAAAACATTTAATCACAAAAGGTACTTATTCTTTAATATTAGTTATATATAGCTATAACCCGAAAATATTGGAAAATATTAGATTTCATTTTATCCACACTCCACTGCGCTACAATGTCGCTTGATTCAATTACATCTTGCTGAAGCGAAAAATGAATTGCAGAAAATCACTTACGTAACACACTTCAAGCATATAATACATGTATTAAAGAACAACTTAGATATAATTATAATAAACAAATGTCACAAATATGTTTTATATATAAGGTTGTCTTATACTGTAGATTGAATGTTCTGTCCTGGTTACTTTAAATAAAATACGATCGCTAAACAATGTCTGTTAAAAGAATATCATGCAAATCACGTTTAACTATGTTATAACGACATAGTACCTATAACAAAATGTAAATCTCATTGAATATCAAA